>OY294049.1:44773701-45323206 GCA_958510825.1 Brachypterus glaber | reverse complement strand
AAAATCATAAATCTAGAGGGCTCCATATCTCGCTCGTAGACTATTTCGCCATCTGGTGGATTTCAGTCATTACGTAACAAGAAAAAGCTAGTTAAAACTTTTGTGTCACAGGGTTGATTTTAACAATACTTGTATTTTTAGTTAGCTTCTTTAATTTTTGCATAAACCAACTTATACCTGTACCTATATGTTTTGTCATTCATTAATTGTATGGCCTGTAAAATCTACGGTAAATCGCCAGTGTAGATGAACGTCGGCGTATTGCGCCTGATTCTCTTTGGCGCTAGGCGCCTCCTATTTTGGTATAAAAGTGGCCATAATTCTGTAAAAATAACGAGAAAGTTAAAAAGAATATTCTTACTTTATAAATTGTTTACAATGTGGATATAATATCGGCAATTCTGAAAAGCAATTTCGTAGATTTTATATTTCCTACAATGTTTTGAAGGTAGGAGGTAATTTCGAGTAAATAGACTTAATATGTCTGTGTGAATAAAGTTTAATGGCCACATAAAATCAAGCTACAGAAACATATATATTCTTAAAGTAATGTATTTACGAGAGGTTTACTGCATTCAGGTAGTTGTATGCATGATTGCACTTACCGGAGCCTGATTATTTTAACTTGTTTATATTCTAACAAGTTAACATAAGTAACTTTTAAGCTAAATAAATTCTTTTCTACGATTGCTTTAAAATGTAAGCAAATACACACACTTTTCAAACACATAATGAATCCATATTTTAGATTTTAAGCTTTCACGGCCATTAAGATATAAAGAACTTTCACTTTCGGGTTTAGACCGTGTTAATGGATTTTCACTTTCCGACGTTTCGTCTCTTACTACTAGAGACATATTCAGGGATTAATCTGAAACTAAGTTTCGAATCAACTTGTGTCACTATTTATGACGAGTTGTGGTTATTCACCCGTGACGAGGTTTTTCCTATCAAAGACTTCCATATTGCAGGTAAGTGGTAACCAGTGTCCCGATTGATATTGTTAGGATGCTTGATGATTTCTATCGATTCCCGTATCTTCCTTGGCATTTTTCTGTTTTCTGTTAATATGATCCATTAACACGGTCTAAACCCGAAAGTGAAAGTTCTTTACATAATGAATCCATTCTAGCTCTAGATAGGGTATGAATATTCCGTATCAAGTGTTAGAATGAGCACATGTAGTTCCATCTTTTAATGCAATTTAAAGTTTTGCGTTAAAATTACATAAAGTTTATTAGTTTTTCTTAATATTTGACCAGTTTTTTATCAATTTAGTTCAAAAAATTAAAACTGCTCCATCTATTGTTAAATATTTAAACCTGATATCTGTCACAACAGTCTGACATAACCTTTAATTTTTGCATTATAATTTGTAAATATGTGCTAAAATTAAATAAAAATCTTTTTTAAGTACTAATTTGATAAAATTATTATATAACATTAATTGCTTTATTTAAAAATATGTGTTTTGTTGCAATTTTTGCATTTTTGCAAAAAAATTACAGCTATATGGCTGCAATTTTGCTGAGAGAGAGCGGTAAGAAATACTTTGCAGCTACTGTGTTACTTGTGGAGGTAGCCTGTTATAGTTCTCCGCATGAAAGAATGTCTCCGACGGAAGGGGGAGGAATCATTCTCGCTCTCTTCTTTCCGTCAAGAGCGTTATAAGGCGTGCGTACCTACAACGGGCCTTCCACTTACATACACATTCCAAACATATTTCCCGTAGCCACAGATCCGTGCGTCAAACTATAACATTTGGACTTTTAGCAATTTAAGAAGCACCCTACTCAGTATGTAATATTTTATTTCATAACGAAAACCGGTAATGAATTAAAAATAAGAAATCTCACATTTTGCAAGTTTATGTGGTAGAGTAGTACATTTGTACAAGATTTTCGAAATTTTATGTACTTATTGGTAAACCTCATTAGTAAATTGCTTTCCGTATAGAAAAATTGCACGAATGAGATTTTCTTGAAAGAATTTTAAAAATACTTAACTTTAACTTCACCTGAGCCAAATTGCGGAAAACGCCAAATTAAAAATATAAATCCGTACTTTTAAAAACATTTTTGCCTTTAGTAAATTGCATATAATTGTGTTTTACAATTTAAAATAACAAAATAATTTTAAAATGATAAAGCTGTGCTATAATACTCTTTTTCTATTTTGCGACTCTTATAAGCTCATAATCACACGCATTTTGCGTGTTCTTATAGGCCCATAAGAGGTCTGTACTTTTTGTTCTTTTGGGTTGGCAACAGACCTGGCCTATTGCGTGACGTTTTCCGTGCAAATGTCAATGTCGCTTTAAAGTTGAATTTTCTACAAAATTTTGTGTTTAGGTTATTTTTACCATGTTAAAATTGTGGCTTGGTTAATTGCAGTAAAAAAGAGAAGAGATGACTATAAAATATATCAAAATATCATTTGTTCTTAGAACTTTAAACATGGTGTAAACTGTAATGCCAATCCAAAACAAAAATCCCTTAATCAGTCATCAATTTAAATCTAAGTTTTTGTAAAATTATAGAGCAAAATAGAAAAATTATTTCAGGAACAAGAATAATTACGTTACGTGGTGGCTATGTATACGTCCGACGTACACGCAGCTATTTGTACGTCCTATAACCTTATTGGCTGAACAAGTCAACTGATTATTCGGACTTCCGGCGTATACCATATATAAGGGAACGTTCAAGTATAACGCAACGCAAATTGTACCAAAATACAGCATTTAATAACGCGTGAACCGGGGTATAATGTGTATAAATTTAACGTTACCTTAGTTACGTCTATATAATCAAGTTATTCAGCCAATAAGAATATATGACGTACACATAGCTGAGCGTACGTCAGATGTATAGCCACTACGATTATTTTAACCCTATTAATATTGGGTAAACATACGTATTCCCTCTCTCCCTCTCTCTCAGTTAAGGGTCTGTTTATTTCTTTGGTATAATGTAAAATCTTTGTTTACTTACTTGAAAATTGGTTGTGGTTAGCCGAACCAGATGGCTTAGCCATATCCTCGTCCGCTCGCATAATACCCTCGCCGAATTCGCTATCCAGATCCATAGGTTCACCTCCCAGCAGATCCACAATGAATTTTATAGTTTATCTAGGTCTTGGTTATACCAACAATTTACGAAGTTTAAGTTAATCCCGCTATCGAACAAAGTTTAATTTTGCTTGATATTATACATTGAAAAAAGTTCTGTAACAAAAGAAAAATAATATCAATTATATAGTTTTACTTTATATCTAAAAAATTATTTAATAAAATACTCCTGAAGCACCAACGAACTAATAACTCTTCTCTCTACATAGAATAGGCATTTCATTTATAAAAACTGACAAAAACGTAGCCAACATATACATTTGTCTGTCTTACTCGCACAGCTTTGTTCTAACAGAGACAACAATAACAGTTACTGGTAATTGGTAATAAAATACTCCTGAAGCACCAACGAACTAATAACTCTTCTCTCTAGAATAGGCATTTCATTTGTAAAAACTGACAAAAACGTAGCCAACATATACATTTGTCTGTCTTACTCGCACAGCTTTGTTCTAACAGAGACAACAATAACAGTTACTGGTAATTGGTAATAAAATACTCCTGAAGCACCAACGAACTAATAACTCTTCTCTCTAGAATAGGCATTTCATTTGTAAAAACTGACAAACACGTAGCCAACATATACATTTGTCTGTCTTACTCGCACAGCTTTGTTCTAACAGAGACAACAATAACAGTTACTGGTAATTGGTAATAAAATACTCCTGAAGCACCAACGAACTAATAACTCTTCTCTCTAGAATAGGCATTTCATTTGTAAAAACTGACAAACACGTAGCCAACATATACATTTGTCTGTCTTACTCGCACAGCTTTGTTCTAACAGAGACAACAATAACAGTTACTGGTAATTGGTAATAAAATACTCCTGAAGCACCAACGAACTAATAACTCTTCTCTCTAGAATAGGCATTTCATTTGTAAAAACTGACAAACACGTAGCCAACATATACATTTGTCTGTCTTACTCGCACAGCTTTGTTCTAACAGAAAATACTCTAATAACAGTTACTGGTAATTGGTAATAAAATACTCCTGAAGCACCAACGAACTAATAACTCTTCTCTCTAGAATAGGCATTTCATTTGTAAAAACTGACAAAAACGTAGCCAACATATACATTTGTCTGTCTTACTCGCACAGCTTTGTTCTAACAGAGACAACAATAACAGTTACTGGTAATTGGTAATAAAATACTCCTGAAGCACCAACGAACTAATAACTCTTCTCTCTAGAATAGGCATTTCATTTGTAAAAACTGACAAACACGTAGCCAACATATACATTTGTCTGTCTTACTCGCACAGCTTTGTTCTAACAGAGACAACAATAACAGTTACTGGTAATTGGTAATAAAATACTCCTGAAGCACCAACGAACTAATAACTCTTCTCTCTACATAGAATAGGCATTTCATTTATAAAAACTGACAAAAACGTAGCCAACATATACATTTGTCTGTCTTACTCGCACAGCTTTGTTCTAACAGAGACAACAATAACAGTTACTGGTAATTGTTATTGTTCAGGCCTGAATATACCTACTATTTGTTTACAAACAAACCGAGATGTTGGCGATACTTTATATTAACGGTATGCGTATTCTAGAAGAGTTGTTAGTTCGTTGTGAAGCACACAGCTTATTTGTAGACCAAGCTTTAAAGTTTTGCGCTAGAGACAACAAATTCAGGACTCGATTTAGTTAAAATTTGGTATTTGTTACAGTAATGGCATTTTAGTTTTAGTTTCAGCGATTCCGCAAACTTATACCTACTAATTTTTTATGAAAATACTCTAAACATACAAAATTTCTGCCCCCCAACCCCGGGGTTGAACATTTTTAATATTTAATATTAAAAACCTTTATATTAATTTTCATAAAAATATTGAGAAAAAATGAAAAACAAACAAACAACAAACAAACGTCACAAATAATAACGTGTAAGATAAATCAAAAGTAAACCAAAAATTAACTAAAAATAAACCTTGGTTTATTTTCAGTATTTTTTTTTTTTTTTTTTGAATTTCCTTGGGCATTTAAACGCATCCCGGGCAAAGAACGGGTAAAACGGCTAGTATAAAATACAATGATAAATTACTGTGTATGATTTAAATTGGTTATGTAACTACAGAGATATCTTCTCGTGTAATCTACATATTTTTAAAACTGTATTGCATATAGTCACTCTGTCTAGCGACGGCAAAAATAAAAATTTAAAGCTACGTACAAAATCCATAGAAATTTCGTTTTTCAGCATTTTAGTATTTAATTTAGGTCCTCGAACCGTGAAATTTCACCTTCAAATTAATTTTTCTCAAAAACGGTTAATCCTATCACAACAAGTGTACCTTTTCTATGTATTTTGACCTAAGGAATTATATTCCAAAATTAAAATCACAAAAAAGTTACACAGAAAAAAGTTTGGGACAAAAAACCGATTCGCACACCCCTGGTTAAAATAAGTACATGAAAATAACATACAAAAATGGGACATAGTTCACATGCAAAACCTCGTTGCTATATCTCAAAGGGTTCCTCAGTTATTAAATAAAAACCCGATTTTTTTAGCCACTTTCAAGGGATAAGCTCCCTTAAGACGCATTTTTAGACATATGTTTATAGGAACTTTTTGTCATATTTTATGATGTAGAATCGCCTATTAAAATTTAGGATCCTATTTCAAATACACCCTGTATGATAAAAAAATTGACACACGGCTTAAGCCACCGCTCGATAGAGTGACTTTATATTGCATTGGAAAAAGCGGCGCCATAAAAATAACTCATCTCCATTTTATTACAGTTCTAATTATAATTTAATCCGTACATACGCGAGCCTTTTATTTATATTTTAATTACAAATTAATCTAGTTCAATTTCAAACGTTTATACTAAATTATAAACTCTTTGTTCTATAGACATATACATTTTCAGTTAAAACTGTAGTCATTTATTCGAAACTGTAAATAATAACTTCATAGATCCATCAATGATGATATTAAAGATCACTTGTCAAAAAACAAGCCAATCAAATTAAAAAATTAAAAACCATACTAGCCTAAATCAGGGTCCCTGATGATGGTATTAAAACCTGGCGAATATACTTTTATTAGATCACTGGATAGACAGGTTTGTTAGGGTACATACTACTAGAGGAGAAACTCAAACTACCAATCTTCCCTAAGAAACCTAATAATATCTAGTGCTCTATAAGTTATTTTTTAAGGAAAAAAAATGTTTTTTAGGTTCGAAAATAGTAACATTAAAGCAATTTATTTTTGAGTTCATGCAAGTGTTTCTTTTTTTCAGGAAATGGGTCTTATTCATCGTATTTACAACAAATTTGGCAAGAAAATGTAAGTTTGCAAAATTTGGCAAATAAAAGTAGATTTACAGTGTGTGGGTTTTCTTTTAAAACGGATCGTTTAAGACTAAGCATCCGTTGAAATTATTTATGTCAAAAATTATTTAATGTCCGGATGTTCAAAAACACTAGTTAAAAATTTTTACTTTCTCGTAAAGTATCGTAACAGAAAAAAAATAGTTATATATATACCAAGGCACTAAACTGACTGTTTTAGTCTCGCTGCGCTCGCTTAGGAAACAGAAATGCAGGGGACTAAAACAGCCACGTTTAGTCCTGAGGTATATATACTATTTGTTGCACGACCAAACATAATTTAGGTAAGTAGATAAAATTAAAATTAAAAACCATGCGTCTAAAATCGGGTGTCAATTTTACGGCTATCGCGATTTCGGTTGTTTTTGAATATGGTTGACGTAAACGTCAGTTCGAAAAAATGGACGAAGACGATGTTATTTTTAAAAGTTTTCTTTGTTAAAATCAAATAAATACGTTTAAATCGCCAATTTATTACAAAACACCACCAAACCTAATTTTTGTACCAGTACATAGAATGTATAATGTTTTAATATTGTCAAGGTTGCCGTGATTTTTTCCCTTGAGAGAAAAACGGAAAGTTTAATCCAGAAAATGAAAGCGTAAAATTAAGTTTTAGTCTTGGTCCTGCATTTTTTTTGCCTAAATCACACAAATTAGTAGATGGCGCTATCTGAATTCTGAATAAAAAACTAACCTTAGTTTTAATTAGTTAAGTTTTAAGGTCGATTCAGGCATAATTATCACTAACTACACTAAACTGAATTAAGAAATTAAAAAATTAAGAAAATTAGGAAACATAACCTCAAATTCTATAATACATTTTCCGTGGTATGCAAAAATTAAGATAAAAGAAAAAATATAGCATAAAATAATAATAGAATCTTAAAATACACCATAGAAAAAGAATTTCTGAACACAAACTTTAGTGCAACATTTTATAAACAATCGTTATCCAAGTATCAAAATAAAAATAAAGATGGCGACACCTCTGTATTTTAAAAATTGGTACATTTTCAGTGTTAAGGAAAACACAGTAGTTACATAAGAAAATAAAAGGTACTTTTGGAGATAAGTGGGTTTTAAAACACGATTTTTAGACCCTACAACTTCAAATATAGTAATAATCGTCCTACGCAATAGATAATTTTTTTTTACTTATTCAGTCGTATTTACACATGCCTATTATCTATTTAGCAATTACCTTATTGTTGCATACCACGGAAAATTTATTATAGAATTTGAGGTTATGTTTCTTAATTTCGTTAATTTCTTAATTTATTAATTCAGTTTAGTGTAGTTAGTGATAAATATGCCTGAATCGACCTTTATTGATTGGAAAGACTAGCCCTTAAATTTAATGTAAACGTTCTGCTGTAGTGAAGTGGTTTTTTTACTATTAAATATTTTTCTACTAATGTAGTGATGTCGAATTCTTCACTAATGTTGTGATAGTGGTATATAATTCGGTTATAGCCGAGCAGATATTATAACTTTCATTATAACTTACTCATTTAGGTTGGCCATCTAATCTTCTGTCATATTTAAAGTATACCCGAGCGGAGAATATACTTAACCACTTATCACTTTATTCGGGAGCGGGTATTCTAGGAGACGGCGCTTTGGAAACAGATAAAACTATTTCTTCTTAACTTAAGAATAATATATTAAATAAATGTGAATAAATTCTTCAAGAACATGAAAGATCAATTCTTACTTCTAAGTCCTATTTCTATGCAAAGCCCTTAAATTCTAATTTCCATTATATATTAGTTTTCCATAAAATACTTCTAAATTAAAACATTCTATGTTTGAAATCCCAACTATTCGCAATCATTTTCAAATCCCAATTTATTGTCCACATTTTTCTTAGTGTATATTAAAACTGGTTCGTATAAGTCATTTAAATTATTTTACAGAATATTTTTCAAAGTTAATTAATATTCGTCAAAATTTCTATCAGTGTTCATACTATCAATATTTATAAGTGTCCAAAATTATTTTTATGTATGATAAAACGAGTCTCAAAATTTTTCTAAGTTTAAAAACTATTTTTAATTCAAGAATAAATCTCAAAATTAATTCTCACAGAAACTACATTTTCACTTTTGAAACTGACGTGGAGGCAGTCTAACTAAAAACTGGATCAAAATGAATCTTTTCATGAGTTTATATAGCTAATAAGAAGGTCACTAGTTAAATTTATTTGACAATGCTATTAGCGCAAAATATCTACAAAGATACCGCGCATATTTAATTACCCCGACAAAAGAGTTTCAGTCTCATCAATTTGCAAACTAATTGCTATTTCTGACATCTGAAACGATCATTTCGCTCATAAATTAAATTTGTATAAACAATTAAGATTACTAGACAACTTTTAAGTTATACCGACAAGAATTACAGAGGAGGGGTCCGATCAAATGTAGGACACACCGAACTCTTCCGAAGCCGAATCTCGTGAAGCCCGATTGTATCATAGCGCAATATTAAAGAAATATTATTTTAAAATTTTAACAACATATAAAATATTCAGATCATAACACTGCGTTAAAATAGTTATTTATAATTGGTATATCAAAAACAGATTTTTATTTTTAAATTGCATTTAGGAATAAAATATGGATTTAATAAAAAAGAAAATTGTGGCAATAAGTCAACAACATAATATTAATTTTAAAATGTACCGAAATAAACTAGAGCTCAATCAATTATGTTAAAACTAAACTAATTTTCGTTTTTATTTATTAAATAGGCATGAATTTTGGAACAAAATATTCGTGTTAACTCCCCTTGTGAAAAATTTTTGATATACCAATTTAACAACAATGTGCAGTATAATTTTAAGGCTTTTAAGGAACATTTTTGTCAAAATATTATTCTCCCTGTTTGAGGAACAAAGAAAAAAGTCCGAAAATAAAGGAAAAGTGACGAATCTGCGAAAAACGAAAAAGAAAATTACCGCTTTAATAAAAATTTTACGATTACCTATATACTATATTACATAGATCCTAGTTTCCTCAACTCGAACCCCAAGGAGTTATAAAGTATCTCTTGCCGCTCTTTCGCAACAACCTTACAGTCGTGTGGCTGCAATTTTGCTGCGAAAGAGCGCTAAGAAATATTTTACAGCTACTGTGTTACTTGGAACTGAACTGAGACTAGAAACATTCTTATTTAGCCACCCGTCTAGAAAGAGTACCCGTTTTAGCTTAATTTTAGATAATCAGTACAAAATATGTCTGTCATATTTAAATATTTAAAAAAAATATTCAAGTTATTCAACTCAAAATATATTTCAATATCAACTTCCAAAACTTGAGACATTTTAAAGTATTTTATTATGAAAGAATTTTCATACGAATATTTAAATTATTTTAAAAAGAGTAGTAAATTTTGTTTGAGAAAAATATATTAAAGTTAAGTTATACGACATACCATAAAATATCTTACCGGGATGCCTGAATCCCGTATCACAAATAATTTATAATATCTGGTGATATTTTCCAATTCAAATGCACATATTTGAATTTATTATTCAACAATAATATTCTATATGTATTTCTATTTTTCAATTTTCAAATGTAACCATTATTTATGCTACACTAGGGTGGACCCTATATTTTTTATTACCATAAAATTGTTATTTATGTGTCACCAGAAAATTCTGAAAATATGAAACTGATCAGACTTCTCTAAAGTCGTGGTTTCCTCCAAAATTCGCAGTCGCTGACGACTGCGACCGGGTAGCCGCGACCGAGTCGTTAAGACATCTCCAATGCATTTTAAATGTACCTGATTTCCTAGCTGCTACCGAGTCGTTACTACTAACTACTGGTTCGTTTGGACGCCGGTCGCTTGACCGCTCCAGGAGCAGAGGCACGACTTTGAATAGGTGTGCGCTGTGACAAGTGTTTATTTTTTTTCATTCAAAAGCAGAGTAGAAATAGTTATGGCAGGTATGTAATAATTTGTACATTCTCTATTCTACTATATATTTTTTAATTTTTTAAACAATTTTTTTAAGGTTTTGATTTTTAATTTTTGTGTGCTAACCAATGCGATTTTTTCAATTTTTTTTTGAAACTTTTTATTTATATTAATGAAAATTAGTTTAAAAGTATAATTAGAGATATTCATAATGATTGCAAAGCATAAACTCGCAAAAAAAAACGACAGCTGTTTATAAAATGGCCAGCTAACAGAATGGCGACTGGCGACTGGCGAGACCGAGGAAACATTTAGGGTCGTGACGACCTGTTCGCGGCTACCCGGTCGTAGTCGTCAGGGACTGCAAATTTTGGAGGAAGCCGTAACTTAAAAGTCCTAAGTGGATCCCTACAGCTCGTACTCTTGCGCCTAAATCGTAAAAAAGCGTTAAAAATAGCCTGTAATTTTTGTATAACTAATAAATTAAAAGTGCTTGAATTCTTTTTCCTTTTGAGATACAAAATTATGTGCCAAATTCCAAAATGATCAAAAGATTCTCGCCCGTGCCGAAATTCCGCCAAAGTTGCCCCTAACAGTAACATTTACGAATTTCTACCATAAATGTGAGTCAAACGGTAAATAAACATTTTAAAAATGTATCAAACAATATAAGACCGATGCATAAATTCATAAAATCATAAAATTCACTTTTTGCAATTAAATATCTCGGAAACTAGGGGCCGTAGCGATTTGGCGCAATGATAACCTTTAATCAGTAGGCCATTTACTAAAACATATCAAAAATTAAGCCAATTTGACCGAAAGCCATTTCCCAAAGAAAAGTGCTGGTCCTTTTGATCTGGGGTAATTTTTCGGAAATTTTTGAAAATTGAAAAATATCGTTTAATCCTCTTCTACAGGTCTGCTGTAAAGAGTATATTAATGTGACCGCATTTCATTCATTTGCAATTCAGGAAAGCGGGTCTTTTTCACAGGAAATTGCGGTGGAAAAAACACATTTACTGAAAACGGAAAAACTTTTCTCTTTAATTAGCAGAATTTGTAAATATTAACATAAAATCGAGTTTTAAAATATTTTATTTTTACGAATAAAGGAACAAAAACTCTCAGATTTTATTAATTAACCGTAACCCTCCGGCAAGCGTGTAGTGGTATTTTATTTTATCAGACTGATTTGAGGCAGCGCTCTATCCCACCCTATCCTTAGCCAATTCATTATTTCCCTTAAATCTCTGCACCCTACATCCTACACCCTTCATTTTTTGTGAGCATTACCTGCCTGCCTACCATATTCTTTCCCAAAAATATGTTCGTGTCTTAGCATATGACCCACTATTTATCCTTTCCCCTAACTAGCCCTTTTCACAATATTCGCTTTTCCAGGGTTCTCTCCAGTGCGCTCTCATTTGTAACTCTATCCGAAAATTTAATCTTTATCATTCAAGAAACGTAGAAAAAAGCAATAAATTTTTTTACTTTTACTAACACAAGTCCTTTCCCAAGAAAAGTTAAAACCTATTTTTGATAAGCAATCACTTATTGACACCCTACTTATAGTAAGCAATCATCTTAACTTGCTTTTAGGCTCTTTTAGGTAGAAGTCTCTCCTTTTGTTCATTAAGAGTTAATCGGACTTATATTCTTATATACTTCTTTTCCAAATGAAAAACTTGAAAAGGTTACCCTTTTCGTTCTCTTCGCTTTAAGTGTACTTTTCTAATGACATTCTATTTTGCCTTAACACGCGTTAGCACTGTTATAGTCCAGTCAAATAATAGTATATTAAAGTACTAGTTTCATAACATACGTTTTTAGCGCACGAGTACAAGTTTAGAAAACTAGCCGCTTGCGGTGAGTTTTCTAAAGTACTAGTGGGCTAAAAACGTGTTATGAAACGAGTGCTTTATACAATTTTTTCTATTTTGCTCTAAAATTTTAAAAAACTTACATTTAAATTGATAACTGATTTAGGGATTTTTGTTTCGAATTGGCATTACAGTTTTCGCCATGTTTAAAATTCTAAGAACGAATATTATTTTGATATATTTTATAGGCATTTCTTCTCTTTTCCACTGTAAGTAACCAAGCCACAATTTTAACACGGTAAAACATAACCTAAACACAACATTTTGTTGAAAATTAAACTTTAAACCGACGTTCACAATTGCACGGCAAACGTCAAGAGATAGACTTTTGTCTGTTGCCAACCCAAAAGAAAAAAAAGTAGAGACCTCTTATGGGCCTATAAGAACACGCAAAATGCGTGTGATTATGAGCTTATAAGAGTCGCAAAATAGAAAAAAAATGTAAATGGCAATAAATGTACACGGGCTGATATTTTAAAGGGTAGTAGTGTATGGTAACAGAGCCCTCCCGTTAGTTTTGCGTAAAGGTTGTCCGCTATCTTGAATTTTAGGGTTGCTTAATATGCAACTTCGAAAAAAAAAATGCATATAACCAATTTTTTTAAGGAGAAAATTTCCAACAATTTTTGTTTGGATCATTTTTTAATATATTAATAACAATCGAGTTAATTCAAAATTGTTGAAGGTGAAATTATTTTTTTTTCGATTTTTTAGCCAAATTATTCATCAGGCGATAAAAGTCGTGATGAGCAAACTTGTAGCTCTTGAAATTCTCTATAAGTTTCATGTATTATAAATTTTCATAGCTTCTTTGGTACGGTTACAGAGGGCGCAACTCGACTTTTAGCGTCCACTGTAACCGTAAAAAAATGCTTTTGAAAATGCATAATAAATGTATAAAACTTTTAGAAAATTTCAAGAGCTACAAGTTTGCTCATAACTACTTTAACTCTCCGATGAATAATTTGGCTAAAAAATCGAAAAAAACAATTTCACCCCCAAAATGGCCATTTTTGAATGTTTATTACTCGATTGTTATCAATATATTAAAAATAAAATCCAAAAAAAATTGTTGGAAATTTTTTCCTTAACAAAATTGGTTACATACATTTTTATCGTAAGATGCATATTTAGCGAGATAACCACACTCACCCCTAAAATTCAAGATGTCGGACACCCCTTACGCAAATCACCCGGTAAAAAACTAACAGGAGTGTTCTATTACTATCCACTACTACCCTTTAAATATCAGCCCGTGTACATTTATTGCAATTTAACATAGGAATTTCTCGTAATTTGACTGGACTTTTTGCCCTAAGACACGTTAGCCCTGTTAAAGGACTTTCTGAAAAACTTTTTGATTTTCTTTGAAGTATGTGCAATGATTTTCTTGTACTAGAAAGTGGATATATTTTCTATGAAAAGGAAACACTTTTACAACAAGGATCTTTTTAAACGAAAAATACATTTCTAGAATAAGGATCAATCAATAACAAAAAATATTACCCTTTCAATCAGTGATTTTCAATTTACAACGATAAATATTCTAGCAACCATTTTTCAGTGACTTTACTAGCACTATCATTGTAAGCAGAATTTTATCCTACATTTAAGGAGCGAATAAAAAATATAGAATTCCATTAAAAAAATTGAGTTTTTTATGTTTAAATATACCTTTTTAAAATACGCTTGCAAAATTTTATTAATTTTTCACATAAAATAAATAAATTGGAGAAGGTTTGGACTTTCACTAAAAATGCATTTTTTCTCAAAAAAAACATTATATCTCAAAAACTATGAGTAATAGATACTTACAATATAATAGTAAAATAAAGGCATTTTTATCAAAAATAAGATAGCATAATAAAAATTATACCATTCCATTAAAAAAAAATTAAGTCAGATGTTACCCACCCTAAGAAGACCATCCTGTATATTTTTAAATATTTTTATAATATGCCTTGTTTAAAACTATACAACTTTACTCTTTAAACTTTTTCTCTAAAGTGGATAGTTTACTATTTATAGACCGAGTCGGCTTCGTTGAGACACCCTGTATAATTATACAAGGAAGTAAAATATAAAATTATATTTATTGCAATAACAAAATGTTACGTTTTTTGATTTATGCGAATATTATGAATTTATGTCAATATTTACTCTGAATGTTTATTATTTTTTCGTACGAAATGGTATTTGCAGCTGTCATCTGCATTAATTTTGGTTTGTATTCAATAAATATGCAAATGTTAATTACAAAATAAATACCTACAACAATTACTACGTGCCCGGCCATATTTTATTCAGATTCAATATTATTTTTACATTTATAATATAAATTATATATTGTTATGATTATTAATTTCACAATTTTACAATGTATTAAAACATGTTTGTATTAAACAATAATTTAGAGGGAGAACAACGCACTAGCCTTTTGCGCATACAAATTTTTTGTTTTCATCCTGTCAGCCATTATCTTTTTCCTACGACCTAGTTAGTCTTTAGTGCCTATTTCCCACCCGTTGCCTATGACAATCAGCTGATTTTACATACAGCCTGTTCCAGAACTCGCGTACCGAAATTTAAGAGGTGATTCTACATCCAAAAATATGAAAAAAAGTTTCTATAAAGGTTGGTCCGGAAATGAGCCCTAAGGGAGCTACGGCCCTTCAAAGATGAATTGAATGGGGAACAAAAAAAAGCACCAATAAAATTTTAATGCTGCAGGGTGATTCTTCATTTAAAACTGAGCAAAAAAGTATTATACACCAAAACACCTAAATTTAATATTAAAGGAGTAATAGCCTTTTAAAAAGTAACGTTTTTGGTGGCACAAAATGTTACTTCCTCTTAATTGCATTTTTTTTTTGATAACGGTTGCTCCTACAGTGTTACACTATATGATATTTTATATGTATTTTTACTCTAGAAATCTATATTTTTTACAACAAATCCTAAAAACATACACATAGAAAAGTTTGGGGCAAAAATGTTTTAAGCCTGATATATTTTGTCCGTCTGGGCACGCCTCTGGATAAATTAAAAAAATAAATTAACATAAACTTATTGCCCTTATTAATACTAGTATACATGCAAAAGCTCGCCGCTCTAGCTTATACGGTACCCGAGTTATTAATTAAAAACCTTATTTTTATTACAATTTTAAAGGGCCCTAGATCCCTTAGGGCTCATTTCCGGACCAACCTTTATAGGAACTTTTTTTATATTTTTGGATCTAGAATCACCTCTTAAATTTTGGCATGCCAGTTATGGATCACCCTGTATCTGCTGTCAAAAAATTATTAAACGTCAAACACATAACCTCTAATTCACAAACTAATTTTAAGATAATTTTTACATTTTTTGAATGTTTAGGTGTTACGTCGTAGGAAAAATAGTATACGCACCTCGACGCAGACGATTTCAGTTCACATCAAGTGCTTTCTTTACTCGGCTGCGCCTCATCCACTAAAAACTAGGTTCGCGTACTAGGTGCGTAATATACTATTTCCTGCTCACGCTTATAATGCTGTCTTTGTTACATGCGCCATTTTTAACGCTATTTTTAATTCGTAAAACAGTTAAAATTGGTATTTTCTAAGGAATTTTTAACTAACTTTAAAAATGTTACGCCGCGTTGCATGGGGGTGGAGGGTGGGGGTCAAAAATGGCCAAATTTTGCGTTACGTAATACTCGAACGTTCCCTAAACAATTGATTTTTGGAAGTTGTGCCCTTAGAAACTTTTGATAAGAATATCAAGTAGTGTAACATCTCCAAAATTCAGCCAAATCCGACGAAAACCATTTTTAAATAAGAAGGGAGCGAGTTATTTTGGGATCAGCAAAACTTTTTCATAGTCATATTCGTTTTCAGCGCTCTAAAATCCGTAAGATAAGTATGGTAATATAGTAATTAAACTCCATTTTTTTGTGGACCGGTGTTATTTTACACAAAACTACATTTGTTTGGACTTTTGTTTTGTTTGTTTTTTAACCTCGTACTATTCTACTTAATTAAGCATCCCCTAAGTCCAGGACTTGTGTGGGCTAGTAGTAGAGGGAACCACCGGCTTTAATTGACTTTCGAACCAATATATCTAGGCAGTACGCCTTCGACAAATTTCAATTATTAATTAACTGAAAAAGGCAATCTGCGCCAGTGAGGTTTGAACTCACGATCATTAGATCAGTGTCAGGCTATTTCGATGCCATTGACCGCTGAGCTAAATCTCCCACATGTAATTCTATCCTCCTTCTTACATCAAATGGATTAAGTTATACAGAGCGGTCCAAAAGTCACCCCCCCCCCTCTTAGCTTTTGAACCAGTTGAGATATCGACTTCAAATTTGGAACTTTTAAATAAGACAACTTAAACTATCTTTTAGCATATATTTAATACTTTCAGCTCTTAAAATGTGGACAGGGGGCATGGGGGCACATTTTTTTAAATGGAAAGGGGGGTAGTGTAATACATAATTTTAAAGCTTATAAAATTCTTCATTTATCTCTATATTTTTAAATAAAAAAAAAAATTTTTTTGGGTTTAAAATGGGGTTGAAAATGGGTATTAATGTCAAAATTCCTCTAAAAAAACAAAATAATTTTTTAAAAATGACTAATTTCATCATAAAAAAATGTTAATTATACTTTTAAACTAATTTTAGTTGACATAAATAAAAATTTATAAAGAAATACCTAAAAAAATGGAATGTTTTAGCACAAAAAATTGAAAAATCAAAACCTTAAAAAACATTTTTAAAAAAATTAAAAATGTTAGTTTAAATAGAGAATTTTATAAGCTTTAAAATAATGTATCACACGACCCCCCTTTCCATTTAAAAAAATGTCCCCCCATGCCCCCGTGCCCACATTTTAAGAGCTGAAAGTATTAAATATATGCTAAAAGATAGTTTAAGTTGTCTTATTTAAGAGTTCTAAATTTGAAGTCGATATCTCAACTCGTTCAAAAGTTAAAAGGGGAGGGGGTGACTTTTGGACCGCACTGTATATCGTGAATGCACTTAGTTGGGACTAAAGTTCAGTTTCAGGCATTATAAATTATACTTATATAATTATAAAACCAAAACTTTGAATAGAGCTTGACACTAAAATTTCGTATGTGGTATAACTTTACTAAAACTAACAGAGTTAAGTATTTATTCACGCGTAATTAAACAAAATGTTAACTTTTTAAAGTAACGATTCTTGAATGTACGCTGTGATGCTTTTCTTCTTTTTTTTAATGCTGTACTCGGTAAAAAATCCACCTAAGTATCACTTGATCAATAGCTAGTTAAGGCGGTGCCGTGAATTAGCTATAAGTCGTACAAAAAAAATACATGACAGAAAAAATGTTGGATATTTGGTCCTCTTTATTTTCATATCAAACGTTTTTTGTCCTAGGATGCACCGATCTTGAGATATTTTAAAAAGTCCGTTTTCTTGTGAAAAATACTTTAAAAAAATGACAGTTTCAAATCGAGTTCAATGTCGCAAAATTGTTTATTTTCGGCCTTAAACCCTACCCAATAAACAAAAAAACTAAACTCCCTGAATTGTTTCCGGGTAAAGCATCTTTTATTAACTTGGAGACTGGACTATAACTGGAAATACGCCGGGTACTGATAATAATCAAGTAAACTACGAGTTTCATAAATGAGTAAATTGCATTATTTCCGCATATTTTGACAATATATGAAACGGTAATCACCTCGCATTGCATTGGGAGCCTCATAATACCATCATTTTGTCATAATAGTCTAAAAGACATTTTTATTTCATTATTTTCTCCCGGCAGTATTTTAACTTACTGAGTCAAGCACATTAGATACATTTATTATATTTAGATTAGGATATTTTTAAAGTTATACACAATTATTCTGCAGGTTAAGGGATAAAAACAGCCTTAAAAAAGTTCATTTGACATCTGTCAATTCTAAAAATTTTCATTTAATTAAAAACTCGTTACATAAATATGAATAAATACTCATTTCTGTAAAAATTTTCACATAACGCATTTTTTAAAGACTGTTCTTTGGACTTTCGCCCCAGGATTATTGTGTACATGTAATAATGTATATGACTCGAAAATTTAAACCTAAATTTTTGGGGTACCGTATTTCCACAGCTTTTTGAGCTTCTAGAACCCAAAGGAACCGGGTCAAGAACCTAGCAATGTGTCAGCAGCTTAATTTAAATGTACTTATATAAAATACAGCCGGGAGAAACTAATGGAATTAAAACGGTCACCAGCTTTCCGACTATAATGGGATTTTAACGAAAATTTATATTTATTATAGTCTACTGTTATAATAGAAAGTTAAAATTTTAACCTAGATGGTTTGAATTTTTACCACAGAAAATGGCATGTATCTGGATGGATTTATTTTTACATCGGCAAGAGTGCCGATGTATTGAAATCTTCGCCGAAAAGTCAAAATCTTTGACCACGTTTTTTTCACATTTCTCGACTTTTTAGACCATCCAAATCAGTAAAAAAAAAATTTGCGTTCGTCTGTCTGTCTGTCTGTCTGTCTGTCTGTCTGTCTGTCTGTCTGTCTGTCTGTCTGTCTGTCTGTCTGTCTGTCTGGGTGTAATCTCTCTAACTCCATTTCTACATGAGATATCGACTTGCGGTTTTTTGCATATTGTTTCTTATCGTATTCCGAAGAGCTGATTAGATTTTGGGGGTAAACGATTGGGGGTAAGGGGGTAAAAATAGGGTAAAACTCCTATTTTTAGCGTTTTTTGTTTATAATTAAGGCAATTATTATTGTATTTGGTTAATTTAGCACTTATATAAAAGATAATTTTAAATTGGTCAAAAAATGTTATAAACAACGTTTTCCTAAAACGAATTTTTTTTGAGATATTGGCGTTTAAAGCAGTGAAAGGTTTTTTTAGCATATCTCACATATTTATAACGCATTTTCAAAAAATTATATTTTAAATAAAAGCTCTTTTTAAGCCCTATAAAAAATGTTATATACAGTATTTTGCTAGAATATAATGTTTTAAAGATACAGAATTTAAAATCAAACAAAACACCTAGTTTGAAATTTGCAAACTAGATGGCTCTAGTGTCCAATAGTGCCGATGTTTTGACAGGGTGCTTACAACGGTTCATCTAGTTTCCTAAAAAAAAATAAAAAATTTTAGTCATCCCGGTTATTCCTTTTTTTGCGGACGTTATATTTTTAAAGTATCCAACAATGTGGAATGAATTAATTCCATTGAATTCTACACTCAGAAAAATCTCAACTTGCAAAATCAATAAGAAATGATTTCAATTTAAAAAAATTGCCTTTTAAAATATTAAAAGTAAAAACTTTACGTTTTAGTTATGAATAATATTAATTTAAAAAAAAAATAATTTTTACACCAAAACGTTTTTCACTTTAAAGTAAAAGTATTGTCCCTTACTTATTTATTTTAATGTTTTCTTAATAAAATTATAATATTTCCCTTTATATTGTTGAAAAATATCTATACAGTGCGTGCATTAAGTCTGGAATCACCCGAATAACTTTTTAGTTACAAGTAAAATACAAAAATCCTCGGATAGGTCGATTTATATTTTTAATTCTGCAAATTTTGGTCTAAAAAAAGTTATCAAAATTGGCACCCCCTTGCACCCTCACCCCCCAACTTTTTTTTTCAAATAGCAACCTACCCCTTGTGATACATCATTGGAAAGGTAATTTAATAAGCTTTCCAACAGTCTATGATAAAGCCTAATTTGTTAAAGGGTCTATGAAAAAACGCATGTTTTATTTAAACATTGTTTGTGTGAAATATTACGCATAATATGGTAATTGTTGCCCTATTTCCTACTTCGCACCTTCCTGAGAATCTAAATAAGGTTGTTTTAAACTTATTGTAATATTTTATACCCTGTTGAAAAATGCAATTTTTTTTCTTTTTATTGACCAATTTTATGTTTACTATTTAATCGATTTTAATCCCGTTTTTTTACTGTCCACTGTCAAAGAGCTGAAGGACATCAATTTGAACATTTATAGTGAACTAAAGTTATACTTTACATGTCTTTATAATAAACTAAATTGTGCATTTTATCATTAGCCCTTTACCAAATTAGGCTTTATTATACACCGTTGGAAAGCTTATTAAATTACCTTTCCAACGAAGTGTCACAAGGGGTAGGTTGCTATTTGAAAAAAAAAGTTGGGGGTGAGGGTGCAAGGGGGTGCAAATTTTATTAACTTTTATTACACCATAATTTGCAAAATTAAAAATAAAAATCGACCTATCCGAGGGTTTTTGTGTTTTACTTGTAACTAAAAAGTTAATCGGGTGATTCCAGACTTAATGCACGCACTGTATATTAAAAGAATTCGTTTTAAAATAACCAGTTTTATGTTCAAATCATTTTCAAGTTTACAAATGATTTAAAAGGAAACATTTTTTAAATTACAAGGAATATTTTTATTTTTACAATTGCTTATAAAATTAAATAGTATGTTTTTGAATTAACAAAAAACACTGTCGGAGCAAAAACATATTGGTTTTCTTTTAAAACATATGACTTTTGTTTGATTTTACAACGATTTTTCTCTGAGTGTATTGTATAATTTAAACGATGAATATTCAAAATTTCCCGAGCAGTCTTACAGAACAGTAGTTTTGTACAATATATTTTAATAAATTCCCGAAACATTCGAAGCTTTAAGCTTATAAGAGCGAGATACTTTGAAAATACATAATATATGTAAGCGGCAATCAAACTTTTTGCTTTTAAAATGTTTCATTTAAAAGTTTAGACTAAATTTTCGGAGTCTTTGTTTTTAGCAAATACAGTCACAGACTTTAAATTCGGGACACCTAAAAATTCCCTTTTTTAAATTTAAATATTTCGAAAACTACTTAATGGTTTTGACTGATTCTTTTTTTGTTTTAAAGCCTAAACATTCTCTACTTTTGTTTTTATTTAGAATGATTAAAAACTGTTTATCAAATTGTTAAAGTCACTCTTACTGCCACAGTTTTAATCAAAAATTTCTTTTTTATTTTTTATATTTTTACTTCTGGTTTAAGAGATATCAGTTTTTTCCTGAAAGCTGTAATTTTTTTAGTTAACTCAAAAAGTACTACATGAATTTGATTGATGCTGTGCTTTAAATTTAAAGCTTAGCCTAGTTACGTTTTTCTTCTAATCAAGTTTATCAAAAACATAAAATGAGTTTGATAAACTTTAGTAGAAGAAAAAATAGGGTCACTCCATCTGGCGGCGAAATCACCGTTAAGCCTCCGTCAGAGGGCAATAGAAAGTTACCCCGGGACGAAGAAACTGTTAAAGAAGAAGTTAAAGCAAAGAACTTTTACCTTAAGAAGGAGCATGATGAAATCTACCGTATGCTTTGTTTGAAGCGTGAACCAACTACGGTGAGGGGTTGGTGGGGAGTGACTATTGTTTACACTTAGTACGCGTAAAGAGAGAGAAAGAATGTGTAAACTCACAGTCTAATGTCGTAAAATGACTGACAGGGGTACAGTGTTGCCGATTGGAAATATACTTTGGATATTTTATTGTAAAAAAAGAAACAGTTTTATATGAACTAGTAGTTTAAGTTTAATAGATTTAAATATACTATATTATTGAACATAATTATAGTATACACAATAAAGTTTTTTACATTTTTAATTTAAGTATAATGATTTGAATTCATGATAAGGGGGAACTACCCAACATCGCTACTAGGTAGCCTGAAAGTCAACTAGCGACATCTACATTTAACACCACAAAGCCTTCATAAACATTGATCTGAAATTACTTCTTGAGGTAAAAGTTCTTTGAGTTAAAGACATGAGCTTCAAATAAAAAACAACAACTCTGCTGATTTAGTATTACAATATATTTTAATAAATTCTGGAAACATTCGAAACCTTAAGCTTATAAGAGCAAGATACTTGGAAAACACAAAATATATTTAAGCGGTAATCAATTTTTTTGCTTTTAAAATGTTTTATCCAAAAGGTTAGACTAAATTCTCTATGGCTTTGTTTTTAGAAAATATATAAATAGTCAATTGGACATTTAAAAGTTTAATTTATTAGTAGAGCTTTTTAGTTAACTTTTATTAGATCTTTTTTACTGTCATATATATATATATATATATATATATATATATATAGTTAACTTTAAGTTATGTGAAAAGAATCAACTTAAATGCACTTTTCTCTGCTAAAAAGTACAGAAAAAGGCAACATTTTGAAAACCATTAGACATTGGACTGCCTTATAGTTGTCTTTTTGAAAGGTCAAAAAGCTTGCTGACTTTTATGAAGAATACAAAAAACTGCTGATGCGCGCCATTGCTTAATGAGGTTAGTAAAACAAGAAAATCGTATTTTTCACGGTCTTTATGAAAGTTTTAAGTAAGTTAAGGCGTAAGCTAAAGAAACATATTTCCGCGTGACATCGCGTTCCGTGGGCATCTCGTACTTTTTTCACATACGCTGCTTATGGACTATAGTTGTGTAGCTGTACTATTGTTGTGTGAAATAACGGTATAATATTTTACAGTGTATTATCATAGGGATTATTCAAAGTTTGAATTTCAACCGACGCGTCGTGGCGCTTCTCAACACCCATGTTTTCAGCTATTTAGTATTCACAGTCCGCAAAGGATTATTCTTTTCAAAGCTTCTGTGTCCTGAAAGGGTGCGCATCCTTGATTAGGGAGCAAATCCCAAATTCATTGGGATTATTAATAACATGCAACAGACCTTTTGTACCAATTTTATACCATGACCCAATTTAAGTTCTAATCTAAGAGCTGGTGATAATTTTCATTACTTTTTCCGGGTCTGTTTTATTTAAGTACACTCAAATTAAGCCACGTTCAAATTGCTAGGTTCCGGATCTGGTTCCTTTGGGTTCTTAAATCTTAAAAAGCGTGTATTGTAAGCATAGAAAGGTATGTACCTGTATACAATCAAAATTAATGCATGAAAATGTTAATATTCCTGAATTTTAAATGTTATCTATTATATAATAGTTTAAGACATTGTTTTGTAACACACAATGTCATTATTACACATGTCACTATTCTTGTTCTTGTTTAGATTTGACAGATCATAAATTAGGTTAGATAGTTTTGCAAGTTATAAGAAGATGCTAGGCATATGCTGCAAAAATTTTTTTAGAATGATTATAGAAGCTTTCGCATGATTAAAACGGTATCCATTGAATGTCTTAAAACCTTATAAGAATGTTCTACGTAAAACATCGCATATTCTTAGAATCACACAACATTCCCAATATTTAGTATATTCTTAGAACTGTTTTGTGCTATGCGGGTACCTGCCTGAATACCTTGCGCGGGGTATTCAGAAATATAAGGGTTTTTAGTCAAAAAATATGAAAAAATAACAAGAAACATTGGTCTTGAAAAAGATCTAGCTTTAACAGCATGAAATTTGAGTGATAAACTCAAAAATTAGCTCCTAATAAAATTATATGACTTGAGGATAGTTTTCTTTGTCCGTAAATGAACAGTCTAATTCAACAAACTACGTTTTTCGAAAACTAGAAACTTGGAAAGAACTCAAAAAGAAGATTTATACTTTACCATTAAATAGATTGCACAATTGGATTGAATCAGTATAAATTTACATGAACACCGGATTCCTTTTAAAATATGGAAATGTACTTTTCTTGCATGCTATTTGCTTCA
Source organism: Brachypterus glaber (assembly GCA_958510825.1). NCBI lineage: Eukaryota > Metazoa > Arthropoda > Insecta > Coleoptera > Kateretidae > Brachypterus > Brachypterus glaber. The sequence continues at coordinate 45,299,200 of OY294049.1, read as the reverse complement.
AATCAAAAGCAAATAGGTCAGCATTTTTAATTTAAGAAAACTAGATGAAACGTTGCAAGCATCCTGTCAAAACATCGGCACTATTGTACACTAGAGCCATCTAGTTTTCAAATTTCAAACTAGGTGTTTTGTTTGATTTTAAATTATGTATCTCTAAAACAGTATATTCTAGTAAAAAACTGTATATAACATTTTTTATAGGGTTTAAAAAAAGCTTTTATTTAAAATATAATTTTTTGAAATCGGGTTATAAATATGTGAGATATGCTAAAAAAACGTTTTACTGCTTTAAACGCCAATATCTCGTAAACAATGCGTTTTAGAAAAACGTTGTTTATAACATTTTTTGACCAATTTAAAATTATCTTTTATACAAGTGCTAAATTAACCAAATACAATAATAATTGCCTTAATTATAAACAAAAACCGCTAAAAATAGGAATTTTACCCTATTTTTACCCCCTTACCCCCAATCGTTTACCCCCAAAATCTAATCAGCTCTTCGGAATACGATAAGAAACAATATGCAAAAAACCGCAAGTCGATATCTCATGTAGAAATGGAGTTAGACAGACAGACAGACGGACGCAAATTTTTTTTTACTGATTTCGACTCAGAATGGTCTCAAACGTCGAGAAATGTGAAAAACGTGGTCAAAGATTTTGACTTTTCGGCAAAGATTTCAATACATCGGCCCTCTTAGTAGCACTAAGTGCCGATGTAATTAAACAATTTCACGTGAAAAATTTTACCTTAAAAGGTGATAAAGAAATCTTCAAGAAGTCAAGAACATGAAAATAACGTTATTTTTTGTTTTTACTCCTAGATTTTTTAAGAACAAGGTTTTTCAAGATTCTAAATTTCTCTTTTCTCTAAATATTCATAATTTTCTCTATTAAGTATAATAAAATCTTATATTTTACCTTTTCATCCCTTTTCAAGCGGAGCACATTTATCCCAAGAAAACTTTAAAACAACAAAAACACTTAAGATCGGTATAATTCTTCAATATATAAGATTCTCAGTGACAAACTTTGCAAATAAAGATTTCATTATGGAATAAATTTTAAAGACAAGGAGAAAACCGTGTCTAATTTTTTGAGTATACTGGAACAGGGTGGACCTTATTTTATTTTATTGTTTTCAAATTTTCATTTTGGTGTATTTGGAACATCCTGAAAATATGAGGGTTTTCTAAGGGTCCAAATTGGACCCCTAAAATCGTGAAATTACGCAAAAATCGTGAAAATTTTTTGAAAATGGACTTTACTCTTGTATCAGTAGAAAATTTAAAAGCCTTGAAATCTTAATTTGTTATTTTTAAGTGTACAAAATTATGTGCCAAATTTTAAAATGTTCAAAAGATTCCATCATGTGCCAAAAATCCGCCAAAGTTGCCCCTAAACACTAAATTTGACAAATTTCCACCATAAATGACTTAACTTAATTTTATTTAATGTATATTAATATTATAAAATAATTTAACAAAAACAAAATGAGCTAAGCACAAGATTTGGCGCACCTGATAGGATCTTTTAATCATTTTGAAATTTGGCATCATTTAGTACACTTAAAAAAAAATAAGATTTCAAGGCTTTTAAATTTTCCACTGATAAAAAAATACAGTCCATTTTCAACGATTTTTTACAATTTTTGAGTAATTTCAAGATTTTAGGTGTCCAATTGGGACCCTTAGAGAATTTTTATCACTCTCATATTTTAAGGATGTTCTAGATACACCAGAATGAAAATTTTTAAACAATAATAAAAAAAATAAGGTCCACCCTAATACTGAAAACATCGCTTTCCCCTTATAGTCGTTTCGTAATTTTTAACTAAAGAACCTTGCGGAGAAGTTTTGTTTTGTTTTTAATTATATTTGCCCCAGGTGCAATGCACCCCCTATTTTATAAGTTGAGAAAACTTTTAGCTTACGAATTTGAATTTTTTATAACCGTTAGTAATTAAGCATAGCAAAAACAATAATCAAAAAATACGTTTACGATCTGATAGAAAAGTTGACATTTCTACAAAAACAAATGAAGTTTTCAGATCTCAAATAACCTATTTCTTGGCATTCTACTTTTCTGCCCGATACCTTAAGGCTTAAGGCCTATCCAGTGGCTCGCATAACAACCATTACAAGATACATGACGACACATCAAGCCATTCCTGGCATCGCATTCTTATGTACTATGCTTGTTATGCGAGTCTTTGGATAGGCCCTTTCCAGGAAAACAGTACCGACATCTGTTAAATTTTTGATACACTACGATTTATGCATAATTATGCTATTTATGCGCTCTGTGGTGTAAAACGGGCCGCGTCCCTTACTATCTTCATAACTGGACAGAGTATAGTATTAAATCGTTTAATTTTCCTTTATGCATGGTTTAATTTCATTTTTTTAAGGATCCTTTCCAAGAAAAAAATCAGATATATGTGTTATATTATGACAAATATTTCGCCTTTGCAGACCACATTTTGATCCAAAAATTCTCAGTTATAATTAAAGATATTAACATGTATTTTTTTATTGTACAGTTAAAGAGTTGCTTGAGTGGCTAACTTCGCGTCGTCCTTTTTTTAGTTTTTTTTCTTTAAGGACTTAAGTGGTAAATGGTAAAAAGACCATATCGATATCTTTATTAAAAACTGAGATTTTTCGAATCAAAAAAAGCCATACAAATGCCAAAAATTGCATTTTAACAAATTTTAACTCACACAAACATATTTTATTTATTTTTTCCATCATGGACAAGAAAAATGTAGTAGTTTTTTTTTATTTGAAATAACCCTTAATTCAGAAGATAAATTATATGTTTCTTTGTAGGACAATTGCGCACTATGGATCAAAAGGACATGGAGATATAGTTGTACTATAAACCGCATTCAATGAAAGTGATTTTAAAACTAAACTAACACTATAACATATGGTTTGCTTATCAATCGACAGAAGAATAATTCACTTACTTAAGGTACATTAATATTTTTCAAAATAGAACTAAATAGAAGACATGATTTTGGACTTTTGCCCGTTCTATACATATACCACCTGCTGTATTAACTGATATTGTTAAAAGTATATGTGTGTGCGGCCGAATTAAAGGAGCCCATGCTGTGTATCATAGTAGATTAAGGTGATAAAAAATGACTTTTTTCTACGATCCAATAGAAACGTTTCTACAAAAACAAATGAAGTTTTCTGACCGAAAAAAAACCTATTTCTTAGCATTTTACTTTTCTGTTCGTTACCATGACAATAAGCGCAATATTGAATTTTGCGCGCTAGAGGGTAGGCAACATTTTTCGTTCGATCTACAGTCTAGACTCTTTAAAAATGTATATTTTAAAGAATTACCTGTGTTTTATTTTGACATTTCAAAATTTTATAAACGTCAAATGACTTTTGTCAAAATGAAAGCTACACGGAAAGAAATTAGTGGGCTCTGCGCTATACATTATAAGATATTTGGTAACAGTGGCAAATTATAGTGATTTAAGCTATAGATTATAAGGGACACAATAACTAATAATGTTAAAAATAAATTGGAAACGATTATATATATTACAGACACGATTATATTTATTACAGGCACTATTATAAATTTACAGAATTTTTATTATATTATAAAAATTATTAGCACGGACAATAATTAAATCTATTTAAGCTATAAATGCCATACTATTTGTTATATTTTATTATTCACTAAACAATTAAAGTATTTCATATAAATTTTTACACTGACTGCCATAATTGTAAGAGAAAGCCTTGTATTTATATAATAAGCGATTATAATTTGCTTGGGATGTGTGTTATAGCGCTCCTAGCTATAATTTTTTTTTCCGTGTATGTGTAATCGTTTGGATAAATGAGTGTTCATAGTTGTCATTTCATTCAAATATGCACTATGTAGTAGTAGTAGTAGTAAATTTTTGGGTTGGCCAAAGCCGGACAACTAGGCCATTTCTGGCCCTTTTTGTCACCCCAGGCAATCCCAGCCATTTACTAATTTGAGTCCTCCTTGAATCTGCCCGTCCTTTCAATAAAGGTCAAGATATTGGCCCAGGGGAGATCTCTTAGTTCCTCTTGGTTGAGTCTTTGAGTTTCAAAGACTTGCAACCTGATCCTGTCGTATCTGACACACTCGGCTAAGTAATGAGAGGATGTTTCATCCTCTTCGCACTCTGGGCATAGCATTGTTACCAGGTGCTTCCTTAGCCTGCAGTGGCCCGTGAGGACCCCTACAAGTTATATGCACTATGTACTCGTGCGATAGAAAAATATCGTAACGAGAATATATAGTGAACATGCATTTTTCTTTATTACATGTAAATCAATAAACAAAATAAACACTGGGTCGTACAAAAATTATTTTTTTTGCTTAAATAGCTTTATTTTTTTACAATTCGTGGTGATATCTCCAAAGGTTAAAAAAATCCCTGTCGGTGGGTGGACAAGATAACTTTTGACCCTTTTAACCTAAAGGGTTAATTTTTTCCATTATTCTTCATATGAGACAGATATTTTCTATTTTTTTTTTCAGCCCAGCCTGGCTAAATAGCCTAAATAGGATAAAATCACCCTTTTCTTTAATAGGACACTTAAAAATTACCGCGTAATCAGAATCAGAGTTGTTTAACTAAATTGACTTTTGAAAAATATTATAAAATTTTTATATTGCCTTAGTGTATACATGGGTACCTTTCTTGGGTGTAAAGAAAATTAGCATTATTGATGGGGAACACGGAAAGAAATTAGTGGGCTCTGCGCTATACATTATAAGATATTTGGTAACAGTGACAAATTATAGTGATTTAAGCTACAGATTATAAGGGACACAATAACTAATAATGTTAAAAATAAATTGGAAACGATTATATATATTACAGACACGATTATATTTATTACAGGCACTATTATAAATTTACAGAAATTTTATTATATTATAAAAATTATTAGCACGGACAATAATTAAATCTATTTAAGCTATAAATGCCATACTATTTGTTATATTTTATTATTCACTAAACAATTAAAGTATTTCATATAAATTTTTACACTGACTGCCATAATTGTAAGAGAAAGCCTTGTATTTATATAATGATTTGTTTTTTAGGTAAAGAAGTACTTTTTCAATATTTATAACACAGCTGTGTACAGTAGGTCATAAGTACCCTATGTAACTTTTGACCTACTGTTAAATTTGACAGCTATTGCTAATACCTCATTGTGTGTAAAGATTTTGTACTTGTTTTTGTACCTCATTTCCACAGCTTTTAGAGTTTCTAGCATTAAAAGGAATAATATCCAGTATCCTGCAATTAATAATAGCTTAATTTAAATGTACTTGAACCGTCTTCGGTTTCTGTGGGAATAAAAAACCGATGTCATACCTTGTACTTGAAAAAACCCTGATGAAGATTCAAAATAAAGAACCAAAACGTTGGCAATCTAAAAATATATTTTTAATAAACTGTATCCCACGATATCTTTTTATCGCAAACTACGCCAAAATAAATCATTTCCAAAAAAATTTAACTATAAGATATAATTATTTTTTAACATTTTTAGAGTTACCTAACAGCTCTTCTTTGCATGAAATTTTTCAAAAAAATAACACATCGGTAAAATATTTTGAAATAAAAATATTTTTCAAAAATTTTCTTACCTTCCTGAAGATATACCGACGCTTCCATGAATGAACCAGAAACCAAAAAAGTCCTACAAATACAGACAAAAAAAATCGAAATTGTAAGTAAATACAGACACGTTGTCAAATGTAAACACGTTTTCGCGACTACGAGAAACTCTTTCAGACGACCGGCGTCGATTAGCGTCGATCCCAGACTGGCTGGGAACTAAGCATCCCGACGCTTGCAGAAGACGCCACCTGGAGCGCAGGCGTCGCATCTCCACGAGAGGTGAATTCAGTTGGTTTCGGAGTATCGCTACCTGTTTTTATATTCACTAACTGGAATAACTAAATATTTTCCCTCAATGAGTTGAGGAAAAAACGCAGCGTTGATATATGTGCCACATTTGTTACACTAATAGTGAGATGGATGTCAGTGGGATAAAAAGTATTATAAATATTTTTTTCACTACTAGCTTTAGAACATACCATTATTTATCATGTTTTCAGACTGTGAAATTAATTTTCTTCACCTATAGCAATAATAATTTTTTCTCTCCTAGTATGAGTAAATTTTATAAACAATTGATTTCTGTCACTTTAGATGTTCGAGTTCTTTGTGCAATTTTTACTAATTAATCCCAAGAAAATAGCTTTAAATAACTTTCTATTTATTAAATATAATTAATTATTATTACCAGGTAATACAATCAATAATTAGTTAAATATTATAAAAAAAAATAAACGCCAGTTCAAAGTATTTATTTGAGCAAATGTCATTGATTAAGGCTACTTGATTTTTATGATAATTGTCTGTGTGAAATATTTTATTCTTACATTTTAGAAAATTTTAAAGCTTATCGGAAACACCGCTTATATGCGACTTGGCAACTGCGGAAAAAAGCGCATTGCTTTTTAAATTAGACAATTTTATTTGTCAGTGTCAGTACTTGGAGTAGAATTAATTTGGGTACAACCAACTGATTTTTCGTGCTGACAACGTTGCCGCAACCGACTTTTACCTAAACAATCAATCAGTTAAACAAACATATAGACAGAAAGGGATATTATTTCAAGGAAATGCGTTTAGTATACTTTTTTTGCAATACATCTTATAAGAAATATAACATACCTTATATTATGATGTATGATGTGCCAAAATGATTTATTGCCCATGCTGCCCAAAATAAAACATATAAAGGTGAAAAACCATGCTAAATTTTCACACAAAGCAGCAAATGAACAGCTTACTTCAAAAAGGGGTTATGTTACATTTAAATAAATTTGTCTAATATTATAAGTAAGAAAACGTCAAAGTCGCCAGAGTAAAAAAAATGGCAAAAAAGTCAATTTTCCAAAAAGACTGACTTGGCCCATTTCTGCAGTAAATAGTTCTTATATTGTTAATAGTTCTGTAGTTTATTTAGTCCATAAAATAAATTAAAACCTTTACAAAATAGCTTTTAATTATTTGGACTTTTACCATCGACAGATAAAATAATAATAATAAAAGTTTTACACTGCACAACAATTTTTTTCAAGTCGCTGGAGTATAATATTGTCAAATTTATTTGACCTAGGCCATCTGGCAGAGACCAAATTTCATTTAATTTACTCCAGCCAAAAAAGATATGAGGGAAATTTTGGACGTCAATGACACAAAAAAAAACCTTTATCCAATACATACAGATAATGAGACAATTACCAGCTTTATTTTAAATAGATAAACTCAACAATAACCCCCGCGTGGCTTTTACTTTATTGAGTGGATAATTATTTATTTTACCCACTCAACTGTCACTTGTCAAATTATTTTCTTGTAAATGTCATTAAAATTTTTAATAAAAATATGAATTCCTAAGCTATTTATTGGCTAAAACCTTGTATGGCACTCATGGGTAAACCGATATTGCCCTCTCGAAAATTAACCTGCTTGGCTGACGCCTCGCTAGGTTAATTTTCTCATGGGGAATATCTTACTTTACCCACTAGTACCATAAATAACTATTATTAAAAAAAAAGTTTTTTACTTTATAAAAAAATTTTTGTTGAACTGTGTGATCAATTTATTTTGGCCAATTATTTTATCCTATTACCGAAGCTCACAAATAGATGGGGCAGGTAATTTATAGCTTCGCGGGTGCTAATTTATCTTTTTCTCTCTCTTTTTGTTTGTTGGGTTGCATCTAGGTGGCCAGCTATTATTCTCTTGGGTGTCTTACAGGCAGAAAATTACGGCAGATTTCCTTTTAAATTATCTTCAGTATTTTTTCTGAACTCTATTATTAAAACCTACGAGAAATTTCCTTTAAAACAGTGTCACGCATTTTTAATTTGATGCTGTGTGGAAAAAAGTGTACTATAATTTTTTTTTAAGTTTTTATTTATAACATTTATAACATTTAAAATTAGTTTAAAAGTATAATTTATGTTTTTTTTCTCATGAAATTTACCATTGTAAGTTTTTTAAAGAAATTTTGTCGAATATTTTCATTTTCAACCTCATTTTATGCGCTCAAAAACATGTCTAAAATAATAAAAAATATATGGCCAAATAGAGAATTTTATGAGCTTTAAAATATTGTATCAAACAACCCATGTTGTGAAAAAGAGTAAAAAACAGCGTTACTAGTGAGTATACCGCGAAATGCTAAGCAATATATATATTTATCTTATTTTGCACCACGCTAAAGAAAAATAGTCGATGAAAAAACGAATATCGTAGCCGTATTGTTTGCGAAATGAGAAAATTACAGAACAAGAATGTAATTCAGGCACGTGAAGCGTAACTATCTAAAATTTCTCTTTTAAAAGAGAAACATGATAAAATATTATTGGCGCTATAATGGGCTTGTCTGTGCACAAAAAGAACACGTTTGTCATCGGTTTTATTTTAAAATTCTAAAATCATAAAAATTAATTCGAAAAAAAAAAATCTTTTTTATACGATCGTAAAAGCGCAATCTTGTATAATAAATTTGTATGGAAATATTTGTTTTTCGCACTAGAACGAAAAACAAAATAGTCCACGTTCATTGATTAATTGGTATTTAAACTGATGACATTTGAACTCTAATCTCAAACTTTTTGTCAAAATTACAAAGTTATTTCTCAAGATATTAAAATCGAATAAAATATAATGTTTTTAGGGCGATTACTGTTACCAACCTTGATCTAAAACAGGATTTTTCGTAAACTACTAGTTTTCAATAATTTTTTTTAATTGATACTGCATTATCATAACATACCAAACTTTACGACCTCCAGTTCGGAAAATGTGTTATATTTTTTACAGTGTATACAGTGATTTAATCCCCCAAACACTATAAAATTGTTAAACATTGGCAATAAATCAAATTATTTACAGGGATGGAACCAAATTGATGTTAGGCGGTGGATTTAAAGCCAAACTAGTCGTAATTCTTTACGCCTAGGGCCCGTAAAACTGAGTGTATTCACTTCGCAAGGTACGAAGGCGATGGCTCGTAAAAACATACCGGCCAACGAGTTTTTCTTTACTTCGGCACAAACAGAGTTCAACGAGTACCGTCAACTCAATTCTTATCTTCATGGGAAAAGAATTCATGAAATGTAAAAAAACTACGCAGTAGTAGTAGCAGTAAAAGGTGGGTAGGCTCCGACGCCTGACAAGTAGGCCCAATGGCACATTTTGTCTGCCCCAAGATAACCTACCCAACCTGCTGCCTATCCTCCCTCTTCCTAAATCTGCCAGACCTTCTGATGAAGTTCATAACATCTGACCAGGCTAGGAGGCTCAACTCTTCCTTCGCTAGTGTTACCACTCCGAATATGTCTTGTATGAGCCTGTCATTTTGGAGTGTTACGCCCATGTTAATGATATAGGAAAATAGTGTTACAGGGGGGGGGGGGGTCCAAAATGATCAAAATTTGCGTTACGTAATACTTGAACGTTCCCCTAGGTCAAAGCGTTTAAAAGTTATTAATAATATCTCATTTGTATAAAGAAGCTACCCAACCTTTAACGAAAATGGTATAAAAATACCAAAAAAAAAAAAACGAAAAAAAGAAGTGTTGACATTTTGATAAGGTTGCAACTGTTTACCCGGTTAGACGTTCAGAAAGGTTGGTTACAAGTCCCTAGGGAGTATTAGCGATCCGAATTGCGACACTCAAACTGGCAAATAAACAACAACAAAAAAAAGAGTAGTAAAAACCAAAATAGCCTTGCAATTTGATGACAAATATTTATGGATATGTAGCAAAGCTTTTTATAGTTAGTAGAAGTGCCGCATGCAAAAAGGCATATGTTCGGTTATCGCAAATTGTTATTAATATCCATCATGGATATCCAGTTTCTTATTTTAAAATTTTCTAATTTTTATTAATTTTTAAGAAAAGCAAAGCACAAAATAATTATAAAGAGCATTCAAATTTATATATGTAGGTATGTCAAACAGGAAATATGATTTTCAGTTAGCTTTAGTTTTCTTGGTTTTATATTTAATACAATACATATCTGTTTAATGGGTTGTCTATTCCTAAATAAATGCAAAATTTGAGTTTACTTATTAAATTAGATTTCTGTGGTTATGCTGCCATATAAGACAGTAAAATTGTACTGTTTTACATTTCATAAGAAAAATACTGTGTATTTTGATGTTTTTTATGTAATGTAAGGTAACTAAATAAAAAACTAAGTAAGTCTAGAATGTCTAGACTAGACAGTAATGGTCAAAATTGTAACGTTATAACTATAGTTTCTATTTTTGACATGAAAAACAGAAATATTTGGATTAAAACACTTAAAAGATATAAAAGGCTGTGGTGAAAGGTGGAAAATGGTTCATAAAACAAGGTGAATAAAATTCGTAGAATCTACGAGGTAAATATCTAAATAAAATTAGGCAAACCTCCATACATAAAAATCACACGAGTGTGATATAAAAATATCAAACTAGTGTGATATGAGGCGTTTTCTAAAGAACAAAAGAATGTGCTAAATGTCATTTTAATAGAGGATCGTAGAAAAAAAAATACCATCCACCGAGAAGAGTATATAATGGATTACGTAGCATTACATATCTTCATAACTTGTTTTTCACGTAAATCCATTGTTTATCAAATTTCAATTGCGATTGTTTGTTCGCATAAAACAATACGTGATCGATATAACTTGCCAATAATCCACATCCTTTATCCTTTTATCCAGACAAACACGTCTTCTACAGCAATAAAGCCTTTAAATCTAGTTACCTAGGTGTATTATACTCCTAGATAGGATAGGTCCTAAAATTTAATTTCTTTATCAGATAAATTAAATTTGTAGCTCTGTACGTGCATGCTGAATTTTTGTTTTCTATTCAGTGACTAATCCTACGCATAGTTTAAAATTGTTGTACATATGCATGTAAATATAACCTAACTTTTTTTAATAGTTTAAGTTGTTTTTTCGAAGGTTTAGTGTTTTTAGTGATAATGGGCGGGCATAGCCCCCCATTTAAACAGAAAATACTTTTTTCTACGACTGCTTTAGAATGTAAGCAAATACACACACTTTTCAAACACAGAATGAATCCAACTAGCTCTAGATACGGTATGAATATTCCGTATCAAGTGTTAGAATGAGCACATATAGTGCCATCTCTTGTTTATAAAAGTAAAGAAAACTGTAGCAAAATTAGCAAAAATATATTTATTTTACCATGAAATATTGAATAATTTAATGCAATTTAAAGTTTTGCGTTAAAATTACATAAAGTTTATTAGTTTTTCTTAATATTTGACCAGTTTTTTATCAATTTAGTTTAAAAAAACTGCTCCATCTATTGTTAAATATTTAAACCTGATATCTGTCACAACAATCTGACATAACCTTCAATTTTTGAATTATAATTTGTAAATATGTGCTAAAATTAAATAAAAATCTTTTTTAAGTACTGATTTGATAAAATTATTAAATAACATTAATTGCTTTATTAAAAAATATGTTTTTTGCAATGTCGAGTCACAAAGACATTGTTTCTAACCTTATCCGCAGTTTAAAGCCATACAGTGTTTTATATTTGCAGTCGAAGAAAAAGTATAGTCTACAACACGTATAGAATAGTCATTCCGCGCTCGCGGGACCATTATACTCGCCTACCGGCTCGTATGACAAACTTTCCGCTCGCGCAGAATATACTATTCTGATAAAAAACATACCTTAAAACGTTAAAATGACAGTGTATGAATAGCTTATTCATACACACTGTGTGTATGACTAGTCGCTCCCTTCCCTATTAAGAAAAAGCTTTGTTCTTTTCGTTTGTGTGAAATGGGCCACGAGTATCGAATTTTGAGGTCAACATATTGACATATTTTTAACTATGGTCTGCTTCATCAAGCAAAAGAGTAAATTAAAAATCATTGCACTCATCAAACCCCTGGATCCGCCCCTGCTGTAGACATAGCTATATGTTATAAAAATTAAAAAAATTGTTTTTACTAAAAAAACTAAAATCTTACCTTCATGCAATTTAAAATAGAATTAAAAATTTTATCTTTACCTAAAATATGCATATTTTTATTTTAAAACATAATAATTACTTATTATAATTATAAATAAACGTATGTCTGTCTCATAGAACTGAAGGTCTAGAACGGCTATGTGAGAGAGATAGAAAGTAATTAAATGTGTAAAATTCTCTCCGCCATTTTGACTTCTTTTCTATGGCGGGAAATTCAAATGTTTGTTTACGTTACACTAACCTAACCTTGCAGACAAAATCTGATAAATTCTGAGAAAAAAATCTTAGTAAAAAACAAAGGACCTGCACAGAAAAATTTAATGTTTAATGCAAAAATGTAATCAAGTGCTTAAGCACGTATGTATTATACATATAATATGTCGACAACCCCAACAAAAGTCGCAACTCATTTTAGCTTTTGCGTAATAAACTGCATAATTTCTTGTAGTTAAATAACTGATATTGTGATCAGGACTCATATTGGAATATTGGAGTTGTAGAATATTTAATATAATAATTAGATAACTTCTGTTTTTTTATCAAAAAGGGGTTGTCTATAAATTATGCAACGATTTTTTGGGGGAAATGGGTCCTCCAAATCTCTATTCACCCTTATATGGGAGGCTGGGGGTCTTACAGCATCTTACGTATAATTTTCTTATTTAGAAAATATCGATCAATACAAATCACAGAAAAAAAAATTAATAACTTATGCCTATAGGTACTATATTATTTCCAAATGAATTTTGCTCTGCATTCTAATAAATCTTTTAAACATAAAAAACTTTTTTAGTAAAACCATTAAATATTTACAAAATTTATTATATCTTACATAAGGTAGGTCGAGTGGGGTAGGGGTTCAGCAAAATCTTACGAACACTTACACAAGGGGGGTGGAGATATAAAGCTGTCAACTTTTTCCTTATGCAATTTATATATAGAACCAAATCAATCACTATCCTTTTAATCAGAGGTATTAATGTATACATGTATACTTGCAAGTACTTGTTATGTAATATATTTTATTCATAATATGTTGTATACAAGGTAAGACTTAACAATAGTATCTTATACTAATATTTAAACAAAAGATTACTAAAAATATATTTTTATGAATACCTACATAAATAAATTTAGACCATCTACAAAGGATCGAAAAAAGAAGCATGAAACAATTTATAGATAGCCCCTTAGGGTGAACCTATCCAAGTCTCTCCGTTTAATTAGATTATATCTTGCATCAGTGATTTCATTTGTTGTCAGCAAATCCAAACAATCTACACAATTGATTTTTTAGCATTTTGACGGCAAAGCCTCCAATGTATGTGTTATGATCCGAATATTTTATATGTAGTTAAAATTTTAAAATAATATTTCTTTAATATTGCGCTATGATACAATCTGGCTTCACGAGATTCGGCTTCGGTAAAGTCGGGTTTGACCTAAATTACATCGGACCCCTCCTCGGTAATTCTTGTCGGTATAACTTAAAAGTTGTCTAGTAATCTAAATTGTTTATAAAAATTTAATTTACGGTCAAAATGATCGTTTCAGATGTCAGAAATAGCAATTAGCTTGCAAATTGATGAGACTGAAACTCTTTTGTCGGGGTAATTAAATATGCGCGGTATCTTTGTAGATATTTTGCGCTAATAGCATTGTCAAATAAATTTAACTAGTGACCTTCTTATTGGGTATATAAACTCATGAAAAGATTCATAATTATTCAGTTTTATTCAGGGTGTCACTATGGCAAATTCAAAAGTGAAAATGTAGTTTCTGTGAGAATTTATTTTGAGATTTATTCTTGAATTAAAAATAGTTTTAAAACTTAGAAAAATTTTGAGACTCGTATTTTCAGACATAGAAATAATTTTGGACACTTATAAATATTGATAGTTTGAACACTGATAGAAATTTTGACGAATATTAATTAACTTTGAAAAATATTTTGTAAAATAATTTAAATGACTTATACGAACCAGTTATAATATACACTAAGAAAAATGTGTAAAATAAATTGGGATTTGAAAATGATTGCGAATAGTTGGGATTTCAAACATAGAATGTTTTAAGTTAGTAGTATTTAATGGAAAACTAATATATAATGGAAATTAGAATTTAAGGGCTTTGCATAGAAATAGGACTTAGAAGTAAGAATTGATCTTTCATGTTCTTGGAGAATTTATTCACATTTATTTAATATATTATTCTTAAGTTAAGAAGAAATCGTTTTATCTGTTTCCAAAGCGCCGTCTCCTAGAATACCCGCTCCCGAATAAAGTGATAAGTGGTTAAGTATATTCTCCGCTCGGGTATACTTTAAATACGATGGAAGATTGTATGGCCAACCTAACTGAGTAAGTTATAATAAAAGTTATAATTAACTGCTCGGCTATAACCGAATTATATATCACATCATTAGTAGAAAAATATTTAATAGTAAAAAACCACTTCACTAAATTAGTGATAGAATTCGACTTCACAACATTGGTGCTCATGTGATACGGGACTTCAAAATCGATTTTAAAACAGAAATTTTTGTGCAGAAATAATTTAAAAAAAAAATCGAAAAGAAACGAAATTTGGATAAAAGAGTCTGTAAGATAAATGATTTTTTTTTTTATGAAAAACAAATTTTAAAAATCGTTTTTGATGTGAGACTGGATTATTTTTGCTTATAGTCAAAAATATGCTAAGGAGACAGAGACTTGAGAAACTTGAATAATGGCAGAAAAGGCAAGTAGATTTTTGGAAAAGACGATCATCATCGAAAATTGTCCGCATCATGAAAAATGGAAAAATGGTAATATTTTGCAAAAATTGCAGAATTTTATGAGCTATAGAAAAATATCAGTTGAAGGGAAGATTTTTTTTTTCTAAAATGTTATTCGTTGTAGATTTGTAAAGTATGGAATCGTATTTGATTTTTTTTGGAAATAATAAGTGTTTTTTGTTGAGTTTTTGGTTTTTTAATTTTAATTATATTATAATGGTAGAATTTTTTGTCTTTAAAATAAAGTATAAAAATACGATTTAATACTTAAGCAATATTTTTTTCAATAGTATTTTCCTTTGTCAGAAAGAAATGAATATACTTAGGTTTAGAGTATTTGATAATTTTAATTTGAACTGGGCGGAAAGAAAATATACATTTAGTTTTATTCATTAGCGTGTACCTTATTTTATTTAATGGAATAATTTTTCAGGATATTTTTATTTTTTCGATATTTTTTTTTTTAGCGCACTTTAAAGAAAAACGTAATTAATTTTTTTTTTAGGTTTGTATTTTATTAATTTTTTTTTAAAAATGATATTTTTATTAAAGCGTAGAATAATTATAATTATTCTCAGATTTTTTTTTTACCTTTTTGGAACTTATAGTACGATTTTTATTTTCATTAAATAGTACAGAATTTTTTTTAAGTAATATTTTAAAAAAAAAGGAATATTTTTTTTTATTTTATTTTATTTTTTTTTTTTTTGGGAAATTTAAATTTGATTTTTATTAACGTGTACCTACAGTATAATTTTTTCTAAGGGTTATAATTCATAATTTTTTTTTTTGGGAAATTAAATTTTGTAAAAAGTTAATTTTATAGAAATGTATATATTTTATTAAAGTGTACCTACATATAATTTTTTTTAACGGTTATCATTTATTATTTTTTCAAACTGGAATTTGATTGTTATTTTAATGGAAACAGAAATATTTAATTTTTTTTATTATAATTTAGTGTGAAAATCTATACAAAATGTTTAAAATTATCAAAAAAATATTTATATATAAGGAATGCCTACTTGGATGTAGTTTAAATATCTTGAAAAATGTTTAGTTGATTTCTGATTTTTTTTTTTTTATTAAAAAAAAAAAAAATTTTTTTAAGAACCACTTTATTATAATTTTGTAATGTTGCTTTCAGTGTATAGGAAATATGTAAGTCTCTCTTCACCCACAGGTGCACGCTGGGTTTTGAAAGTGTTTATGTTATAAAAATTAATAGTGTTTACGATTTGAAAATTTAATGCTTTATTTTGTGACTTCGTTTTTTTTATCTTACTATATAACACAATTTTATCTATCGTATTGGAGATATTAATAATCAATTTATAAAAAAAAAAGTATTTATTCGTCTGGGATTAGCTACCCCAAACGTAATGAGTATTTTTTGTTATTTTCTCAGATTTTTTTTTTTGTTCTTTCGAAATAATATTTTGTTTTTGTTCTTAATTTCAGTCTATAGTTTTTTAAAAATAATTTTAAGTCAAAGCGAATTTGTTTAGTATAATCTGAGAAAACCTACAGTTTTATGGAAAAATACTGTTTGTTCAGTACTGGCCAAACTGAACGTAACTATATTTTTCTCCGTTATTTAATTATTTTTTTTTATGGAATTTGCAGTTTTATCGTTGGTTAATATGACTTTATTTTGTTTAGGCAAGATATTTATTGCACAAAGAGATAGATAGTCACATATTGTCACATATGTTGCTTTCCCATTTAAATGTTTGTAAAAATAGGGAAAGCCAGTTTTTTTGATGAAAATTATAACAAAGATAGTTTTCTGTAAAGAAAGGTTAAAAACAAGTTGCATTGATTTAAAAATGTATGTAACAGTTTTTTGTTGTAAAAAAAACTAAGGTTAAAGGTTATTAAAGGTTTTAAAGGTCCAGTTCAAAAATTAATTAAGGCAGCAAGTGATATATTATTAAATTTATTTTGGTTGGGTATATTAAAATACTAGTAATGTTTTGTAATGAAAGTACAATTTTTGGTGTAATGGGTGAAACATATGCATAAACAAAAATAAGTTCAATAATGAGTTATGTTTTTGTTTTTTAGTATTTTTTTTTGGTGAATTCGAAATATCGTATAAAAGGTGTGCGTATATCGCATATATGTAACTAATAAATATATTTATTAAGCTTTTACTTTCAGAAGGCTAACGTAGTCTTTCTGCCTATAGTATTATAGAGTGTAAATAAAATAAAATATCGAAAAGGTCTCAGAAAAGTTATTACAATAACTTGAGAACGCCTACAATGTAGGATGATTTTTTATTATAATTTACGTAAAAGTTTGGAATATATGAGGGTTATGAGGGTTATGTTTGTAAAAAAAAAAATAACCAGTTGGTAAAAAAAAAGCGTAATATATCGTTAAACAGCTTAACGTAGTTTAAAATAAATCAAATAAACTTATTCTGTCTCAAAGCATTTATATGATAACTTGAGAACGCCTGCGATTCATTGCAATGTAGGCTTATTTTTATTGGGATTTATCTTGGAATTTACGTAGAAAGTTAGGATATTAGAGGGATACGTTACGTAAAGTTAACTATCGAGTTGGGAGTATAATATATTGACGTATTATATTAAAGGTCCGAGAAATTGGTGTTATAATAAGTAACACTTGGTTGTTACATGAAAAGTTTGAAGAAGGACATAGTCCTTTATGTTTTTAAATTTGCTACTTAAGCAAAAGTGGAAGTTATAAAATGGTGCAGATTTGGAGTTTTGGGTTTTTGAAAAATTTGTAAGAAATTTACGAAAATGTGCGCAAAATTTCGCAAATAGTATTACGACAGTACAATTATTAAAATCTGGAAATAGTAAGAAATTTGACAAAAAGTATTACAATTAAGTAAAGACTCAAACTTTAAATCAGGGGGTTAGGTAGTGTTTTTAACACAGAACCAAATAGTCTTGGTTAATTCGCAATAATTTGCAGTTACCAAAGAAAATTGCCATGGAACCTGGTGACAGGAGCAGTGATGTTACCCAAGTGGAGGAATGAATTTTTGTTTCAAAACTAAAAAAAAAAATGGGTAGTTTTTTATGAAGTATAAGATAGGCACCGATAAATAGTCGACAAATAGTGAGTGAGGTTGGTCGCAATAAATTTTGCGAATACTATAGTATATTTTTTTTTGAAATAAATGGAGTTAATTATAAAATGAGTTAGAGATTCTCGGAAAAGTAGTAGAAGTTGTATCAATACGAGGGATATTTCGAATATAGTAAGTAACGAATGATTATAAATACCTAGTCCAATAAGTGGCTATATGAATATTGAACTTTATTTTTGTTGAAATATGTAAGGGGTTATTCATTAATGGTATAGCTTATTTTTTTTAAAGGTACGAAGTTCCAGTTATTAAACTGTATAACTTAGCAAGTTTGTCAATACGTAGTAAAGATTTTTTTTTATTGAAGTTGATGTAAGTAATAATGTAAATTATTAACTATAAAACATATAAAGAAGTTATAACTTGTTGTTCTTAAAAGTAATGTTTTAGTTGTTCTTATGATTTAGATATAGGTTTTTGGTCTTTGTAATGTGTTATGAAATTCCAACTTAAGCAAGAACCGAACAGGAAAATGTTGCACATTTTCTTTTTGAAAAATGCTTATCATTTTTCAAAAATTAGGGGGAGAGCTATGTTATGATCCGAATATTTTATATGTAGTTAAAATTTTAAAATAATATTTCTTTAATATTGCGCTATGATACAATCTGGCTTCACGAGATTCGGCTTCGGTAAAGTCGGGTTTGACCTAAATTACATCGGACCCCTCCTCGGTAATTCTTGTCGGTATAACTTAAAAGTTGTCTAGTAATCTAAATTGTTTATAAAAATTTAATTTACGGTCAAAATGATCGTTTCAGATGTCAGAAATAGCAATTAGCTTGCAAATTGATGAGACTGAAACTCTTTTGTCGGGGTAATTAAATATGCGCGGTATCTTTGTAGATATTTTGCGCTAATAGCATTGTCAAATAAATTTAACTAGTGACCTTCTTATTGGGTATATAAACTCATGAAAAGATTCATAATTATTCAGTTTTATTCAGGGTGTCACTATGGCAAATTCAAAAGTGAAAATGTAGTTTCTGTGAGAATTTATTTTGAGATTTATTCTTGAATTAAAAATAGTTTTAAAACTTAGAAAAATTTTGAGACTCGTATTTTCAGACATAGAAATAATTTTGGACACTTATAAATATTGATAGTTTGAACACTGATAGAAATTTTGACGAATATTAATTAACTTTGAAAAATATTTTGTAAAATAATTTAAATGACTTATACGAACCAGTTATAATATACACTAAGAAAAATGTGTAAAATAAATTGGGATTTGAAAATGATTGCGAATAGTTGGGATTTCAAACATAGAATGTTTTAAGTTAGTAGTATTTAATGGAAAACTAATATATAATGGAAATTAGAATTTAAGGGCTTTGCATAGAAATAGGACTTAGAAGTAAGAATTGATCTTTCATGTTCTTGGAGAATTTATTCACATTTATTTAATATATTATTCTTAAGTTAAGAAGAAATCGTTTTATCTGTTTCCAAAGCGCCGTCTCCTAGAATACCCGCTCCCGAATAAAGTGATAAGTGGTTAAGTATATTCTCCGCTCGGGTATACTTTAAATACGATGGAAGATTGTATGGCCAACCTAACTGAGTAAGTTATAATAAAAGTTATAATTAACTGCTCGGCTATAACCGAATTATATATCACATCATTAGTAGAAAAATATTTAATAGTAAAAAACCACTTCACTAAATTAGTGATAGAATTCGACTTCACAACATATGTAACAATGCTGCCACAATATTCAGTGAGTCCTATGTGGTATGAAAGAACATGGTAGTTGTTATCTGCTGAAACATTCTCATAACCAATATTCTTTTTTCTCAAATCTGATATATTGATTGCGTCTATCATATTTAAATTTTTTATTTTAGCGCTGGAAACGTTTAAAACTGTGGTGGTATCTAGCACCCGGCTGTTGCCACTACTGCCGGACACGTTCGCATGTGAAATTCATTTTCTTATTGACCACATCAACTGCAGTGCAGGCGGATTATTATTGAAGACATTCCTTGAACTAAAAACAAGAAAATAGAATTAATTATAAATTTTACATATCGTCAGAACATATATGTATATTATATCGACAATACAAGTAACGAGTTGATTTCTAAAAACTGACCAAACCATGCCTAAAATACCAAAAACTTCTAAATTTTATTAAGTTTGAGGAAAATATATTACTATTTTCTAAATTAAACCAAAATGAGGTTTTTATATAACTAGCGTGTATTTCAGGCATGATTTTATCAGTTATCACAAACCAATTCGTTACTTTTTGTATTATTAATTATTCTTTCGGTTTTGAAAAAATGTACACGCCGTAATTCAACTTACCTATGAAAGGTAATGTTGGAATTTGAAGATAGAAGTCTCCTAATGTTTTTGAACATAGCAATTCATTTTAAATGCAAAAACACTTAGCACAGCATAGAAAAAGGAATAAATACAATAAATAAACACAGCCATAAATGAACTCGATACAGCTGAGTCAAATGTCATACATACATACATACAGTGTTGTCAGATATATCAAATTGACAGGCATATACAGAAATTAAATTCACTTATGCTAATAATTTTTTTATTAATTTAAGTATTTTATAACACATTTATTAATATTAAATGTATCATTTATGTGTTTTTCTCAAGATTTATAGATTTTATTTGAAATAATATATTTTATTATATAAAACAAAAGAACCGCTATAGTGTGTTGGCAACGTTGGATTCGCCATTTTGACTACATTCTGAAATATATCTATACTTTGTTATTACACACTCAGAAGACCTGCGCAAAGCTCAAATTCCGTTCTAGATGTTAAGTTCTGTGGTCTGTCTCTGTATAAGTCCTCTCTTTATCTATCTAAATGTACTGCTGGCCATTGACGACAAACTTTAAATTAACTTTGTAGTCGATAAGTAAACTTTTTCAAATACCCTATATAAGAAAACTATTTAATATTTTATCCGCACAATACCTATCTATACAATATTGGCCCGGAAATAAACCCGGGGGCGATTGCTTTTTGTTTTCTGACCTCGTAGCCGCCTAATAACTCACGATCTTCTCCATCAAAAAATTATAGAAGCCCCGTGTCAGTTGAGCGGCCAACAAAAGACCCTGATTAGTTTTTAACGCCCTCGTAAGGAACACATAAGGAGCTCAATGGATGATATACTGACTAACATTATAACACCTTGAAGATATGGATTTCTTCGTGTTCTATGGCCTTTTCAATATAAATTTGTATTTATATTATTCTAGAAGAATGGGTCACTTTGTGAAGTGGTCTGGATAATTCCATACCCAGTCTTCTTTTTCTTCCTAATTTATCCACATATACGTTCTGTTGACAAGGCTGTTTTTTCTAATTTGTAATTATATTTGCGCATGCGCTAGTATATAAAAAAATTCTGTACATATAAAAACTTCTTCACGTGTTCGTTGCTTCCAAATCAACATTTGTCAGCATTATAAATGATTAAAAAACATAAAATTCACTTCTTACTCCAATATAATCTTCACATGTTCGTCATTTTACTGCACATCATCCATACAATCAATATAAAATATATAAAATTAAACCCAGGGCATATCTAAGATTAAGCAAATAAATAAATAACTATACTAAAATACTTGATGCTAAAAATTAAACGCGATTAACGGATTACCTAATTCTTGCCAAAAGTACATGTTGCTCGTTTAACGGGTGAAAAGCCACTAAGACGGTTTTTTCACCTATCATAATGTCGCATAATCCGACTCGCATTTCAACCTCTAAAAAACAAGGCGTAACCATAACAACGATATATTTTTGCCATCGAATATACCAGTTCAAATATAATAAATCGAAAATACAACTCTAGCGTTTCATGACAGTTAAATAATGTAATATTAGAATAAAATATCAACAAAAAGGCAAAATTAAGATAATTATCATGTCTTATAAGCTTATTTTAGGTACTTCAAACAAATCTAATGTCACAAAAAAGGTGCGTCGTTAAATTATTTTATTTTTATCGACTGCGCCAATTCGTTTTATTGCTACATTTTGTAAAAGATCCAACAAATTGGAATCAAGCATTTTCAAACTGGTACAACAAAACATACCAGATTTGAAGTAATACTGTCAAATCATTCAACAATATACCTTACTTTCTAGGAATTGACTTTTTGAAGAATTTAATTCTTGGAGTTTAGGGAATTTTAATGCTTATCGGCAACGCCGCTCATGCGCCTTGATTTTTAAATTAGACAGTTTTATTTGTAAGTGTCAGTCAAAGAACTTTTACCTCAAGAAGTAATTTCAGACCAAAGTTTATGAAGGTGTCATCTTTTTGTTTGTTTATTTACTAATAGAAACGCGATACAGCTTTGTGGTGTAAAATGTAGATGTCGCTAGTCGACTTTCAGGCTACCTAGTAGCGATGTTGCGTAGTTTCCACCTTATCATGAATTCAAATCATTATACTTAAATTAAAAATGTAAAAAACTTTATTGTGTATATTATAATTATGTTTAATAATATAGTATATTTAAATCTATTAAAATTAAACTACTAGTTCATATAAAACTCATACAGAACTAATGTTTCTTAAAATTTACAATAATATATCCAAAGTATATGTTACCAATCGGCAACACTGTACCCCTGTCAGTCATTTTACGACATTAGACTGTGAGTTTACACATTCTTTTTTTCTCTTTACGCGTACTAAGTGTAAACAATAGTCACTCCCCACCAGCCCCTCACCAATTGGTTCACGCTTCAAACAAAGCATACGGTAGATATTATCATGTTCCTTCTTGAGGTAAAAGTTCCTTGGTGTCAGTACATGATGTAGAATTAGTTTGATCTACAGCAATAACCCCATTTTTCACGCAATATCAATAAATATTTTACTATTTTATCAAATATTTTCTTATATTTATAAATTTTAATATTTTTTGATAAATGTGAGGCTTGTGACGATTTTATTTTAAAATGTTCAGTAAATTTATCGCCGAGGCGAGCTCTGTGTCACTAGGTCGCAGAACTTTTTATTTTTCGTAAAAGGTATAAGAGAAAAATTCGAAATTCAACGAATTTACTGAGAAACACGTATTGGAATGTACACCAAAGAAGCTGTGTGAAATAGCTGCAGTCGTTTCGTATGTGAGACTTAACAGCTTACTAACTTCCGCGTTTAAAAATACTGACGCCACAAAAAAAACTCTAATTTCTTATATAGTTCATTTTAACAAAAAAAAAATCAAAAAGTTAAAATTTCTAAAGTAAAATTAAAAATATTTATAAATTTAATAACCCACTGCTCCAAAGGGGGTGGATTTAATTTTTTGATTTTTCTAAGATTCAGTTTTAGCAACCTCGGAACCCCCAATTTTCACGAAAATCACCTCCCGGGGGTGGAGTTAGACCATTTTTATTATCAGATTCACTTTCAGAAACCTCAAAAACCCCAATAAACATTTTTTTTACAAAAATCACCCCCCTAAGGGGATGGATTTAGAAAAAAAATCAAGGTTCAGTTTCAGCAACCTCAAAAATCCCTACATACAAATTTTCACGAAAATATTGAAAACATTTAAAAATATTTACCCCCTTACCCCCGCGTGGGTGGAGTTAAAAAAAACTTTATTATCAGATTCGATTTCAAAAACCTTAAAAACCCCTATAAAGCAATTTTTAAATTTTTTAAAATTGAAATTTTTTGCACGAATACAAGGCTTTCCCAAAATTCTCAAAAAATTCAAAATGGGAAAGCAAAATTGTCTACCTATCTATTTTCACGGCTTGCTTTTTGTTTCTTGCCACATTTTACGTTTTTTCTTCTTGAATTTCACTCCTATGCGATAAAAATCCTTGATGAAGGCAAAGGGAGGGCTCAATTACAACGGTATGCTTTTATTTCCGCCATTTTTCGTTACTTCGTTACTTCGTGCAATACAAGATAATATATTTTATTGAGACGTATTGATTTTTATAAAAATAAATATTTAATTTTTACATTTATAAAAAACAATATATGGGTATTTCTATGAAAATCAGTTAACTTCATGTTATGCACATATATTTAGAATTATATCAGACGTATTTAATAAATATGACTATTATTTAACAGCTAAATACAAGTACTTTATCGTCCTAATAATAAATGTTATAGTACTAGAATTTTTTTATTACCTCACGGTTGAGACTTTGTATATGTGTTCTTTATGTCCAGTCAAGTAACTTCTTACATAAGAAAATTATCAGTAGCGGGTCGTTTTTTTTTTGGCTTGGCCTAACTATGTTAGGTTAGTTATGACGTCATAACATTTAGCACCTCATTGGACTTTTGCAGGATCGTTTAATAAAAATATTTAAAATCAAGTGGCAACCTTGTCCGACAAAAGTTTTCGGGCAATACCGTTGTCGGACGCCCTAAAGTAAAGGGTTGGTCCCAAAAAAAAACGACCCGCTACCGAGAATTTTGTTTGACTGGACATAAAGAACACATATAAAAAGTCGCAACGGTGAGGTAAGGGAACGTTCAAGTATTACGTAACGCTCCTGGGGGGGTGAGGGTCATTTTGGAGTGTTACGCCCATGTTAGTATAGGAAAATAGCATTACAGGGGGGGGGGTTCAAAATGATCAAAATTTGCGTTACGTAATACTTGAACCCTAATAAAAAAAATTCTAGTGGGCGTGGGCTCCTTCAGAAATTTTACTCACTATAAAAATAAAAATGATCCTAAAATTATGAAAAGAAATACTAGCGTAGTATTTTTTAAGAAAGTAAATTCCCTGATAACACACTTCATCCTAAGAAGGTTTTTTAATCGTTCCCTTGAAAAGGTTCTTAGCATAATGCTGTAAACATGCTAAGCAGGTTCTTAAAAGGTGCACTGCTGTAGTAGCATAAGTGCTTCTACTCTAAACATTCTTAGCATGATTAGAGTATTTTGCTAAGGATATTCCCAAAACATATTCTTAAAATATTCTAATGGGAGTATTTTTAGAATAATGCTATAGTGCACATGCTAAGCATGATTAGAGTATTTTGCTAAGAATATTCCCAAATACATATTCTTAAAATATTCTAATGGGAATGTTTTTAGAATAGTAATATAGCGTTTATATTATTTTAATTTTATTAGGTTAGAATTACAAATATTCTTAAAATTACTGTTAATAACATAAGTTTTATCCTTAAGTAGTCGAAATGGATGTATTTTTAGACATAAAGTGATATTATATAGTTTTAGATAAAAAATTAAAATTATTATTTTTTGAAATGATAATTTTTTGCTATTTTTTTCTCTAAATATTGGATTTTTGTGTGGCGCAGGATTTTTATGTCTGGTAGAAAGTTTGCTTTCACAGTAAAACTGCATATCGCATATGAATCTTACCTGATGGATGCTATATCTAAAGATTTTCATATACTTTAATTATTAGGTTTATCACAAAGACGTAAAAATTTTCGTCATGTCCAAATTTATAATATCAATCCATAAAAAGGATCGAGTATCATAAAATATATTTGAAAGAAAGAGAACAACTACATTAATGTAGAAATCTGAAACGCCTACCTACTTTGTTTGCGCATGTGCAATATTCAATATTATTACTTAAATGCATCAAATAAGAATATTTTAAGAAGCAGGCCAAGAATATTCTCAAAAGTACATGTACCTACTTCTAAGAACATTCTTAACATGCTTCTTAAAACATTCTTATTTGATACAGAAGCTTATAAGAAGCTTCTTATGAACTCCCAGAATGATTAAAATGGTATCCTTTGCATTTCTTTAATCGTTCTTAGAATATCCTGAGCAAAATAGATATGCTTCTAAGAAGCATGCCGTCCTTCCGGCTGTGTATTTTAAGAATCTTCTTAGAAGGCTTTTGTGCTATCAGGGATTGTAAAAGTCTGAAATTTAGGTTAACGAATAAAAAAATATATGGGCCATGTCTGGATTTCGACTTGAAAAATATCCATTCTTTAAGATCTATTCAACAAACTATCGAGCAGGTCAAAAAGCGGAAAAGTGGGATTAAATTGAAGGGCTCTATATAAAAAGGGATCCTTGAAGTATTTGTAGAAGAGCCAATAAATAAATGCAAATTAAAATCTAGGTTCATACACTGAAAAAAATGAAGTTCTTGGCTCAAAGTAGTCAACACTCTTGGCAGTTATTCTTTTAGCTTAAAAGATGTGTACCTTTAAACAAAAGTATTTATCTTGCCCCAAGAAAAGTGTGGCTTTTGAAATATTTTTAAAATTCTCTTGGACCTGGCTCATTTGAGGCAAAAACCATTTATCTTGTTTTAGGATTGTTCAAAATTAAATAATTTTAAATACTTTGGCTTAAGAATTTTTCTTTTGAGACAAGACCACTTGCATTTCACACAAGATCAAAGAATTTTAAGTTAAAGAATCAGAAAGATCTTGGCAAGTGAATTATATTTTCATGTTAAGAGAATGCGCCTTTGGACGTATTCAAGAGTGCGAAGCATTTGGCCTAATTTCATATGCCATTACCGCAAAGGATCCTTTTTTTTCAGTGTATGTAAAAGAAATTAAGCAAATTTTAAACATGTAATCACATTTACCTCATCAGTCACACTTGGACGAGTTTACCCTACACGATTTTTTATTTTTCTAATTTACAAAAAGTCTATATTCCGCCCAAAAGTCCAAACCCAATAAATAGCTAGGAATTCATATTTTTATTAAAAATTTTAATGACATTTACAAGAAAATAATTTGACAAGTGACAGTTGAGTGGGTAAAATTAATAATTATCCACTCAATAAAGTAAAAGCCACGCGGGGGGTTATTATTGAGTTTATCTATTTAAAATAAAGCTGGTAATTGTCTTATTATCTGTATGTATTGGATAAATATTATTATTACTCTAGGTGTAGAGAATTAAGTACTAGGATTAAAAACATGATAAATAATGGTACATTCTAAAGCTAGTAGTAAAGAAATATATTTTAGCAAGATTCTGAACTATTTTTGAAATAAGAAAGAAATTTTCTGTAAACCCTTTTATTCAATTTAAACAATTTCTAGAAGTAGGCAAATGGGAAGAAAATGGGCTAATTTAACGAGTGTAATTCAGGGGCACTTTTAGCTAAGAAAGGGCAAATTGTGACAGGGTCGAAAGCTCACTTCAACTCATCATTTATGCAAATTTTATCAGATTACCTTGCATATCTCGGACGGGTCAGAGCTTATTGCGTTATTTCGAGGCACTCTCTACTTTTAGGCCGAATTGACAACGTCGAATCCTAACAAATTGACAGAGTAGATTATAGTCCAGTCAAATAATAAATTTTAATTACATTAAATGTACACGGGCAAAAATTCATGGGTTTCGAGCCACAGGAAATTTCCAATGTCAACTTTAAATTTATGTAACGCTCGCATTGAGTTCTCGGCTGGGTTCTTTGTTGATATCGTAAGCGTCCTATAAATTTAGGGTTCTCGGCTGAGATCATTAAGTTCTCAGCTGGGATCATTGTTAAATACGTTCTAGTCCAAACCAAGCGAAGCAAAACTGTGATAACATCAATATGTGACGCTTACGATATCAACAAAGTTCTCGGCTGGGATCACTGAGTTCTCGGCTGGGTTGTTGTTATGTGACGCAAAAATTTTCCAAAATTATGTGACGCAAAAGTGTCCCAAAATTATGTGACGATTCCAGCCGAGAACTTTAAATTTATGTGACGCTTACGAAATTAAGAAATACGCAAGTAAAGAAAACCGTGTCTCGTAACTGGAGGCTTAAAACATATTAATGTTATCACGGTTTTGCTTTACTTGTATAGTAGAACGTTTTTAACAATGATCCCAGCCGAGAATCTTAACCATATATAATTATAGTTTTTTTTATTTTTTTATTCTTGTGTGTGAATATTTTAAACATTTCTGATATTCGATAGGTCGACGTGACGTTTCCAATGGAGCTCTCTACAACTAGAATTATGAAACAAAAGACGTCTACCCTATCTCTATCTCATTTGTGCTACACTTTCCAGCCAACCAAATAAATACTGTATTTGTTTTTCACACAACAAATACAGTATTTATTTGGTTGGCCGGAAAGTGTAGCACTGAGCGGCACGAACGAACATAGCTAATGTGAATCTGAAGAATAAGATAATTCTACTAAATTTTAGATGGCGCCAGTAATTTCTTTAATAAAAATAATATAGTTACACTATTCGCCCGGCCAAGTAAATATTGTATTTGTTCAACAAAGAACAAATACAGAATTTGTTTGGTTGGGTGGAAGTGGGAGTGTATAGTCTTCTATCCTTTTTGGGTAGAACTTTTGTCCCTGTCTAATCTAACGGGAGAAATCGCCATTAAATATTCAGGCCTGGATTTAGTGTGGGCCACTGTCATACAATATTCACCACTTCAGACTCGTCTGTGTGATCATGTAACTACACTTCACATTATGTAGTGAACAACGCATGCATACATATGCGAAGTTTAATTAGCTCTGACTGCTCTATTTACATCATTCAAAGACTTATAGAACACTGTTAAAAATTACCTGAATATTCAGACATACTTAAAAGCAATTATCAATAGTTATATCCCCAGTGCATGTTGAATTATCGATAATTTTTTTACTGTATTAAAAAAATATTTTGCTTGGCTTGGCACCGCAGGTGTTATATAAATATTTAGCTAAAAGTCTTTCTTATTTAAAAGTAAAATCGTTGTTTTTGTAATATTTATACAATACTTAAATTAAAGTCGCAAGCATGTTGCAAAACAACTTTACACTACGATATTTCAAGAACGCTTTGACCCAGAGACTTGAAATTTGGAACAAAGATTTTCTAAGTAGTAGAGAATTTTTTTACAAATATCAAGTCTCTATGTCAAAGTATTCTTGAAATATTGTAATGTAAATTTGTTCTGCAACATGCTTGCCACTTTAATTTGACACAGTACATAAAGTTATATATAAAGCGCTAAAAATTGCAAAAAACACCACATAAAAGTTTAACTTGGTTACGATATAAAAAATCTCGATTAGTATTCCTACATAGTGGGAAAGGACGAGCTTGTTGAAGCGTTCATGATGGTACAGCACTTTTATAAGAAGTAGCTTTTAGAGGGTTTCGCCCCGTTACACCCCGCTACCCGTTCTGCCCCACCTTCCCATATAGCCATGTATAATAAAAACGATATGTCGCATAGGCCATAAAAAATATATAGGCACGACATTAAAATTATCGTTGTTTTAAACTAGTTTCAAACTAGATAACTTCGCTTTATGAGCGACCAACAAAAAAAAAAGTCTAATTAAACTCGAATTTATACTTATACAGGGTGTTCCAGTTATTCGATCATTAATTTTGGGAGGTGATTCTACATTAAAAAATATGAAAAAAAGTTCCTATAAAGGTTTGTTCCGAAACGAGCTCTAAGGGAGCTACGGACTTCCTAAGGGTGCGTCTAAAAAATAGTTTGGACTTTGGACTTAATATCTCTGACCCTTGCAAGGGTGCGTCTAAAGGTCTCAAGGCCTTGGGAGGACCGTAGCTCCCTTAGGGGTCGTTTCCGGACCAACCTTTATAGGAACTTTTTTCATATTTATGGATGTAAAATCACCTCCCAAAATTAATGATCGAATGCCTGGGACACCCTGTATTTATATTTACCAAGTTGTCTCTCTCTCTCTCGCTGCCAGACGGACCTTATTACATACGTAAACAGAGGACAATAATGGATTTTTTTTATTAGTGCAATAAACAGGAAAATTATTAAAGGGTGGGCGAAAAAATGAAAATGTCGGCTGAATTTTCACATATGAGAAAAAGAAAATGGCGGCCATTTTAGTTTTATGCCTATAACTCGGAAGAGGTTTGTCGAAGGAAAAAAGGAAAATCCCACTAGAAAAAAAATTTAATTTTCTACAGAAAGCTACATTCAGTTATTTTCGTAGGATCGTTCCTAGCTCAAGACGTACTCGAGTTATCGTGGTAACAGACAGACAGACAGACCGAAATATAGACCGACCGATCGATAGACATTTTTTTAACATGGTCACAAAAGTCTTAAAAACTTCGAAAAAATCGAGAAAAGTGAAAAAATCGAGGGGTGTTTCACTTCCAAAATTTTGTACATGTATTGTCAAAAATACCAAATATTGTCAGGAATGTCAAGTAATGTCGAGTAATGTCGAGTAATGTCAAGTAATGTCAGGTAATGTCAGGTAATGTCACGTAATGTCAAGTAATGTCACGTAATGTCAAGTAATGTCGAGTAATGTCAAGTGATTTCGAGTAATGTCAAGTAATGTCTGGTAATGTCGAGTATAATCAAGTATTTTAGGTATTATTTATAAATTTTTATACCGAGCACATTACTTTTGAAGTTAGTTTTTTTTTACTGAACACGTTACTTTTGTACGAGCTTTTGTAATTCGTAATGGCAAAAAGTGACATAGTGACCTAGAGGTCAGGCTTACAGCCTCCACACCCTTAAACTTTGTAGTTAGCTAATTATAACTATAATTATAATTATTATAATAATTATTGTTTGTTAGTTTGCCGTATAGGTACTATAGTAAATTTAAGTCCAAGGTGCAGTGGAAGTAAACAAAAGAATCGCGCAGGCGATAGCGAGCACGTTTTGTTTTTTTGTTTGTTTGTTTAACCTCGTACTATTCTACTTAATTAAGCATCCCCTAAGTCCAGGACTTGTGTGGGCTAGTAGTAGAGGGAACCACCGGCTTATACTGACTTTCGAACCAGTTTCTAGGGAGTGTCTGTGATTTTATTGGTTAAAAAACTCGAATGTTGCGAGAGTAGGGATGTAGAAAATTAAACAAGTCAGTACGTGAGCACTTGCGGTGAAGCGTAGAATGCATTGCAATGGACTTTTCATATGGAAATATTTTGTTTGGAGTCCTACCCTGTCACTAAATCCGTTGTAATTACGTACGTTTGTTTATTACTACTGCATCTTGAAGTACAATATACTATATAGTATGCTGTGATTTAAAATCCAAAGTAATAAATTAGGACTATAAATAAAACATTAATAATAGAGATATTTCGGTTATTTTTTTGTAAAAACAGCTTTTTTTCAAAAAACGTCGTTTGTCTTAAGAAGTCCGAAAAAAATTCCGCTAATTAGAAACTATCCTTAAAATGTCCAAAAAAAAATGAAGACTATTATAATCCCGCAGTGTTGTCGATTGGTGAATAATTATCCACTAATCGGCAACACTGCAGGATATAGAAAAATCTGATCACAGAGGGAGAAAGCAGCACCTGTAATTTCACAGGGTTGAAATGGCTTGATTTGAACATTTTGCACTACGAAATTAAGAACTAGAGGGTTTAAAAGAATAGCAAAATTTCGGTGACATATTTGTAAAACCGCGTCCCAATTATTAACTCTTTATTATGGTATCCAATAGTAAATAATTATTTGGATATTTTCTAGTGACGTTGTTTATGGACTTATTTAATAACAATACCGTACGTATGGTCCAAAAGTCACCTCCCTCTTAACTTTTAAACTAGTTAAGGTATCGACTTAAAATTTGAAACTCAGAAATAAGACAACTTAAACTATCTTTTTGCATATATTTGATATTTTTAGCTCTTAAAATTTGGGCATGGGGGCGTAGGGAACAATTTTTTTTTTTAAATAGAGGAGGTCGTGTGATACATCATTTTAAAGCTTATTACAGTCTTATCTACAATGTTAGAAAAACAATTATTTTTAAAGTTTGAAGGTAGAAAGTTATTCTTACCTTAGTATTTTGCGAATTTTACGATGTAAGCACTACACTACACATTCGCCACTATGCACTCAATATAATATTTTCCCGCGATATTTTCACGCACGCAATGTCTACGCGCAAGCGTAAATAGTAAGTACTGTCTACGCACATGCGTATTAGGAGATAATGTCTGTACTGTCGAGTAATGTCAAGTACTGTCAAGTAATGTCATGTAATGTCAAGTAATGTCTTGTAATGTCAAGTAATGTCATGTAATGTCAAGTAATGTCACGTAATGTCAGGTAATGTCGAAGTAATGTCAGCCAAAGCGTACATGTATTGTCTAAGGTGAGACACCCCTCGGAAAAAATAGAAAAAAAAATTGAAAAAAAAATGTGTATTTCAATACTTTTATATGTTGAAAATATAAAAATTACCGAAATTGTTGGTAATATACAATTTTTATTCAACCCGGTTTTCTAATTTTGCCTACCTTTTTCCCTGTTTAGGTACTGTTTTATTTCATCTATGAGCATTTTGAACCCTCGCCTACGCCAAAATTGCAATTATTTTGTGCTGTGTCAACACGGAAAAAAAAAATTATAGCTAGGAGCGCTATAACACACATACCAAGCAAATTATAATCGCTTATTATATAAATACAAGGCTTTCTCTTACAATTATGGCAGTCAGTGTAAAAATTTATATGAAATACTTTAATTGTTTAGTGAATAATAAAATATAACAAATAGTATGGCATTTATAGCTTAAATAGATTTAATTATTGTCCGTGCTAATAATTTTTATAATATAATAAAATTTCTGTAAATTTATAATAGTGCCTGTAATAAATATAATCGTGTCTGTAATATATATAATCGTTTCCAATTTATTTTTAACATTATTAGTTATTGTGTCCCTTATAA
The DNA here is from genome assembly GCA_958510825.1 of Brachypterus glaber. Taxonomy (NCBI): domain Eukaryota; kingdom Metazoa; phylum Arthropoda; class Insecta; order Coleoptera; family Kateretidae; genus Brachypterus; species Brachypterus glaber. The sequence continues at coordinate 45,266,503 of OY294049.1, read as the reverse complement.
TCTATAGCTTAAATCACTATAATTTGCCACTGTTACCAAATATCTTATAATGTATAGCGCAGAGCCCACTAATTTCTTTCCGTGTTGTAATATATATAATCGTTTCCAATTTATTTTTAACATTATTAGTTATTGTGTCCCTTATAATCTATAGCTTAAATCACTATAATTTGCCACTGTTACCAAATATCTTATAATGTATAGCGCAGAGCCCACTAATTTCTTTCCGTGAAGGGAGTCTGGACTGTGGTTACTTTTCTATACGTGCTCGTTTTCAAGGCATACCCAGAAGCTTGCATAAGAACATAAAACATAAGAAAGCCATGTTTGTTGTTTTACTGTTTAACGTCGTTTTTCGCTGCTATGGCTGAATTGACGGGACCGCCATCTTTACGTGCCCTCCGAAGCACGGTCCTCAACAGAACTCGCATCCACCCTGAAATGTGCTTACAGTTTCACCTGCAACCCACATTACAGTTAGTCATCGTAGTTCCATCTACCGACTATTTTCACCACTATATATCCATGCTCTATGTGGGGCTCGAACCCACAACCCCAGAATCCGTAATCAAACGCGCTAACCATTGCCCTACCGGGGTCGGCATAAGAGGGCCATGCCGTGATTGGCTTACAAGATACATGGCGGCCTATCAAGCCAATCACGGCATCGCATTGTTATATTTAATGTTCTTATGCGAGCTTGTGAATAGGCACTTATCAAGAGTGCTATTAAAAAAAAAAAGAACAACTGTAAAAAAACCTGTACACGGAAAGAAATTAGTGGGCTCTGCGCTATACATTATAAGATATTTGGTAACAGTGGCAAATTATAGTGATTTAAGCTATAGATTATAAGGGACACAATAACTAATAATGTTAAAAATAAATTGGAAACGATTATATATATTACAGACACGATTATATTTATTACAGGCACTATTATAAATTTACAGAAATTTTATTATATTATAAAAATTATTAGCACGGACAATAATTAAATCTATTTAAGCTATAAATGCCATACTATTTGTTATATTTTATTATTCACTAAACAATTAAAGTATTTCATATAAATTTTTACACTGACTGCCATAATTGTAAGAGAAAGCCTTGTATTTATATAATAAGCGATTATAATTTGCTTGGTATGTGTGTTATAGCGCTCCTAGCTATAATTTTTTTTTTCCGTGTAAAAAAACGACGGTAGTACAGTCAAACGCTTTAAATTTACTTTAAAAATTAAGGTATTTTTACAATCGCTATTTAAAAATAGAGTTAGGCTTTAAATTTACTATAAAAATTGCTGGTAATAAATCGCCTAATTGCTGGACATGTTTTTAGAGTGTAGTTAGTGCTTATATCCACCCGTTGTCATGACAGCGGTCGGAAAGTGACAATCAGCTAATTTTACATATCTGCATATCTGCTGTCAGAGAATGAGTGGCCGACAAACACAAAACATTGAATTGACAAACTAATTCTAAGACAATTTTTGAGTTTTTTTATGTTTAGGTGTTAGGTCCTCGGAAAAATAGTATAAGCACCAAGTACGCGAACCTACTTAAGTAGGTTCGCGTCGAAGTATTTTATTTAGTAGGTAGTAACTTTAGTACAACGAACTAATAACTCTTCTTTCTAGAATAGGCATACCGTTAAAATAAAGTATCGCCAACATCTCGGTTTGTTTGTAAACAAATAGTAGGTATATTCAGGCCTGAACAATAACAATTACCAGTAACTGGTATTGTTGTCTCTGTTAGGACAAAGATGTGCGAGTAAGACAGACGAATGTTTATGTTGCCGACATTTTTGTCAGTTTTTACAAATGAAATGCCTATTCTAGAGAGAAGAGTCATTAGTTTGTTGCTTTAGTAGTAGGTAACAGTTCCATTTATAATCTAGGCAAAATTGTTTAAAACCAGACCTTAAAGTTTGATTTTTAAACCCTATTTGAAACGGAAACGTGGCTGTAATATTGATAACCGAAGACTTGTACATATCAACCCACGTTCAGTAAAAATTTCCCTGGCATACGATTTTCCCGATTTTCCGACATTAAATCTCTTACCTATAAATGTAAACAAGTTATTACATTCGAATCAAAAGGTGCCATTTAATAAAAATTAAAAAAAATCGGAAGATTTTTTTTGAAAAAAATAATTAAAAGGGCACTAAAAAAATCTATCTTTCAGTCTGTTGGTCCATTTGTCTATCTGTCCGGGAAAATTTATGACCACAATAACTTAAGAATACTTGGAGCTAAAGACATTTAATTTTGAATCAAAGATTTATTATCTAAATTAATCGGTTATAATTATTTGTGTTATGAAACGAGTGCTTTATACAATTTTTTCTACTTTGCTCTAAAATTTAGAAAACTTACATTTAAATTGATGACTAATTTAGGGATTTTTATTTTGGGTTGGCATTACAGTTTACACTATGTTTAAAATTCTAAGAACAAATGATATTTTGATATATTTTACAGTCATCTCTTCTTTTTTCACTGCAAGTATTCAAGCCACAATTTTAACACGGTAAAACATAACCTAAACACAAAATGTTGTAAAAAATTAAACTTTAAATCGACATTGACATTTGCACGCAAAACGTCAAGAAATAGACTTTTGTCTGTTGCCAACCCAACAGAAAAAAAAGTAGAGACCTCTTATGGGCCTAAAAGAACACGCAAAATGCGTGATATTATGAGCTTATAAGAGTCGCAAAATAGAAAAAAATTTAAATTGAATTCATATTAAAGGCAACATTTATCTAACTCATTATTTTTAAATTGTTTGTTTTCTTTTTTCCTGAATTTAAATCGCAAAGGGGTCTTTTTCACAAGAATGCAAAAATATTGATATTGAACATTTTGGTTCAGTGCCCATAATATCATTCTTAAAACGAGAAAATGGATTGCTAGATTTAACGGGATATATTCGATATCTTGACAGTACTTTCACAGTAAATGACGTTTCAAAGCGTTCGTGCAACATTGTTATTTCAAAGGAAATATAAAATTGTATATAAATAATATAAATAATATAAAATAAAGCAAATATACACTAGTATTTGCTTAAAAACTTAATAATAATAATAATAATAATGTTTAAGTTTCGTTAAAAAAATAATAATAATTATTTCCCTTTTTTTTATTTATTAAACAAAAGGGATTTTTGCCCAGTTGACCTGGCAACACCTGAAACACGGGCACATTCAATATCAGTAGTAATTAGTTCGGTACGTAGCACGTACCTCGATATTATCAATCAATATCGCCGCCGGGCATTGCTGCTTTGGTCACTCGCTATGCAAAAAGGAAATTATAGATACCATCTATGATATACAGTTCCACTTCAACACAACATTTTCGCGTTACTGAATATAGAGACAGGGCCTATCCATCACCACTTCTGAGCTCAGACATCACCAGAAAATCTAACATCAAGGTAAGTCCAATCTCTATGTTTCACGCATTTTCTTATCTCAAATTGTCGTTTTGAGACCCTAGGGTCCAACAAATGACTTAATAATAATTTACCAACTTAAAAAAAAAAAGAAAAATTATTTAATATGATTTTGTTCGCAACTGCTAAATTTTTAGTAACATGGAAGTAAACAGTTATCTCACTTATCTGAAAATAACATTAAAAATTTTTTTGCTGATTAGAAATATTCACTTCAATAACCCCGTCCTGTATAATTATTCTATTCACAGCACAAAATGCGAGAAGAGTATTATACCATGATTTTAAAATTTTTAAAATTTTTAAAATTGTCAAAAATAAACCCAGATCAAAACATGTTAGATAAAATCAAATTCTAAACAAGTAGCATGTCCGTTCGTCCGTCTGTTTGTCACAATTTGTGACCCATAAATCTTGGTACACGATAACCCTAGAACATAATATACAGGGTGATAAATAACTGGCATGCCAAAATTTAAGAGGTGATTCTACATCCAAAAATATCAAAAAAAGTCCCTATAAAGGTTGGTCCGGAAATTATCCTTAAGGGAGCTAGGGCCCTTTAAAATTGTAATAAAAATAAGGTTTTTAATTAATAACTCGGGTACCGTTTAAGCTAGAGCGGCGAGCTTTTGCATGTATACTAGTATTAATAAGGGCAATAAGTTTATGTTAATTTATTTTTTTGAATTTATTCAGGGGCGTGCCTAGACGTTCCCAAATTTGTTTATGTTATGTTTTTTGGATTTTTTGTAAAAATATAGATTCCTTGAGTAAAAATACATAAAAAATGTCATATAGTGTAACACTGTAGGATCTACCATTTAAAAAAAAATCAATTCAGAGGAAGTAACATTTTGTGCCACCCAAAACGTTACTTTTTAAAAGGCTATTACTCCTTTAATATTAAATTTAGGTGCTTTGGTGAGGAATACTTTTTTGCTCAGTTTTAAATGAATAATCACCCTGAAGCATTAAAATTTTATTGATGCTTTTTTTGTGTTCCATTCAATATGTCATCTTCGAACGGCCGTAGCTCCCTTAGGGCTCATTTACGGACCAACCTTTATAGGAACTTTTTTTCATATTTTTGGATGTCAAATCCTCTCTCAAATTTTGGCATGACCGTTACTGATCGCACTATATAGAAATAATATTTTTGGAAGTCTATCGAGAGAAAAAACGCAATATATACCTAACAACCACTATGAAGAGTACATTATGGAACGCGAAGCACGGCAATTCTTCAGGGCTTGTTTTAATTTATTCATCCGTTATTTGTTCTGATTATAAAATTATGAAATTTCAGTAATTTCTTATAATTGTTTGTAAAATTTATATTGAAATTTATAATTGCATATTCAAATATTTTATTAAAATAATCGCAAATATAATTCATAATTAATTATCCTATGAAACAATGAATTAATTCTGATTTATATTTTATCTGTTTTATTTTAATTTCAGTTTTAATTTGTAAAAATTTAAAAATTAAACAACGGTAGAATTTAGAATTTACATAATAATCATAGACAAAATACCAAACTAGACTTGAACGTTTTGGTCCTTGCTAGCTCTTCCAAGGCTTCTGCACACTCCCTGACTAGGAGTGACCTAGTGCTGGCATTGCCCAATGCCTTTAGAGCGGCTTGACTGTCCGAGCAGATATATACATCTGCTCGGACAGTCAAGCCGCTCTAAAGGCATTGTGCAATCCCAGCACTAGGTCACTCCTAGTCAGGGAGTGTGCAGAAGCCTTGGAAGAGCTAGCAAGGACCAAAAACGTTCAACTGGTATGGGTACCGGGTCATAGTGGAATTCCCGGAAACAAGAAGGCAGATGAACTTGCAAGACTCGGATCAGGGATGGCCTGCACGGGGCCGGAACCTATATTGGGTGTTACAAGGAAGCAGGTAAAGACCGCTCTCGATGAGTGGGCTTATACCAAGCTAAAGGAGCAATGGAGAGCGGTCGACGGTTGCCGGCAAGCTAGGGACTTCCTGGCTGGCCCAAGCAAATCAAAGACCGACTGGTTGCTGGAAAAAGGAAGAACTGCACTCAGACAACTTGTAGGGGTCCTCACGGGCCACTGCAGGCTAAGGAAGCACCTGGCAACAATGCGGATTCTAGAGAGTCCGCTATGCCCAGAGTGCGGAGAGGATGAAACATCCTCTCATTACTTAGCCGAGTGTGTCAGATACGACAGGATCAGGTTGTCTTTGAAACTCAAAGACTCAACCAAGAGGAACTAAGAGATCTCCCCTGGGCCAATATCCTGACCTTTATTGAAAGGACGGGCAGGTTCAAGGAGGACTCAAATTAGTAAATGGCTGGGATTGCCTGGGGTGACAAAAAGGGCCAGAAATGGCCTAGTTGTCCGGCTTTGGCCAACCCAAAAAAAAATGTACTACTTTACTACTACTAGACTTAAACGTTGCAAACTTCAGCTTCATCATAGTAAAGGTAGTAATAATGTCAAATAACATATCGAGTGAAAAAAGATTGAAAAAAAATGAAAAAATCTACCATAGCAGATATTTTAAAAGCGTGCAATGTACCTGGTTTCTAAATTCTGGCTTAGTTTAACTGTTTTTAGTTAAGGTTTTAGGTTTTTTCAGCTTACATGATGTACGAGTATAAATAAATGGCATGACTTGACTACACACTGTATTATAAATGAAAAATTATGATCTTCATTGCACGAATTCCCATGTAACTTTTTTATGAGCATAATTTATCTCTACAGTAGATGATATATATTTTTTTAAGTGAGGTTATGTCGTTTGTGTACATTTTACAGTACTACCTAGTATACATAAGAAGTAATGCTGAGTTACAAAATTAATTAAATGTGTAACTTACAATTAAGATGCTCTACCTGGCCGTACAAATATTTAGCCAAAATACCAAATGTGGTTTGCCTTGCGAAAAGGACCTTGCGGTAAAAGTTCTAAAGGTGGCCAAAAATAAAAGGCAAAAGCTTAAACAAGAACAAACTACATAATTATTTAACCCCACGTTTTTAACCAGCTGGCCAAAAAAATGTAAGGCAAAATATTTTTATTTATAGTCTACATATAAATTAAAGACCAAATTAAAAAAAAAAAACTATCGGTTTGTTTTCTTTTCTCGACTTCTTCCTTTTGTTTTAGATAAAAGACTCGAAATATTCAATTAAATTCAAAATTATACAAAAGCTCATAAACTCGCTCATAAATAAAAAATAAATAAATAAATAAACTAGTTAGTGTATAATAGTTTTGGAAACACCTTAAACATTGACTTATTAATCTTACTAATTTCATTAATCAATGCCTTAAACGACTCCCTTTTAACGAGAAATGTCCCAAATTATTTCACAGGACGAAAATCAATTACAAGGCCTCATTGAACGTGACCGGATACGATTCGTGTGGTGAAATTTGATATTGCAGGGCATCTTAGCATGTGCTGTACCAGCTACCCATTCTGAATTTCAAACCGTTTTTTAGAAATTGTCACTTAATATTACCGGTACAACTCTGATATAGCGATACGCTATTGCACAACTTTAAAATAACTCCGATATACAATTTTTCTCTCTTTTAGGCAAGGTTCCGTGCTCTGAGTAAAGTGGATTACTTCTGAACAAAATCTGTGTAGGTATAGAAATCAGAATTTTCGTTCGGTACCTATTTTTTTAGAAAAATAAGCCAATTTTATTCGAGTAGGTATATGGTTACCTAGGCGTACCCCCTCCATGCCCACTTGATGAAGCCATCAAGTGTGCTGTGCACTGTAAAAAGTGATAGTCAATTTAAAGCAGTTATCCTTGTGAGGAAATACTGAATTATACTATCTCGTATAAGCAAATTTACAAAAAAAACTGTAATAATGCTTAATTTTTCATGTTGTTTGTAAATTTTAAGTTAAACCACAGGTTAGGTTGTAATATCCCTTGAAAAATACAGGAAGTGCTTGTAACAATAGGTCAAATTCACAGTAACATTAAAAAATACAGTACAACTGTAAAAAAAGCTGTAAAAACACGACGGTAATACAGACAAACGCTTTAAATTTACTTTAAAAAATAAGGTATTTTTACAATCGGTATTTAAAAATGCAGGTGGACTATAACAATTGCTGGCAATAATTGCTGGACATGTTTTTAGAGTGTGCGACGCGTCGCTGGTCACTCTCAAGTACCGTAGAATTTGAGAAACGGAATACGTGGGTGATATAGACATTTGAAACACTATAATTTTTTGTAGTTATTACAGTTTTCTTTGTGAGCTTTAGACAAATATTTGGAGTCCATAAGGTCTAACTAAGTTTTGCAGGAAAAGAAGAAAAAGTAATCACTTACGGCAAATTAATTGAATAGTAAAGTTCCAAACTTTAACTTCGACTTTGTCTGGAAGTTGTCGGGGTTCTTCTACCTTACTAGTTCCGAATTAAACTACGTTCGGTAAGTAAACATGCTAAACTAAATATTTAATTTGCTAATTAGATGATCAATTTCTCGAGAAAATAAATTAGTTTTATAAAAAACATGCTGCAGTTATAACCAGTAACCGGCATATTTCCAGTTTTGATTTTCGGTTTATTGGGTAGGGTTAATGGCCGCAAATAAAAAAAACAATTTGGCGACGTTGAACTCGATTTGGAACTGTTATTTTTTTAACCTGTTTTTCACAAAAAACGGATTTTTAAAATATCTCTTAAACGTTTTAGATTTTTTTTTTCGAAAGACCAAAATTGTTTTTTATCGTCATTTAGGCATGCCCCTTAGAACATTTTGGGTGAAAATTAAAAAAATCTATCTGGCACTTTCTTTTTAATTTATGTAAAATTAATTTTTTGTTAATAATTCACACATTTGTGCCCCATTATCTTGAGAAAACCGATTTTCGATTAAATCACCATTGTATTAAGCATAAAAAAAACCTTCCTAACCAAGTCATAAAGAAAAAATCTAAAACCCTACAGTGTAACGTTTAAGCCGGTGCCTTGAATTAGCTATAAGTCGTACAAAAAAATACATGACACAAAAAATGTTGGAGATTTGGTCCTACTTATTTTCATATCAAACGTTTTTTGTCCTAGGATGCACCGATCTTGAGATATTTTAAAAAGTCATCCAGCCAAAGCTTTGCAAAGGTATTGTTCCAGACTAAACAAAAATTTCAATTAATAAAAATCTCTTACAAACTTGTAAAATATTTAAAACTTGCCAACGATATTTTTAAAAATAATTTTTTTTTTTTAAATATTTATAAAATTATTGCCAAGTAAAGGCATTAAAAAAATGAAACTTAAGTTGAAGAAAAAGTGCTAACTAATAAGGCCTATTTATTTTTAGACAGTTTATTTTTCTTAATTTATAACAAGACATTAACGTACAGCTTTACAATTGTGTACATTCGCCAGGAATAGTCCTTGTTTTAATGTCACAGAGCACTAGATAGGTAGGTTTGTTAAGGTAGGTGGGTAGTTTGAGTGATTCCACAGGAGAGTACCGACATTTCAATACTTTTATCCAAATTTTATAATAATAGTTATTTATGGTACTAGTGGGTAAAGTAAGATATTGCCCATGAGAAAATTAACCTGGCGTCAGCCAAGCAGGTTAATTTTCGAGAGGGCAATATCGGTTTACCCATGAGTGCCATACAAGGTTTTATCCAATAAATAGCTTAGGAATTCATATTTTTATTAAAAATTTTAATGACATTTATAAGAAAATAATTTGACAAGCGACAGTTGAGTGGGTAAAATAAATAATTATCCACTCAATAAAGTAAAAGCCACGCGGGGGTTATTATTGAGTTTATCTATTTAAAATAAAGCTGATAATTGTCTTATAATCTGTATGTATTGGATAAAATAGTTTTTTTAAGGTGTTTTGATCATACACTGCATATAAGACAAAGTGCATTCTGTTTACAAAAGGTTCTCTTTAAAATTATAGCTCTAAAATGTTTATAACTTATTCACTTGTAAGTATACTCCGTCCACAAATTGCATAAATAGCATAATTATGCATAAATCGTAAGCTAAAAGTCCAAACATTAAATTACATTACATTTTGTTTAACCTCGTACTATTCTACTTAATTAAGCATCCCCTAAGTCCAGGACTTGTATGGGCTAGTAGTAGAGGGAACTACCAGCTTTAATGGAGATTTCTCCATTTAGATTAGACAGGGACAAAAGTTCTACCCAAAAAGGATAGAAGTAATATCACCAACGTAAAGAAAAAAAAATCTACTAGGTTTTATGTTGGCTGCACTGTCAGTAACGCCATTTTCGTTAGCCACTGTCATTGTGTGAGCTGCGTTTGATATTGTTTTGATTTCAGTTTTTTGTGTATTTTACTAAATATTGTGTTTTTATTGACTATTATAGTACTTTTACGAATTTTGATATTTAAATATTGTTTACCAAAGGTAAGTTCTTTCTTTATACCTTAGATTTAAAGCCAGGGCAAAATTCGTTTGGACTTTTGCAACCCTTGTAAAAACATCTTGGCATTTGGTAGCTATAACAGAAATAACGCTCGTCATAAAATTAATTTCTTGAAATGTAGAAACTGGTAACGATATTAAAATATATAATAATAATATATAGTTAATAATAAATATGATAAACGTTAAATAAATTCATATTTACCTTTTCATATTTGAGGTTATCTTTTGTAAATAAATAAACAGATTAAGCAACCAACCTAAGAACAATTAATAGGATTTATATTTCATTCTTTATTTTACTATTAAATCGTCAGTTTTATTTCTTAGCAAAAAATATTCATTTCTTTAGGTTTATTTACAAAAATCAACGGTAATTGTTGATAAAAATTGAAAAAAATGCAATATTTTTTTAGGTTGGTAGTGGTTTGCCGTGCAAAAATGAGATAGAGATAGGGTAGACGTCTTCTGTTTCATAATTCTAGTTGTACAGACCTCTATTGACTTTCGAACCTATTTATAGGGAGTGTCCGCTTCACTTACCCCTTCGCCAAATTTCAATTATTAATTAACTAAAAAAGACAAATCGGCGCCGGTGAGAATCGAACTCACGCTAGTTGTGTAGTAAACTTGCCAAGTACGACGCGGTAGTCCACTACACCAATCCTCCCAACAAGAAGTTGGATTTAGCACAAGCTTGATGGTGGAGATGGAAAAAACTGGCGGAAGTAATCAAATAAAAGTAAAATGGCCAGATAGAGCTACAAACAAGATAATTGGGAAAAGAGCATTTTATAAAAAGGACTAGTAGCATCGCATCGTAATAATTCTTCCTATAACTTTATACTACCAAAAAAGGCCCTCTTGCGGCAGAAATACACATTTGTTAAGATTAATTGCAAGAGAGTTTGACCAATAATTGCTGCCAGAGAACACTTTGATGAAATATCTGTACGGCTTGTTGCCTAGCTCGAGATGAAATTGTTTACAAGAACTATTTAATTTTGTCAGATGGAATTTTATTTTTTTGACGGTCCTTTGCTAGATAAAAAAAAGGTTTTTACAGCTCGGTAATTTTCAAGATGAATTTACCGCAAAATTTATAAAATAGATGCCAGTTTTTTTAAATATAATTTTTAAAATTAAATTTTAACATAAACATAAAATAATTAAAACGACTTTTATTAAATTTTGATTAAATTGCAGAGTCACGAAGCCCGTTTTTCGCACGGGAATAAAAAGTATGTATTTCTGCAGGGCAGCAGCAAAAAATCACAAATTTTTTAGTCTAAAATTACAACTTTTATGCCCTGAACGACCTTACCACCTTTGCCAAATTTAGTGCTTTGTCCTTTTTCAAATATAATTAGATATTATGATAAAATGGTACATGGCACCCGCCACCCACTGAATAACATTTTTTTTTTTAATTATAATATTATAAAGTTGGACTGCATGTAAAACAGTCGAAAAATTACAAAATTTATAATTAGAATGTATCCCTCATGAGAGAAAAATTGACATAATTATAATTATTTTTAATAATTAAAATGACCCTTCTACGCCTCTGTACGAGTAAAATGGGTACTATATCATGAGAGCAATGTCAGTATTTTTAATTACAAAGTTTTTAAAATATTCAACATACACACACAAAAATATTGACATGATTTAAGCACTGACATTAGTCACAAAATGTATCTTTTATCTTTCTATATATTTAAAAATACACTGCCCAAGTAAAAAAGCTTTTCCATTTTTTCACCCCCGGGCGAAGAGATTGATTTTTTATTATTGGAATCAGTTTCAGCGACCTTAAAAACTCTAATGTTCCAATTTCTACAAAAACGCAAATAATATTAAAAATATTTAGTAGTTATTGCATTCTGCTCCGCTGGTGTGAAGTTAGACCATATTTATTATCAGATTTACTGTTAGAAAACTCAAAAACCCCAATATACCAATTTTTAAGAAAATTACCCCTTATTAATATTTTTTTATTTTAAGGTTCAGGAACCTTAAAAACCCTATAAACCAATTTTCACGAAAATAATGTAAATGTTTAAAAATAATTACCCCCTCGCTCAGGGTGTGGAGAATCATGATTGGTGAATACTTAAAAATTAAAATAAAACTTTCTTAATTTATCTTATAGTACCGAGTACTCGAACCTAGTTTTTACGAGGCGCAGCCGAGTAAAAAAAACACTCGATGTGCACTAAAATGCTTGCGTCGAGGTGTGTATACTAATTTTCCTAAATTTTCTAAATTAGTTTGTCAATTTGAGGTTATGTGTTTGACATTTACTAATTTTTTGACAGCAGATATGTAAAATCAGCTGATTGTCACTTTCCGACCGCTGCCATAGGCAACGGGTGGGAAATAGGCACTAACTACTAACTAGGTCGTATGAAATAGTTATTTATGGTACTAGTGGGTAAAGTAAGATATTGCCTATGAGAAAATTAACCTGCGAGGCGTCAGCCAAGCAGGTTAATTTTCGAGAGGGCAATATCGGTTTACCCATGAGTGCCATACAAGGTTTTATCCAACAAATAGCTTAGGAATTCATATTTTTATTAACAATTTTAATGAAATTTACAAGAAAATAATTTGACAAGTGACAGTTGAGTGGGTAAAATAAATAATTATCCACTCAATAAAGTAAAAGCCACGCGGGGGTTATTATTGAGTTTATCTATTTAAAATAGAGCTGGTAATTATCTTTATTATCTGTATGTATTGGATAAAATATTTTATTTCTCATTAAGATTACCTAATTATTATTTTTTTGCGTGTATGAAGTGTTTGGAGTATAAAGTTTCCGTTAATTTAAAATTAAATTGTTATTAAGTCATGTCAAATTCGCAACACGGGACGCATTTTTAGAGATAATTACCTACCATTCAAGCTTTACGTTTTCTTTACTCTGTTATTAATTTATATTTAATGGTGGCGGTTTTATATAAAGGCGCTGAAACTTTTTTCAAATGCTCAACTTTTTACAGCCAAGCTCACTTCTAAAAGCCCGAATAAAAATAAAACCTGAATAAAGCAGTCCTTTATTTTTACGATTAGGGTGAAATTTCAATAGTTATTTTCTTAACTAGTGTATTAAGTAGCATTTTATCCACGCAAAGAATATCAGCCCACGAGGCCGTCAAGCTGAGTGGGCTGATATTCTCAAGTGGATAAAATGAGTTGAGAATTTAATTTTATCCGACACCTTTTATTTTTAAATAAAAATCTCTATAATTTTGCGAAAAATTATGTCAAAAATATTAAGATTAAGTTTTCTTAGGGCCACTTGCACCAACTCTTAAACTGGGATTATCTCGACTAAACTGAGTTTAAGTTAAAAATGCTGCGTTCTGATTGATCGACCGTCAATTTAATCCAAGTTTAAAGCTAAACCATCGTTGGTACAAGTGGCCCTTAATACTAAAATAATAGGTAGCCATGGCCTAAGTATGCCTATTAAAAATAAACAATTGCTAGTTTTACATTTCTTACAAACGTCAAAATAGACGCGGTGATGACAGAATTTTTAATAAAAACAGTATTTTATTTAAAAACTAAAGAATTATTTGGGGTTTTCTTTAATTTTTATGGTTTAGTTAACGTGCTTCTGTTTATAGAATAGTTAAAATAGTTAATTAATAGGGTATGTAACTAATTTTGGGTGAGATCAAAAGCTGTACGTAAAAGAGTGGGTGAAAAATTTTTTAGTCACTAGTGGAAAAAAAGTCACTTTTGACATTTAAAATAGTGCTCAAAACAAGTGTTTCTGTGAAGGTGTTGGATAAAATCTATTTTGCAAATGCAAAATGGGTTTAAAGAACAGACGGTGACACCCAAAATATATAAGTTAAACTAGAAATACAGAACACGCCACATTGTAGCCACATGCCCTACTACTATAACCATATTTCTCGAAACTGACAAAACCTAGAGATAATTTTTAAACAGATTTGTATTCAGAGGAAAAAATACTATAAGATTAACAAAATTCTACTTTCAATATGATTTAACTGTTGCCTACAGAGTCTGCTGAGGAACTTTTACCATTACCTAAGAAACGGACAAGGTATCGATTTTGCTAGAAGTGGTTATACACTAAGGTGACCCTAAAATAACTGTATGTAAATTTGCAAAAGGTGCTTTAATTTTGAAACCCATTTTGCCTTCAGGAGATGTGTGAGTCCTTAAAAAGGAAACTAAATCATCAATCTATTTACATTTTGTTTAAATGAAGCAATATAAGTGCCCAATAAAATTTTTATACTAAACGATGTGGCAGAAATTTTTTCGGCAAGTTAAAATAATACTGGTCCATAATTTTATTCAAAAAATATAATTTGAAGTGTCGTTCACCTGCTTAGGTAATATTAAAGTACTAGTTTCATAACATACGTTTTTAGCTCACGAGTACAGGTTTAGAAAACAAGCCGCTTGCGGCGAGTTTTCTAAAGTACTAGTGCTCTAAAAACGTGTTATGAAACGAGTGCTTTATACAATGTCACCTATGTGCGGCATGGCAACCGCGGAAAAAAGCACACTGCTTTTTAAATTGGACACTTTTATGTTTATAACACACAAATCAAGAGTAACTTATATAAATTATTAGTCAAACTTGACAAGTACTACTTGTTTTACAGCATACACTTACCCAAAAGGTACCAAGATATCTTAAAACTAAAAAAATTTAATTTTTTAATTTTTAGTTTTTTTTCCTCACTCTAATGTACCTATATGCATTAATCTTTTAGGTATTCATAAAATAAAAAAGTTTTCGTATTACTAAATATTTTTTAATGTCAATCAACCGTTTTTAATGTGATTTTTATGCGATTTAATTTTTAATATAACGTCATATATAACATGTAGAAGCCAACAATATTTGATTAATTACACACTGACTAGCCCCATGATTAACTTTTTTATGTGATAATAAATTTTAATATACCAGAAATATTGGCAATATTTTGTTCGTTTATATATTTTTCATTTTTATTTTAGATTTTTATTTACATTTTTGAATACCCTAGCAGAAATTTAACGTTAGAATAACGTTTTTCTAATGTTAGAAAACTGTATAAAAGTACGTTATAAAATATGTGCAAATGACCCCCTTTTTAACGTTAGAATCTAACGTTAGTTACAAACCTAAATCTAACGTTAGATTTTTAAGTTAGAAATACGTTATGAGTAAGTTTAATTTCTAACTTTCGGAGGGGGCGTGGCCAACTAGGAAATTTATACCTGCATCATAAAATGTCAGCTGGAGATAAATTTATTCATATAAATAAATCTTAATATTTTTAAAATATTTAAAGTTAGAATAAGGTTAGAAAAAGGTTAGAATTTAGTTAGCAAACTAACGTTATATTTATGTATTTTATAACTTTTTTGTCAAACGTTAGTTTTTAAGGTTAGATTTATATATTTTATAACGTTTTTGTATAACGTTTGAGACTAAATATAAAAATGTCATTAATCTAATGTTATGTTAAGTTAGATTTATGTACTTTTCTACCAGGGTAGATTCATTTCATTCATTTATTTGTCCAATCTTTATTATTATCACTAACTTTATCAATAAAATTAATAATTATTAATTAATAATTTTATTGATAATGTTAGTTTAATAATTTAACCTAATTTAAAAAGCGCGCCATCTAGATAAGATATTGGAAATATAAATAAAGCAACTTCGAAAAGTTTACAAAATAAATCAGTTTGAGTGTTTTAATTTTCACTTATCTAAAAAAAAGAAAAATAGAGGTTTTCCCGGAAAATGTTATCCTAATAGGTGAGTACCTACTTTAGGTAATAGCTTGTCCACTTAGGTTTACAAAAAAGAAAAATAAGGAAAATAAACTTCTTTAGAGAGTTTGGCCGAAAGCCCATACATAATTCTCCTTGCTTATTTTATCACGACACTATAAAATAGGTTGTTTACCTAAATATTTATAAAACGGAAACGCCTTTCTTTTGTTTTATTGGCATACAGTGCGGTCCAAAAGTCACCCCCACCCCCCCCTTTAACTTTTGAACGAGTTGAGATATCGACTTAAAATTTAGAACTCTTAAATAAGACAACTTAAATTATCTTTTAGCATATATTTGATATTTTCAGCTCTTAAAATATGGGCACGGGGGCATGGGGGGACATTTTTTTAAATGGAAAGGGGGGTCGTGTGATACATCATTTTAAAGCTTATAAAATTCTCTATTTAAACTAACATTTTATATTTTCAGCTCTTAAAATATGGGCACGGGGCATGGGGGGACATTTTTTTAAAGGGAAAGGGGAGTCGTGTGATACATCATTTTAAAGCTTATAAAATACTCTATTTAAACTAACATTTTTAAATTTTTTAAAAATGTTTTTAAGGTTTTGATTTTTCAATTTTTTGTGCTAAAACATTAGATTTTTTAAGTTTTTTTTTTATAAATTTTTATTTATGTCAACTAAAATTAGTTTAAAAGTATAATTAACATTTTTTTATGATAGAATTAGGCATTTTTAAAAAATTATTTGTTTTTTTTTTAGAGAAAATTTGACATTAATACCCATTTTCAACCCCATTTTAAACCCAAAAAAAAATTTAAGTTAAGAGGGAGGGGGGTGACTTTTGGACCGCTCTGTATATACTGAGAATCCGTTACCCTAGTAAATACATAATAACTTTTGATGGGTTTGACTTGGAGACTTGAAATTTGAAATATAAGCTTATAACAACTACTGAAACAGACTGTGCCAAAAAATACTAGCCGTGAAGTCCCGGAGAGCGCAGCGAGTAGTCATTTTTTCTGAAAAACCGTTATTCTTATAAATCTTGAATGGATCATCGTAGGGATTTGAAAATTGGTATGTAGGGACATAATGACAATTGAAAATCGACGAAACCAAAAAACAAAATGGCCGACCTGTCAAAAATTACAATTTTCAAACGCGGAGTCGTAGAAACTTGAAATTTGGTATATATGGGTACAATGAAGAACAAAAATCGACAAAACCAAAAAACAAGATGGCCGACCTGTTATTGCAATAACTATAGAACGGGAGATCGTAGAAACTTGAAATTTGGTATGTAGGGACACAATGAAAAACAAAAATCAACAAAACCAAAAAACAAGATGGCCGACCTGTCATTGCAATAACTTTTGAACGGGAGGTCGTAGAAACTTGAAATTTGGTATTCAAGTACTTGATAACAATAAAAAATCGACAAAATAATAAAAAATACATATACGCGTCATTAAAAAATTATATCCAAGTGCAAAAAAAAAATAAAAAAAATAAAAATTTTTTTTAAAAATTTAAAATTTTTTTTAAAAATTTAAAATTTTTTTTTAAAAAAATCAAGAGTGAAAAAAAATTCTAAAATTGAACCAAGTGAAAACACGGATTTATTATAATTACAACTGTTGCCTGGGGTTCCAAATATGCAAAAACGTTTAGTATTTACTACGGCAACAAATTCTCAGTGTACTGGCTTCACAAATTAAATCAACGAACTAATAACTCTTCTCTCTAGAATAGGCATTTCATTCGTTAAAACTGACAAAAACGTCGGCAACATAAACATTCGTCTGTCTTACTCGCACATCTTTGTTCTAACAGAGACAACAATACCAGTTACTGGTAACTGTTATTGTTCAGGCCTGAATATACCTGCTATTTGTTTACAAACAAACCGAGATGTTGGCGATACTTTATTTTAACGGTATGCGTATTCTAGAAAGAAAAGTTATTAGCTCGTTGAATTAAATGCATTAAATTAAATGTTACCTTGCTTCCAACAAATCCGAAGTTAGGTACCTACCTACCTTATTGAAAATAATTTATCAGAGATGTTTTATAACTACTCCTGTATCACACTTACCCCCTTTGTACCGTAAGCAAATTTTTATTATTCAGTTCTATTAAATATGGGCTTATACTAAAATTAAAAATGTTAGGTTAGTTTGCCAGAGATGTATTATAATTGCCCCTGTATCACACTTACCCCCTTATACCGTAAGAGAAATTTTAATATGCAGTTTTATTAAATATATGCTATTTGCAGAATTCGTTTTAAAACAAATATTCATTTGGAAAGAGATTGGAAAATGGATCATTATAAAATGACCCATCTCTGGAATTAAACTCAAAGTAATTAGTAAAGTTAAAGTGGGTTATTGAATCGAAACCCATTCTATATTGCTCTCATTGTATTTACTTAAACTAAATGATAAATTTGCCCCAATTTGCACTATGGAAAGCTCGGGAATTCATGATAACTAGCCGTTAAGATATGTAATGTATTAAAATTATTCGGTTTAATAATAATAATAATAACTTTATTAAATAGGAATCTCCTAATATACTTACAAAAAATATTACAAATTTTAACAATGTAATTACTATAATATAACTATAATATAAATCCTTAATTAAATTAACAGCTAACTTATTAAAAACGCAGCCAACTTTCTTTTAAATATTAAAAGTGATGGGCTTTTTTTAACTTCTGATGGTAACGTATTAAATTCATTAAGACCCTTAAAAAAGAGTGAATTCATAGCTGAATGAGTATTAGTTGTGTTAATGTAGAAATTATCAGTGCTTCTAGTGCTATATGCATGAAAATTATTGAACGATAACTGATCACAAAGATAAGGTGCTGCAATTTTGTTTTTTTATTTTAAATATAAAAATTAAAGTTAACTAAGATAAACGCTTACCCACAGACTGCCACTGTAAAGTGTTTAACATTAAATTAATAGAAGTACGCTTATTACATCTTAAAATAATACGCATTCCTCTGTTTTGTAACTTTTGTAGAGAATCTACAGAAGTTGTGTCTAACAAATACAAAATAGAAGAGCAATAATCAAAATGAGGTTGTATTATTGATTTATACACTCTTATAGATGTATTAAGAGATAATTTTGAAGATACGCGAGAAAAAAAATAAAGTTTTTTAGAGATCTTTTTTTGTATATACTCAAAATGCGGCTTAAATGTCAAAAAATTATCAATAACACATCCTAAATATTTTATTTGATTGACTATTTCTATTTTATCATTTTCTATAAAAATATTAACATTCTTAAGATCTAATGTTGAATATTTTTGCCTAGATGTTATAATCATACATTTTGTCTTTTGAGCATTAAGTTTAAGTTTATTAATATTAAAATATTTAAACCTTTAATATAGGATCATAGTCATAGTCACTGCCAAAAAGAAACTATTTTTATCCAATACATACAGATAATAAGACAATTACCAGCTTTATTTTAAATAGATAAACTCAATAATTACCTCCGCGTGGCTTTTACTTTATTGAGTGGATAATTATTTATTTTACCCACTCAACTGTCACTTGTCAAGTTATTTTCTTGTAAATGTCATTAAAATTTTTAATAAAAATATGAATTCCCTAGCTATTTATTGGATAAAACCTTGTATGGCACTCATGGGTAAACCGATATTGCCCTCTCGAAAATTAACCTGCTTGGCTGACGCCTCGCAGGTTAATTTTCTCATGGGCAATATCTTACTATACCCACTAGTACCATAAATAACTATTATCTACGTTCTACTTAATATTAAACACATATTTGGGTTTATTATTGTTCACATTACAAAACTAGTGCTTTTTGACGATAGCGCATATATAATATTACCTCGAATATTACTGTCTGTTTAATCAAGTGTTTTTATTTTATTTTTTGAGAATTTGCAAACTTTTTACGGATAACTATCAAACCTAGGTACATAGCTGTCTAAAATAAGTATTTTCTAGTATAGCTTACCTATTAATAACGGAAATTTAAAAAATATTTAAAGTTAGAATAAGGTTAGAATTTGGTTAGGAAACTAACGTTAGATTTATGTATTTTATAACGTTTTTGTCAAACGCTAGTTTTTAAGGTTAGATTTATATATTTTATAACGTTTTTGTATACCTAACGTTTTAGACTAAACATAACAATGTCACTAATCTAATGTCATGTTAAGTTAGATTTATGTACTTTTCTACCAGGGTACAATATAAATTCAAATGTAAACAATAAATTACTTGCAGTAAATTTGGCAAATTTCAATTCAGAAGGTCCATTTGGTTTATAGATTGCTTCTGAACATAAATTGACCTGTTATTGCTCTAAACGTACAAAAAATGTCATGAAACTTTTGATCTTTAGCGTATTTTATTTCCATATTTCATGGGAGGATTGGTGTAGTGGACGGCCCCGTCGTACTTGACTCAAAATAGCGTGAGTTCGATTCTCACTGGCGCCGATTTGCCTTTTTCAGTTAATAAATAATTTAAATTTGGCGAAGGCGTAAGTGAAACTGACACTTCCTATAAATTGGTTCGAAAGTCAATTAAAGCCGGTGGTTCCCTCTGCCACTATCCCACACAAGTCCTGGACTTAGGTGCAGCTTAATAAAGTAGAATAGTATGAGGTTAAACAAAAATGTAATGTAATGTAATATATACACTCTAATTTAAACACGATAATTCAAGAACGTTTTGAGCTAAAACCCTAGAAGTTGAAACATAGGTTCCTTTCCCAGAGTTCTCGCCTGGTATTATTTTGGTAAATAAAAGGGGTTGGATAAGGGGGATTAAAATGGTAAAAACTTTTTTTCTTTTTTTTTCCTCTTTGAAAAAAATAATGTGTTTTTCTGGGTATTTATGTAGTAAAAAATCCCTTATTGCTTAAACAATTATTGTTTTATTTTATAAAATTTGCAAATGACTGAACCATGGGCGGATTTCGGGGGGGGCATGGGGGTCATGCCCCCCCCCAGCCAGATATGTAAGCAAAGAAATACCTTCAAGGTTGTATTTTTGGTGAAAGCGCAATTTGTTTCCTTATGGATGCCCCCCCCCCCTTAAAATGAAATAAATCCGCCCCTGGACTTTGAACATGAAAAAGAATAAATGATCATTATAACGAGGAATAAAAAGATTATTCCTTAGAGAAAATTATTTGTAATAGGTATTTTGTTTCACCGAAGCGTGGTTAAATCTGCACAGCAAAGAACACCGTGTCTAAGGGTACTTAACCCTGATTCATTGAATATTATAACATAAGAACTTTACATTTTATAAACCCCTTTTACTGTAAGCCCATGGGATTTAAGTCCATTTTTTTTACAAAAAGCGGAATGTGCTTGCTTAGTTATGCTATACCGGGTGTTTCAGGAAGGTGGTTCACCCCCTTAACTTTTTGTCTGAAATTAAACAATTTAAAATGGCGGCGCCAATATGTCGAATGTTGGTATTTATGAAATCTATATATAAGGTTTTTTTCGGTCAAAATAATTTTTTTTAGATTTTTTATTGAAATTTACAAAATTTACACCTCCAAAATTGGCTTTAGATTTTTAAAATTATTTTTTCCGTTATCAGCAGGCTATTTAGAGTTAGTTTTAATTTTTTAGATTTTTTTATTAAAATTAAAAAATTTTAACACCTTAAAAATTGGCCCCTTAAGATTTTTTTAAACATTTTTCTCATTTTCAGCAGATTATTTTAAGTTAATACTAAATTTTTTAGAATTTTGTCAGTGATTATAAAGGATTCTTTAATCAATAATTTTGTCCATCTAGAAATTTAATTTTTCCCACTGTAAGCCAGTTCGATAAAACTACGTGGCTCTAGTCCAATAAACTTTTACCTCAAGAAGTTATTTCAGACCAATTTTTATGAAGGCTAATCTTTTTGTTTGTTTGTTTACATAAATGTACGCGATACTGCTTCTGGTGTCTCGCTAGTTTTGACCTTCTGGTGACCAGAGCGAAGTTGCGTAATTTTCACTTTATCATGATGATAAATCTTTATACCTACATTAAAATTTTAAAAAACTACTATACTACGACACTATAATTGTGTTTGATAATGTAATATAATTAAATTTATTAAAATTAAACTACTAGTTCATATAAAACTCAAATAAAACTAATATTTCTTAAAATTTACAATAAAATAACTAAAGCAGGTGTTGCAACCGGCAACACTGTATTGCTTGACAAAGTTTACGACATTAGACTGTGAGTTCACACATTCTTTCTCTCTCTTTACGCGTACTAAGTGTAAACAATAGTCACTCCCCACCAGCCCCTCACCGTAGCTGGTTCACGCTTCAAACAAAGCATACGGTAGATTTCATCATGTTCATTCTTGAGGTAAGAGTTCTTTGCTCTAGCCGAAAAAAGAAAGCAAGTAAATCCGGCCTCCGGATTTATGTAGAGTGATTACCGCGATTAACCGCAGCGCTCCGGATTTAGTCTTGTTGCGCTAATCCTTAATAAGACATCAATCATCGTAGTAGCACTTGGAATGGTCTGTCAACGGGGTACGCCACGAGCGTCGACATTAATCAAGAAGCTAGATGGAATAGGCTTACAAGCGTCAATATCAAAAACAAAGCCGTCTCGAATGACAAGAGTACTTTCTCATAAAAATAATAAAATTAATTAAGTATTTTTTATTTTTTACTTTTTAGAAGTCGGTTCATTTTTTTTGCGAAAAGTTTTTTTAATGATATACCATTAATTTTAGATTTTAAGCTTTCACGGCCATTAAGATATAAAGAACTTTCACTTTCGGGTTTAGACCGTGTTAATGGATTTTCACTTTCCGACGTTTCGTCTCTTACTACTAGAGACATCTTCAGGGATTAATCTGAAACTAAGTTTCGAATCAACTTATGTCACTATTTATGACGAGTTGTGGTTATTCACCCGTGACGAGGTTTTTCCTATCAATGACTTCCATATTGCAGGTAAGTGGTAACCAGTGTCCCGATTGATATTGTTAGGATGCTTGATGATTTCTATCGATTCCCGTATCTTCCTTGGCATTTTTCTGTTTTCTGTTAATATTTGTTTTGTTTCAGACAAATTGATTTTATGACCTGTTTCATGTACATGTTCGGCTACTGCCGATAAGGAAATTTGTTTCTTTCTTATATTGCGCTCATGCTCTTGAAGTCTTGTAGAAATTTACATAGGTGAAACTAAGAGAAAAATTTCTACAAGACTTCAAGAGCATGAGCGCAATATAAGAAAGAAACAAATTTCCTTATCGGCAGTAGCCGAACATGTACATGAAACAGGTCATAAAATCAATTTGTCTGAAACAAAACAAAAACAGAAAACAGAAAAATGCCAAGGAAGATACGGGAATCGATAGAAATCATCAAGCATCCTAACAATATCAATCGGGACACTGGTTACCACTTACCTGCAATATGGAAGTCATTGATAGGAAAAACCTCGTCACGGGTGAATAACCACAACTCGTCATAAATAGTGACATAAGTTGATTCGAAACTTAGTTTCAGATTAATCCCTGAAGATGTCTCTAGTAGTAAGAGACGAAACGTCGGAAAGTGAAAATCCATTAACACGGCCTAAACCCGAAAGTGAAAGTTCTTTAGATATACCATTAAATTTATTAAAATAATTTTTAAGGTCGTAGAACGCGAAATAGTTATTTATGGTAGTGGGTAAAGTAAGATATCGCCCATGAGAAAATTAATCTGCGAGGCGTCAGCCAAGCAGGTTAATTTTCGAGAGGGCAATATCGGTTTACCTATGAGTGCCATACAAGGTTTTATCCAATAAATAGCTTAGGAATTCATATTTTTATTAAAAATTTTAATGACATTTACAAGAAAATAATTTGACAAGTGACAGTTGAGTGGATAAAATAAATAATTATCCACTCAATACAGTAAAAGCCACGCGGGGGTTATTATTGAGTTTATCTATTTAAAATAAAGCTGGCAATTGTCTTATTATCTGTATGTATTGGATAAATGAATATATTCGCATTATTATATGCACCCTTGACTGAAAAGTGAGACCAAATTTATGTCACACTAAAATGATATTATAGATGATATCAAGTCTCTTACCTGTCATTGTAAATAAGCATATCGCTTACAATTGATAAAAAAAATGGAGTTTAAAAAATGTAATTTTTTTTCAATGAGTCACTTATACCTAATGTCTATTCAGGATTAGTATACAGTGTATTATATGCGATGTATTTATACTTTTTATGAACTGGCGTAACATAATCAAAATCTTTGGTTTAGGTCGGTTTTTTCGCCAGTTTGGTATTTTTTACGCTATTTAAACGGGAAGAATGAATTCTGATAAAAAATAAACCTTAAAAGCTTTAAGAACCCCAAAAAATAGCCAATATGAATACAAGCTTAGCTTTTTATACGTCGGACGTACAAATAGCCTCGTCCTACTTTTTATCTGTCTGCATAATTTACTTTTGTTTTATTCTGGTAAATATCTACGTAGTCGGTTTTTTTATTTATTTATTTATTTTTATTTATTTTATTTTATAGTGATACAGGGACCTTCATTTGAAGGTAGTTTATAAGTTTAATATATTTTGAATTTTTATAAGTATTTTGTTACGGTTACAGTGGGCGGTGAAAGTTGCGCCCTCTGTAACCGTACCAAAGTACCTATGAAAATTTATAATATATGAAACTTATAAAGAATTTCAAGAGCTACAAGTTTGCTCATAACCACTTTTATCCTCCGATGAATAATTTGGCCGAAAAATGAAAAAAAATAATTTCACCTGCAACGTGGCTATTTTTAAATAACTCGATTGTTATTAATATGTTAAGAAAATCACACAAACAAAAATTGTTGGAAATTTCCTCCTTAATAAAATTGACTACACGGAAAGAAATTAGTGGGCTCTGCGCTATACATTATAAGATATTTGGTAACAGTGGCAAATTATAGTGATTTAAGCTATAGATTATAAGGGACACAATAACTAATAATGTTAAAAATAAATTGGAAACGATTATATATATTACAGACACGATTGTATTTATTACAGGCACTATTATAAATTTACAGAAATTTTATTATATTATAAAAATTATTAGCACGGACAATAATTAAATCTATTTAAGCTATAAATGCCATACTATTTGTTATATTTTATTATTCACTAAACAATTAAAGTATTTCATATAAATTTTTACACTGACTGCCATAATTGTAAGAGAAATCCTTGTATTTATATAATAAGCGATTATAATTTGCTTGGTATGTGTGTTATAGCGCTCCTAGCTATAATTTTTTTTTCCGTGTATATGCATTTTAATCGTAAGATGCATACCAAGCAACCCACCCCTAAAATTTAAGATAGCGGACACCCCTTAAGCAAATCACCCGGTGAAAAACTAACAGGAGTGTTCTGACATCCACTACTACCCTTTAAAATGTCAGCCCGTGTACATTTATTGCAATTTACATGTATTATTTGACTGGACTAAATCGAGATAGACAGTTTTCAGAAGCGATAGAATAAACTATTAATTTAGCTTCTTCAATATTTATGAATTACTCATGTGAAAATTTTATATCGATTACGGTAATTTTTTACAGCAAAAATTTTCCGAAGAAAAATATAACGAACGTATGCTATAAAAATAATCTTTATTCAACTCTTTACAGACCTAGAAGAGTATTTAATATATATTTTAATTATAGCACCGATGATCTAGGAATATTTTCTAATTAATTCCCCTCAAAAAAATAAAAATCTTTTGTAAAAAACTTTTTTTGATCGGGCTTTTAGTTGCAGAGATAACACAGTCACACAAAATTAAAAAAGTTGCATCTCCGACGGACTTGACTATTCAATTCCTATGTATTTTGATCCGATGAATCCGAATCTGAGGTCGAAATTTAAAAGTTAGCTCTCATTTTTACCATAACTTCAAAAAACATATAATATCATTGCGAAAAGTATGTGTTTTGAGGTACTGTTGAAAATGGGAACTAACTTTCAAATTCCGACCTCAGATTCGGATTCAGCGGCTCAAAATACAGAGGGATTGACTAGTCAAGTTCGTCGGAGATGCAACTTTTTTAATTTTGTGTGGCTGTGTTATCTCTGCAACTAAAAGTCCGATCAAAAAGAGTTTTTTACAAAGGATTTTTATTTTTTTTGAGGGGAATTAAATAACAGTAAAAAAAAATATATGTTTGTACAAAGTTGACCTTGAAATGACCTTGAAAACGTAAATATCCGTAAAAAATTAATACGCCATTTTGTTTCCACTATTAAAATAAACAAATTTTGCCCGACATTTTTTTTTCTAAAACGCATAGTATTCGAGATATTTGAAAGTTTCTGGTTAAAAAAACACCCGGTATATATATCGAGAGAAAATAAATATACTGTGTAGAGTTAACTATGGAATACCAAGCATTACATATATTCAGGGCTTATTTTTTCGTTCGTCAATGGATATTTTCTGGAAATTACGAGCCTTCCAAGCGCCAAACAGCCTTCGGAAATTACAATTTGGAATCTAATTCACAAATTCGAAACGTAACTTTTCCTTTATAGTTTTAAATTATGTTCTTTATTCATTTTCTATATTAAATGCTGAAAACCGATTTAAAATAAGCTGTTTTATGTTTTAAATTTTACTTTTTTCTAACAAAAATACTGTAAATTATTATTATTATTCATTTGCTACAAGTGTTTTACTCAATTGCTATCATATTTTATACTAATCGTGCAATATTTGAGCCTTTTTTATCATCGGATAGCCCACGTAGCTAAGACCAAGTAGGCTAGTCCTAGCAGCTAAGACCAGGAAGTAAACCCATTATAGAAGAGAGAGAGAGCACTATTTGATTCTCAAAGAGCCTCAAATAAGTCTAACCGTGCGCGGCCATTAATTCTGTTGTATATACAGGGTTATTCAGAAATAAGTTCGAGAAATTTACGTTAAAAAATATTAAAAAAAGTTCCTATAAAGGTTGGTCCGGAAATGAGTCCTAAGGGAGCTACGGCTCTTTAAAATTTCAATAAAAATAATAACTTTTGTACCCTTTAAGCTAGAGTGACGAGCTTTTGCATGTATACTAGTATTAATAAGGGAACGTTCAAGTATTACGTAACGCTCCTAGGGGGGGGTCATTTTGGAGTGTTACGCCCATGTTAATCGTTTAGGAAAATAGCATTACAGGAGGGCGGGGTAGGGGTCCAAAATGATCAAAATTTACGTTACGTAATACTTAAACGTTCCCTAAGGGCAATAAGTTTATTTTAATTTATTTTTTTGAATTTATCCAGAGGCGTGCCTAGATGGTCAAAATATGTGAGGCTTAACACATTTTTGCCCCAAACTTTTTTATGTATATATTTTTAGGATTTTTGGTAAACAGTGTAACACTGTAGGGGCAACCATTTTCAAAAAAAAAATGCAATTAAGAGGAAGTAACATTTTGTGCCACTAAAAATTTTACTTTTTAAAAGGCTATAACTCATTTAATATTAAATTTAGGTGTTTTGGTGAAGAATCTTCGAAGGACCGCAGCTCCGTTAGGGCTCATTTTCGGACCAACCTTTATAGGGACTTTTTTTCATGTTTTTTAACGTAGAATCACCTTTTAAATTTCTTGAAATTATTTTTGAATAACCCTGTATACAATTTTAAAGAGTAAATCTATACTGTGTCCCATTTAAAATATCAAAGTTAGATTTATTCATCTGGCAAATGTTCTAAGCACAGAGTATATTTGCTTCAAGAAGTATAGGTATACTTACCACTTAAAATAAAACAATTTATAACTGACTGGTCATTAAAAGAACCAACACCCTGTATACATTTAGTTCAAACTTCGTAAATTTAAATCAACAAACTAAAGCTACTACAATTTATAGCAGAAATCTTGTTTACAGGGGATAATAAGTGAAATTATAGCATATTTTTTACCGTAAAATCCTTGCAAAACTCATAAAATATACTTATCGACGGCCGGATCCCGCCAGAACCAAACATTACAAGCCCTAGAGCTACAATTTACGTTAATTCCCATTATGGCTGACCATAAATGTGAAAGAATTGAAAAGAATGGACATTTCCTTCATACAAAGCCACAGGATATTTTTTTGACCGACCCAAACCTCTACCCTAGTAGAAATTTAACGTTAGAATATCGTTTTTCTAACGTTAGAAAACTGTATAAAATATGTGCAAATGTCTCGCTTTTTAACGTTAGGATCAAACGTTAGTTACAAACGTTAATCTAACGTTAGATTTTTAAGTTAGAAATACGTTATAAGTACGTTTAATTTCTAACTTTCGGAGAGGGCGTGGCCAACTAGGAAATTTCTACGTGCATCATAAAATGGCAGCTGGAGGGAACTTCATTCACATAAATAAATCTTAATATATTTTAGCAATCATAATATTTTTAAACATAATTTCGTCACATTTATTTATAAAATAACCATATTATTAGGTGACCTTAAATATTTTTCGTCTAATATGCTGTTATACTTCGATAAATACGTTTACCCCTCAGAAAAACTTTATATTTAGTTAGTTAATATTTATTTATACAATCAGAATCCTAAAATATTTTTTCAATTCTAATACAGCGTTGCCAGACTTACTATAATGTTGACTTTTGGAGGATATTTTTCTAAAACTTATAGAAATAATAAATAATTATCAAACCTAGGCACATAGCTGTCTGAAATGAGTATTTTCTACTATAGCTTACGTATTAATAATGGAAATTTAAAAAATATTTAAAGTTAGAATAAGGTTAGAAAAAGGTTAGAATTTAGTTGGGAAACTAACGTTAGATTTATGTATTTTATAACGTTTTTGTCAAACGTTAATTTTTAAGATTAGATTTAAATATTTTATAACGTTTTTGTATAACGTTTTCACATTTTTTGATGTAGAATTACACCTTAAAATCGTGTGACTTATGCCTGAAACACGCTGTATTCCCAGCTGACATTCTACATGAAGATTTTAATAATATCACAAAGTAACAAAAGGTACCAAATACTCGAAAATATATTGCAGTTTCCAAGTTTTAGCACAATTTTAGATAAGTTTACGAAAATCGCTAAACCCTATTTATAAGATTTTATAAAGCCGACCGATCCACAAAAGTCCAATACGTATTCAATATTTTACAAGCCGTAAATTCTTTATGAGCAATCTTGAATAGAAAAAAGCATAAAACACCACCTACAGGCAAAAACTTTTTATTCTACAAACTAGCAACATTGTGAACTAATAAAATATATTCAAACCAATATAACCTCGATTTTTATGGCATTTTAAAAAATTTACGGTTTGTACGTGAACTGAAATTATTTATGTAGTTTCTGCGATAAAACCGGTTGCCACATTTGTGGCAAATAAAAAGTTAGGACTATGGATCAAGTTGGCAACAGGTGGCGCCACGTGACGCTATAATTTCTATACTCTCAGTATTATAATTCTAAAATTGAACTAGATGAAACGTTGCAAGCACCCTGTCATAACATCGGCACTATTGTACACTAGAGCCATCTAGTTTGCAAATTTCAAACTAGGTGTTTTGTTTGATTTTAAATTCTGTATCTTTAAAACATTACATTCTAGCAAAAAACTGTATATAACATTTTTTATAGGGCTTAAAAAGAGCTTTTATTTAAAATATAATTTTTTGAAATCGGGTTATAAATATGTGAGATATGCTAAAAAACCTTTTACTGCTTTAAACGCCAATATCTCGAAAACAATGCGTTTTAGGAAAACGTTGTTTATAACATTTTTTGACAAATTTAAAATTATCTTTTATATAAGTGCTAAATTAACCAAATATAGTAATAATTGCCTTAATTATAAACAAAAAACGCTAAAAATAGGAGTTTTACCCTATTTTTACCCCCATACCCCCAATCGTTTACCCCCAAAATCTAATCAGCTCTTCGGAATACGATAAGAAACAATATTCAAAAAACCGCAAGTCGATATCTCATGTAGAAATGGAGTTTACACCCAGACAGACAGACAGACGGACGCAAAAGTTTTATTTTACTGATTTCGACTCGACTCGACTCTAAAACGTCGAGAAATGTGAAAAAAACTTGGTCAAAGATTTTGACTTTTCGGCGAGGATTTCAATACATAACTAAGTAAATAAGTAATCATTGGTAATAAGCCAAGTAGTCAACACAAGTATTAATACGGATAGAAACTAAGTGGTCCAAATTTACAGAAATTCTACTTAAAAGGGCCAAAGAAGAATTAAATATTAATGCCAAACTTCTCGAAGCTTTATGTCCAAAGTTTAGAAGTGTTTTTTGAAACACCTTAATTTATACACGCCCAAAACAACAACGATTAAGTTAGGGTCACTAATTGACATTATGGAGTTTCATTAAACAAATTTTCAAAGTTACCTTTGTATTATAGTCCGGATTAGCTACTTTCAAATTAGTTAAGTGTATTTACTTAGGCCCTACAATGTCGTTAAAGTTTTGATACTTCGGAAAAGTATTTTCCTGTTTATATTTTAATTTAGCCTGCTTGTAAAATAAGTCCAGTCAAATAATAAATGTAAGTTGCAATATATGTAAATTGCAATACACATTGTACATTACACAGGCTGATATTTTAAAGGTTAGTAGTAGATTATAACAGATTTAGGTGTGAGTGCGGTTATCTTGCTAAATATGCATCTTACGATAAAATTGCAAAGGGAACGTTCAAGTATTACGCAACGCTCCTAGGGGGGGTGGTGTTCCAAAATGATCTAAATTTGCGTTACGTAATACTCGAACGTTCCCATATAACCAATTTTTTTAAGGAGAAAATTCCCAACAATTTTTGTTGGGATCATTTTTTTAATATATTAATAACAATCGAGTTAAAAATATTAAATTAAGATGGCCATGTTGGGGGTGAAATCGTATTTTTCGATTTTTCAGCCAAATTATTCATCGGAGGATATGAGCGAACTTGTAGCTCTTGAATTTCTCTATAAGTTTTATACATTATGCATTTTCATAAGTATTTTGTTACGGTTACAGTGGGCGCTGAGTTGCGCCCTCTGTAACCGTACCCAAAGTACCTATAAAAATTTATAATATATAAAACGTATAGAGAATTTCAAGAGCTACAAGTTTGCTCGTAACCACTTTTATAGTCCGATGAATAATTTGGCTGAAAAATGAAAAAAAAAAAACAATTTCACCTCCAACATGGATATTTTTAAATTAACTCGATTGTTATCAATATTAAAAAAATGATTCAAACAAAAACTGTTGGAAACATCCTCCTTTACAAAATTGGTTGTATGAATTTTTATCGTAAAATGCATATTAAGCAACTTACCCCTAAAATTCAAGATAGCGGACATCCCTTACGCAAACCTTCCGGTGAAAAACTAACTGGAGTGTTCTGTTACCATTCACTACTACACTGTAAAAACTGCATGTAAAATAATGTAAAAATACATGAATTTACATAGTACGGAATAGTAAATTTACCATTATGGACTATGCATAATTCATGAATTTATGTAAAACAATGTAAAATAATGTAAAATAATGTAAAAGATGTACCGTAATTAATACGTTCACTGCCAACGGCTAGTTTTGACAGCGGAGCAATGGGTATGGGCAAGGGAAAAATAGAAAGAATTGATTAATGTTGTTAGGGGCGCCAGTTACTTTAGCTTTTACTCCTTTAGGTAAGTAACAACCTAGTGTAAATACTTAAGCTTTTCAGTTTGAGAAAATATAACCCCTAAATAAAATAAGATAATTCATTTGAGAAATTTATTATAAATAAACTTAATGAAAGCACATCAAGTAATGTATTAATATATCTAAAAAATATGTGTAATTATATTAAGATATAATTAAAGAAATCTTAATAAAAATTACTAAATTCAGAAATCATTCGACTTAAATGTATAAAGAAAACATGAAGTTCAGCAAGCACCAAGAAATGTATGTAAACAACAATCATTTCTTGCAGTGTATAAAAGTCATGCTTAAATTAGAAATCATTTAATCAAAAGTATGATATTTAATAATTAATAAATGAGATTAAATGTTTTAAAAAAAATAAGTACCTAAAAATGAACAAAAGCCAGAAGGGCATATAGTATTAATCAATACTATATCAGATCTGATAAAGTTTACAGTTATAAGAATATTGAAATAAAAGAATTTAAAAATATGAAATATTGCTTTCAAAAGTTTTCAGAATGAGTACTTAGCTGGTTTCTGCAAAATCCATGAGGTATGAATTCCATCGTCTCCATCTGTGCAAGTCTCCCCTATGCTGATGAATTCATTTCTCAAATGAAAGAAAAAAAAATATATGCTGTCCCATCTACTTTGGAAAAATTATCTTCCAGGATAAAATGTACGATTGAAAATGTTGTCCGGGATTAAATATGCTTTTGAAAATTATGTCCAATATAAAATTGTCTGCTGTAAAAGAATGTAAAAGAATGTAAAAGAATGTAAAAGAATGTAAAAGAATGTAAAAGAATGTAAAAGAATGTAAAAAAATATATTTACATTGATTTACATATTTTTACATGATTTTACAATGTCGGGCTATGTTATTTTAAGACGCGCGTGCGCTTTGGACAATAACCAAGAAGGCGTCACATCCTGAGACGGACCGTTTAATATTGTTATTGTTAGAGAATTAGCGACGCATGCTGATAGGTTAAAGTGTTATAAGTGTAAAAAAAGGTAAATATTATTTATGTACGATATTTAAATGCTTTATTTGTGGCCTAAAATTTACATTCATTATAAAATACGATCTTTATCAACCAATAGATCTTTAAAGAAAGATGTAAGTAGTTTATACTTCTATTAAGGGTGCAAATCGTTTGGTTTATTAAACCAAATGAACTTTACGCTACGATATTTCAAAAAAGCTTTGACACAGAGACTTGTAATTTGGAACAAACATTTTCTAAGTAGTAAATATGTTTTTTTAAATTTCAAGTCTCTATGTCAAAAAGTCCAAACCATTCTGGACTATGTAATTTTTAGCGTTCCGGTCCATGCAAAGTATTACCATTCTGGACTATGTAATTTTTACCATTCCGGTCTATGCAAAATATTACCATTATGGACTATGTAATTTTTACTGTTCCGGTCTATGCAAAACATTACCATTACGGACTATGTAATTTTTACCATTCCGGTCTATGGCAATATATTACCATTTACGGACTATGTAATTGAATGTAATTTATTTTTACCGTATACCCTTTAAAATACTAATCCGTGTACATTTATTGCAATATATCTATTATTTGACTGGACTATAAGCCAAGTTGTATTTTTAATTAGAGACTTCAGTCGAAAGGATTTAGTCACTTGATCTAGATCACTCTTATAGCCTAAGAGATGGTGACAATTTTCTTTTCATTATTTTCTCCCGGCTGTATTTTATCTATTTATCTTCAAATTAAGCTATTTCATTTATTTTATTCAGCTTAAGCTATTTTCACAGTTATAAACAACTATTTTGCGGGCCAAAAGTTAAAAATAGTATTTAACAAGTTCATTTGACATCTGTCAATTCTAAAAATTTTCATTTAATCAAAAAGTAATTTCATAAATATGAATAAATTCTCATTTCATTAAAAATTTTAACATAAAATATATCTAAGGCACTTTTTAAAGACTGTTTTTACCCCTTGGCCCCAAAACTATGTGTATTACTAGGAAAATAGGTTAATCTGAATGTAAAAAAATGTAAAGCATATACACGGAAAAAAAAATTATAGCTAGGAGCGCTATACACACATACCAAGCAAATTATAATCGCTTATTATATAAATACAAGGCTTTCTCTTACAATTATGGCAGTCAGTGTAAAAATTTATATGAAATACTTTAATTGTTTAGTGAATAATAAAATATAACAAATAGTATGGCATTTATAGCTTAAATAGATTTAATTATTGTCCGTGCTAATAATTTTTATAATATAATAAAATTTCTGTAAATTTATAATAGTGCCTGTAATAAATATAATCATGTCTGTAATATATATAATCGTTTCCAATTTATTTTTAACATTATTAGTTATTGTGTCCCTTATAATCTATACATTAAATCACTATAATTTGCCACTGTTACCAAATATCTTATAATGTATAGCGCAGAGCCTAATTTCTTTCCGTGTATGACTCGGAGAGTTAAAAACACATTTTTAGGGTACGGCATCTCTACTGCTTTTGTAGCTTCTAGTACCCAGAAGAACCGTAACAAGTACCTAGCGATTTAAAAGTAACCTAATTTGAATGTACTTTAAGAAATATATAAAATAGAGCGGGGAGCAAATAATAAAATAAAAATGGTCACCAGCTCTTGAATTAGGAATGAAATATTAGGAATGTCCAATCTAAGTATATATATATATATATATATATATATATATATATATATATATATATATATATATATATATATATTTATTTGTTTGTCAAAAGTTTACCGTACCCTTGTGTACCATGTCCAAATGGTAAGGTAGAAAATCTCCACGATTGTTAATTTTGGAGTCTTTAGGGTTGGTCTGAATATGATAGATTATTTATCCCTTAGGCAACGAAATTCAGATATAGACAATTAAATTTAGGATAGATCGCTTTTCGTGAAGCTTGGTAACAAAAGTTTCAATACTGTCTAAAAACTATCCATAAATAATGGTATGATTAAATTGCCATATCATAAAGTTCTAGTATACTAAAAACTAATTCCTTAATGTAAAAGAAACCAGCTGAACAGTTGCAGGCATCTTGTCAAAACATCGGCACTAGGCACTAATTTTAAACGTTATGGAATAGAAAGTTGTGTGAATAGGCAACCATCAATACACCTGTGTGTTGCATAATTTATTATAGTTTGAAAGTCTATATCTTCAAAACGTTATATTCTAGCAAAAACTGTTTATAACATTTTTTGTAGGGCTTAAAAAGAGCTTTCATTTGAAATATATTTTTTTAAAATCGGTTTCTAAATAAGTGAGTCATGCTAAAAAAATATTTTACTACTTTAGACGCTAATATCTCGAAAAAATGTATTTTAGGAAAAAATGTATTTTATGAAAAAATTGTTTTAAGTGCTAAATTAATAAAGTAAAATAATAATTAAATTAATTATAACCAAAAAACGTTAAAAATAGGAGTTTTACCCCATTCTTACCCACTTACCCCCAATCGTTTACCCCCAAAATCAGACGGAAGCAATTTTTTTTACTGATTTTAACTCAGGAAGGTCGAGAAATATGAAAAAAACATGGTCAAAGATTTTGACTTTTCGGCGAAGATTTCAATACAGCGGCACTATTAGTGAAAGTTGCATTATTATTATTATTATTATTATTACAATATTAAGAGTTGAGGTTAAAAAAACCTATATAAACTCAATTTCATCAATTAGGTTGAAAATTAAACTATCTAAGCCAAATTAAACTAATACAAACTAAACCAATATAAACTAAAGTATATAAACTAAGTTAAACTAATACAAGAAAACGTTTAGGAACTGGTAGCTACAGATACATAAATTTATCTAAGCGATTTTTAAAAGCATTTATGGATGGAGCTTCGACTACATGTTGAGGTAGGGAGTTCCAGGTAGTAAAAACTCTATTACATAAAAAGTTTTTTCTGGCAGTAGACCGGTAAACCTCATGTGATAGCTTAAGACTGTGCCCCCTGAGATGATTTTCGTTCAAGGTAAACAAATTTCTTAGATCCAATGTAAATGTGTTGTGTAAAATTCTGTATGTCATAATTAGGGAACCCCTTTCCAGTCTGTCCATTGCAGTAGGTAATCCAAATATTCTAAGGCGCTCTTCGTATGGAGGCCGAGTTCTTCCATATGGGATTCTGGTAGCGGCACGCTGAATGTTGTTAATTCGATTTATTTCTCGCACTAGGTTAGGATACCATACTGAAAACCCGAACTCCAGGACCGGTCGAATATATGTTTTATATAAACATGCTGCTGTAGCAACCGAAGTCCTAGTAAATATTTTTCTGAACAAAAAAATAGTCTTTTTAGATTTATTACAGATCGAATTAATATGTTCAGACCAAGTCAAATCACACGTCACGATAACACCAAGATCAGTATGTTGGTTCACTTTTCTTAAGGGTATGTTGTCTATAGTATAGTCTAGACAAGGATTGTTTTTGCCAATATGAAGTACCACGCACTTGTTAATGTTCAAAGGGATTAACCATAAACTACACCATTCCAATATTAAATTAATATCAAGCTGGATAAGGTGATATTGTAACAGGGGATTTCCATAGAATTTGGAGTCATCCGCAAAAAAGGAGCTAACGCAATGGAGAAGTCTTGGCAGATCAGCGATGTAGAGAAGAAACAACAAAGGTCCAAGCACTGATCCCTGAGGAACACCACTATCCACTGAGAAAAGTCTGGAAAAAGCATCACCAACTCTGACCCTAAATGTTCTGTTGGTTAAAAATGAAGCAATCCACAAAAGCAGTAATCCTCGGATACCAAAATGACTCAACTTGTGTAGCAATCTCTTATGAGGCACTTTATCAAACGCCTTTTTAAAGTCTAAATATATTACATCCATTGGGATGCCTTTTTCCTAACGTCCAGTCATTAAGACATTTGCATTGCATCTAAGAAAATAAATTTAAAAAAAATAAGCATTATTTTACCGCATACTAGATATTTTGTATAAAATGAAAAAAATCAGTAACGATATCTATACTTACACTTTATATTTTCCTTACATTCTGTTCAAAATAAAAGGGCCTGCCGCGATATTTCAGCAGGAATCCTGTCTATAATAGATAGGAGAATCATCCTGCAAGTAAGACCTATCGTTAGGACTAACGACTAGAGATTTAATGAGCGCTCCTGTCGACAGATGGCTCTCAGGTGGGCCCTTTTAAGCCCCCAGTGACCTGCGATATGCCTTGCTGATAATCTGGGCTATTTTTATTGGGATAACCCCTAGATTTATATATCTCGAGCCGTACGTCCACGTGATATGGTAAACAATTTTTCATTTGTGAAGATTTTTAGTTTTTTTTTTACAAGAATTTATTGTTTTCATTACACCTAACAGATAGGTTTTTGAAAACTTTTGGAGAGTCAATTAATTTATTTTCAAAAAGTCGCGATTTTCAAGGCTACTTGTTTCTTGCGGTTAAGTGAAAAAATATATAAACCACGGTAGAGTAGCCTCGCACTCTTGTATCCCTCGATGCTGCGCAACTCGGGCTTTAATACGCTCGGCTATAAAAATTGTCTTTTCTACCTTGGTATAAAATTAATATTTTACAGTTGGCTATAAATTTTTGCCTAATTTCGGTTCACTGATAAAAAAATCTAAAAATAGTACAACCAAAAGGTGTTGTAACAAGTTTGAGGTATATAATACGATTTTTACGATTATTCTAATAGTATATTAAAGTACTAGTTTCATAACATACGTTTTTAGCGCACGAGTACAAGTTTATAGAACGATCCGCTTGCGGCGAGTTTTCTAAAGTATTAGTGCTCTAAAAACGTGTTATAAAACGAGTGCTTTATACAATTTTTTCTATTTTGCTCTAAAATTTAAAAAACTTACATTTAAATTGATGACTGATTGAGGGATTTTTGTTATGGGTTGGCATTACAGTTTACACTATGTTTAAAATTCTAAGAACAAATGATATTTGGATATATTTTACAGTCATCGCTTCTATTTTCACTGCAATTAACCAGTCCACAATTTTAACACGGTAAAAAATAACCCAAACAAAAAATTTTGTAAAAAATTAAACTTTAAATCGACATTGACATTTGCACGCAAAACTTCAAGAGATAGGCTTTTGTATGTTGCCAACTCAAAAGAAAAAAAAGTAGAGACCTCTTATGGGCCTATAAGAACCCGCAGAATGCGCGTGAATCACATATAAGCTCTTATAAGCTCATAATCACACGGTGTGATTATGAGCTTATAAAAGTCGCAAAATAGAAAAAATATTATAACGTTATATTAAATACACTAATAAAATTGT
The DNA here is from genome assembly GCA_958510825.1 of Brachypterus glaber. NCBI lineage: Eukaryota > Metazoa > Arthropoda > Insecta > Coleoptera > Kateretidae > Brachypterus > Brachypterus glaber. The sequence goes on along the minus strand of OY294049.1, from coordinate 45,228,684 downwards.
AGATTCATATTATTTAATAATAAAACAACGTTGTTGTCACTATAATAGTTTTTTGAGGAAGGATGATTAATAAAGATAGTGTACCGTAATTAATACGTTCACTGCCAACGGCTAGTTTTGACAGCGGAGCAATGGGTATGGGCAAGGGAAAAATAGAAAGAATTGATTAATGTTGTTAGGGGCGCCAGTTACTTTAGCTTTTACTCCTTTAGGTAAGTAACAACCTAGTGTAAATACTTAAGCTTTTCAGTTTGAGAAAATATAACCCCTAAATAAAATAAGATAATTCATTTGAGAAATTTATTATAAATAAACTTAATGAAAGCACATCAAGTAATGTATTAATATATATAAAAAATATGTGTAATTATATTAAGATATAATTAAAGAAATCTTAATAAAAATTACTAAATTTAGAAATCATTCGACTTAAATGTATAAAGAAAACATGAAGTTCAGCAAGCACCAAGAAATGTATGTAAACAGCAATCATTTCTTGCAGTGTATAGAAGTCATGCTTAAATTAGAAATCATTTAATCAAAAGTATGATATTTAATAATTAATAAATGAGATGTTTAAAAAAAATAAGTACCTAAAAATGAACAAAAGCCAGAATGGCATATAGTATTAAACAATACTATATCAGATCTGATAAAGTTTACAGTTATAAGAATATTGAAATAAAAGAATTTAAAATATGAAATATTGCTTTCAAAAGTTTTTAGAATGAGTACTTAGCTGGTTTCTGCAAAATCCATGAGGTATGAATTCCATCGTCTCCATCTGTCTCTATGCTGATGAATTCATTTCTCAAATGAAAAAAAAAATATAGGCTGTCCCATCTACTTTGGAAAAATCATCTTCCAGGATAAAATGTATTATTAAAAATGTTGTCCGGGATAAAATATACTTTTGAAAATTATGTCCAATATAAAATTGTCTGCTAGACGGTTACATAGAATTTATCTATGCCGAAAATTACAGAACCATGTTCCAACAGAACATCACTCCATGCGGAGAACTTGTATATCAAATATACCAAAATAAACTTCAACTTAAATTAATGTAATTCCATATTAATGGTATAGAAATGGTGAGTAATGGTATAGAAATAGTAATTAATTAATGGTGCTAAAACAATAATTATATCTCAGAAATATTCTAAGAAACAGAAAAACGTAACTTACATGTCATACTAAGTCTTCGATGTCCATCGAAACGTTATAAATGCGTAATTGTAGAAAATAACAGTTACAATATCTTCCGCATTGTTTAAATATTCATTTTCACTAACTTTAAATAAAAATACATGAAGGATTACTTCGATGATTACAGAAAATAAACACTCGTTAGTATGACACCACCATTGTAACAGAGTTGCTTCAAGAAGAAGGAAAATCGACCTTATTCACTAGTATGAACCCTTCAGGTAAATAAAATCCTATTTCTGAACTATTAGCGACATCTATGCAAGTCATTATCAACTACAGTTTTACCGTATAGGATTCCTAATAAAGGTAACGGAAACTACATCAAAGATAATAACAAAAGAATATTTCCTAATAAATCCGTATTAGTGATATCTAACCTCAAAATATTACTCTAAGAAACAAATATAAACAATACTTATTGTTTATCAGCAAAACTTATAAAAATACGAACAGAATACTAAGTGTCCTGTGAACTAAGTATAAACAAAATACTGAATCTAAGTGAGCAGTTCCAGCAAACTATTTTCAACAAATTCTAGATTATCCCGAAGGAATAAGCATACGAAACTTTCCAGGAGAGACAAGCTACAGATGAAAGCCAGTGAAATCCAACCCTCAATAGACTCTGAAACATATAAAAACCAGGTAAGTCCATAGACAAATGCATTATAGAGAAATAAGTCATATGATTCTTTATTATTAAAAATCATATTCTAATTATGTTTTCTTTATGTTATTTTCAGGTAGAACTATGGAATAGAGACTTATATGGTTAGAATTCAGTTCCTGCTACAAAATAGTCCCAGATACAAAATAGTTCTGTACGTACGTAACTATTTATATACAAAATAAACATAAATTATAACGTAAGTAAACGAATAGTTTAATTAACCCTTGTTATATTACAAAGTGACGATTTATATCGTTACAATAGCGACATCAGCTGATTCTAATAAATGTTTTACCAAAGTATTGAAAGTAGCCATTTTGGGCTAAATTTTTCATGTGCATAACGATAAGCATGTACATGTAATTACATGTGATATGTATTTTTTATGTGCACATAAATAAATTTAAAATATCCAAACCAAATTTTAAAGGCCTACTAGGCTCGGCTAGCCAGTTGAGCGGACGGGTAAGGTGAATTGCCTGCGCTTTGAAGCGAGGATCGTAAAGTAGAAAGGACCAGCGATCCGAACCTGCGGATTTGCAAGCCACGCGTACCTCACTATTTGCCCGACAAAGAAAAACCTGATCGCTTAACAGTTAGTTGTTGTAAATCAAACAACTGTGTGTAAATACCGAACACGTTTGGACTTTTTTGTTGTGTACAATTATTTATTGTTGTATTGTATTTACTGTTGTATACTATAACGTTATTAATGACGTTATTGTTTTATCAGTGTGTATGTTTGTTCAAAGTGACTGGACTAAAACGTTTTTGTTCGTGGCATTTGATCCCATTTGTAATCAACAGTTAATTTGATAGCATAAAGTTCCAAGATGGAACATCAGAGACCTCTGAGAAATCATCTTTGGGAATAGCCTCCTTGATATGAATAATTATAGTTATTAATAAACTGCAATTAGAGCATCTGACTAAAAATTTACTAGTTGCTAAATATTCATTGCTTATAATGTATTATGTTATATTTAATAGTATATTAAAGTACTAGTTTCATAACATACGTACTAGTGCTCTAAAAACGTGTTATGAAACGAATGCTTTATACAATTTTTTTTATTTTGCTCTTAAATTTTAAAAACTTACATTTAAATTGATGACTGATTTAGGGATTTTTGTTTTGGGTTGGCATTACAGTTTACACTATGTTTAAAATTCTAAGAACAAATGATATTTTGATATATTTTACAATCATCTCTTCTTTTTCACTGCAATTAACCAGTCCACAATTTTAACACGGTAAAAAATAACCCAAACACAAAATTTTGTAAAAAATTAAACTTTAAATCGACATTGACATTTGCACGCAAAACGTCAAGAGATAGGCTTTTAGTATGTTGCCAACCCAACAGAAAAAAAGTAGAGACCTCTTATGGGCCTATAAGAACACGCAAAATGCGTGTGATTATGAGCTTATAAGAGTCGCAAAATAGAAAATAGTTATTTATGGTACTAGTGGGTAAAGTAAGATATTGTCGACGAGATAATGTTCTTGAGTAGACAATATCTATTTACCCACGTGTGCCATACAAAGTTTTATCCAATACATTCCTTGAGATTTTATTCTGCAAATAAAAAGTAATTTAATCTCGAATTTAATCGTTAAGCAATTTTTTAAGAATACTATAGCCATAATTATGCCATTTGCAATTTAAACGATTTGTGCTGCCATATAACGGGGAGAAGCTCTATCGTTACCATATTACAGAACGAATTTAGTTTGACTTTTGGCTTTACATAGAAGTAGGTTTCTGTTTACCTATCGGCAGATAGTATCTTGGATACACTACTATCCGAAATTAGGAAAGCATCCGAAATGGAGATTTCTCCCGTTAGATTAGACAGGGATAAAAGTTCTACCCAAAAAGGATAGAAGACATACATACACTCCCACTTCCACCCAACCAAACAAATTTTGTATTTGTTCTTTGTTATACAAATACAATATTTACTTGGCCGGGCAAAAAGTGAAAATATATTACTTTTATTAAAGGAATTACTGGCGCCATCTAAATTTCAGTAGAATTATCTTATTTTACAGATTCACATTAGCTATGTTCGTTCGTGCCGCTCACTGCTACACTTTCCGGCCAACCAAATAAATACTGTATTTGTTGTATGAAAAACAAATACAGTATTTATTTGGTTGGCTGGAAAGTGTAGCACAAATGAGAGAGATAGGGTAGACGTCTCTTGTTTCATAATTCTAGTTCACGGAAAAAAAAAATTATAGCTAGGAGCGCTATAACACACATACCAAGCAAATTATAATCGCTTATTATATAAATACAAGGCTTTCTCTTACAATTATGGCAGTCAGTGTAAAAATTTATATGAAATACTTTAATTGTTTAGTGAATAATAAAATATAACAAATAGTATGGCATTTATAGCTTAAATAGATTTAATTATTGTCCGTGCTAATAATTTTTATAATATAATAAAATTTCTGTAAATTTATAATAGTGCCTGTAATAAATATAATCGTGTCTGTAATATATATAATCGTTTCCAATTTATTTTTAACATTATTAGTTATTGTGTCCCTTATAATCTATAGCTTAAATCACTATAATTTGCCACTGTTACCAAATATCTTATAATGTATAGCGCAGAGCCCACTAATTTCTTTCCGTGTTGTAGAGAGCTCCATTAGGCGTCTTTCCTATAATATGTTATCTGGCACTTAATTAGATAGTAGAAAAACCTTGATTTTTTACAATAATTGAATTAAAATCGCTTCAATTTAAGTATTTACATAGTAATGCAGAAGAGCAAATTTGCTCCCAGAAAATTTGAGTAAAGTTTCTAGTTTTTCTGCGCAAATATAATTAGTCTCTCTATTATTCAGACCAGCTAATTATAATTATGCAAATAAAATTTGGTTCGTTAATAAAACACTTGAAAAAGTTTTATACGAGCTAATTAAAATTTAAGGTAATTTAATATTAAAATTCTAATAAATTAAACTTATGGATATAAAAATTTAATTGATTAAGTATACAATAATTTTATATATTTATAATTCAATTATCTCGAAAATAGATTTAATTTAAGCATATTAATTAACGAATAATTTACTTGAACATATTTTGTTGCATTAAAGAAATATTATTTAGTGGGTACGTAAAATTTTGCCATAAAACAAAATGTAATAGTTATTTATGGTACTAGTGGGTAAAGTAAGATATTGCCCATGAGAAAATTAACCTGCGAGGCGTCAGCCAAGCAGGTTAATTTTCGAGAGGGCAATATCGGTTTACCCATGAGTGCCATACAAGGTTTTATCCAATAAATAGCTTAGGAATTCATATTTTTATTAAAAATTTTAATGATATTTACAAGAAAATAATTTGACAAGTGACAGTTGAGTGGGTAAAATAAATAATTATCCACTCAATAAAGTAAAAGCCACGCGGGGGTTATTATTGGGTTTATCTATTTAAAATAAAGCTGGCAATCGTCTTATTATCTGTATGTATTGGGTAAAATATTTTTTAATTAGTATTATTTTCATGAGGTATTTATTTGCAAATGATTTGGTTTATTTTCCATTAAAGTATAAAACGATAAAAGGAGGATTGGTGTAGTGGTCTACCGTGTCTGTACATGACAAGCCTACTAGCCAACTAGCGTGAGTTCGATTCTCACAGGCGCCGATTTGCCTTTTTCATTTAATTAATAATTGAAATTTGGCGAAGGCATAGGTGAAGCGGACACTCCCTATAACAACTGGTTCGAAAGTCAGTATAAGCCGGTGGTTCCGTCTACTACTAGTCCACACAAGTCCTGGACTTAGGGGATGCTTAATTAAGTAGAATAGCACGAGGTTAACACAGAGATCTTACAGAAGACTGGAAATTTTCTATATTCAAAACGGGAGTGGGCATGGTGCCAAGCCAGACAAGAACCACTTTTGGTGAATTGAGTAACTAAGAGGGATCTGCCTAATTATCTCACTGAGAAAAGGAAGAAGAAGAAGAACATTTACTTGGATGAAATTATACTCTTTTGGATTAAAATGTTATTTTTGTCTGTGTAATGTAAATGTTTTATTGATTTATGTAAATCAGTTTTGGATTAACAGGAAATTAGGCTGTTTAAAGCTCAAATATCTGGAAAGCAATTAAAAAGCAATTTTTATCGCAATCAATAATAAATAAACTAGCAAAAATGGTCAATAAATGTATAAAATTAAAAAGCTAGCTCAACAAAACTATAGTAGGTGTTTTTAACAAGTAAATCAAAAACATTTTTGTCCCGCAAAAATACTTTTGATGTTGAATACACTTTTTGTTTAGTAATGGAGATTTCTCCCGTTAGATTAGACAGGGACAAAAGTTCTACCCAAAAAGGATAGAAGACATACATACACCCCCACTTCCACCCAAACAAACAAATTCTGTATTTGTTCTTTGTTGAACAAATACAATATTTACTTGGCCGGGCGAAAAGTGTAACTATATTATTTTTATTAAAGAAATTACTGGCGCCATCTAAATTTTAGTAGAATTATTTTATTCTACAGATTCACATGTTCTTTCATGCCGCTCACTGCTACACTTTCCGGCCAACCAAATACTGTATTTGTTGTATGAAAAACAAATACAGTATTTATTTGGTTGGCTGGAAAGTGTAGCACAAATGAGATAGAGATAGGGTAGACGTCTTTTGTTTCATAATTCTAGTTGTAGGGAGCTCCATTGGTAGTACATATTCTGTGGTATTCAGGCCTACGTTAAATATTAATTCCCTGAAAAATCACTAATTCAAAATGGCCATCAAACTAAACAAACCGCATTTTGTATGTGTCCATCAATAATTTACCTGGTAAGCTATATCCTTCAATTTGACTGATGTTTTATTCAGCAGGTAAAATATTTAGGCGTTTTTTCAGAGAGGATTTGAACGTGGGCCAAAATTCAGTATCAGGATAGTGATTTTTTTACAAACATTTCAAGATTTTAAAACAAATGACACGTGTACACGGATTTAAGGCAAGGGCGTAGATGAGGCGGGTAATGGGGGTAATTACCCCCCCCCCCATAGACGTGAGCGCCAAGTTTGGTAGAAACCGTCAGGGACAAAGCTTTTTTTCTTGATGGCATTTTTTGGGGGGCAATTTTTTTTTTGTAGACGCCTAAAAATTTATTTTAGGGTGTTTTTTCTTTTGATAGGGGCGCCAAATTTGAGGCTTGAAAGGCCGGCCCTGGGTATTACCCCCCACCATGGAAGAAAAAGATCTACGCCCTTGATTTAAGGTGAATTTACCTGGACTAAAACTTAAAAATAAAACTCTGAAAGTTTTTTTTTTGAAACATAATCATTCTATGAATAAATCGATTTAACTACAGTACATGTAGATTATATTTCCCCATAGTAATGTGTACTAGAGCTCTAAACTTTTGCAGTAGCGCATCGCATAAGCGCAAAGAAGTATTTTAGCGTGCTGCTAAACTCAATATATTCAGCTGAGGTATAGCTCAGTAACTGAGCCTCAGTTTAAGTAGACAGATCAAATTGCAACGTTGTCATTTTAAATTTTATGGGGATATCATATTTACACGTGCTGTATTTTATATTTCAATAACCTGATATTATTTTTTCTTTTTCATACTTATGGATATGCATATAATACTTATAAAAAAATCCCTAGAGAATTTACCGTCAAAAATGTTCATAAATAAAAATCATAAATAAAAATCATAAATAAAAATCATAAATAAAAATCATAAATAAAAAATACGAAATACAATATCAAAATGTAGCGGATCGACATTAAAATATTTAATTCAAGAGATATATGGTCTCTAATTTAGAGTTCTCGTAAAGTTTTAAAGATAAGCACACCGGAAAATTTACAATAGTAATGAGAACACTTGAGATATTATTCTCGGTTTAAAATTGATTTCTTTCTCGCAAGCATTCCATTTTCTTAATTATTTATAATAGTGCCTACAAACACATAAATTTTAAATTAAGCTAAAATGGATAACCTTTCTTAACATGTGGCAATATACAAAGGTTCCAAGTTTTTAAGTGAAAAATTATTTAAATTTCTTTCAAAACTTAACCTAACCTAACTCCTTGGGTTAGGTCGTTTTTTTTTCTAATTTGGATGCTATTTATAGAGGAGAATAAAAGTTTGACAAAAAAAATCACCTTAAAAGCTTTAAAAACCCTAAAAATCAGCCAATAAGAACACAGCTCAGCTTTGTATACGTCAGACGTATAAATAGCCAGTTCCTTTTTTTAATACCCTCGAAATTCGGCGAGTAATAGGGCAAAGTTTTAAGCAAAGAACTTTTACCTAAAGAAGGAGCATGATGAAATCTACCGTATGCTTTGTTTGAAGCGTGGATCAACTACGGTGAGGGGCTGGTGGGGAGTGACTATTGTTTACACTTAGTACACGTAAAGAGAGAGAAAAAATGTGTAAACTCACAGTCTAATGTCGTAAAATAACTGACAGGGGTACAGTGTTGCCGATTGGAAACATATACTTTGGATATTTTATTGTAAATTTTAAGAAACATTAGTTTTGTATGAGTTTTATATAAACTAGTAGTTTAATTTTAATAGATTTAAATATACTATATTATTAAATTATAGTAAACACAATAAAGTTTTTTACATTTTTAATTTAAGTATAATGATTTGAACTCATGATAAGGTGGAAACTACGCAACATCGCTACTAGGTAGCCTGAAAGTCGACTAGCGACATCTACATTTTACATCACAAAGCTGTATCGCGTTTCTGTTAGTAAATAAACAAACAAAAAGATGACACATTCATAAACATTGGTCTGAAATTACTTCTTTAGGTAAAAGTTATTTGGTTTTAAGTTTCAAAATCCAGATTTCCTTTTTATTTCATTGAGAAAAAACTTATAACAAAACAGGTGTTTATTATGTTGCATGTTCATAAAACAGGAATAAATCTGGAAAAGGGAGAACAAAAGCTATCCATAAATTTTAAAGATATTTTTAATTTATTATTACGTGTAACAACTTTGAGGAATATAATACACTATTAAAATTGTAGATTCATATTATTTAATAATACAACACGGAAAAAAAAATTATAGCTAGGAACGCTATAACACACATACCAAGCAAATTATAATTGCTTATTATATAAATACAAGGCTTTCTCTTACAATTATGGCAGTCAGTGTAAAAATTTATATGAAATACTTTAATTGTTTAGTGAATAATAAAATATAACAAATAGTATGGCATTTATAGCTTAAATAGATTTAATTATTGTCCGTGCTAATAATTTTTATAATATAATAAAATTTCTGTAAATTTATAATAGTGCCTGTAATAAATATAATCGTGTCTGTAATATATATAATCGTTTCCAATTTATTTTTAACATTATTAGTTATTGTGTCCCTTATAATCTATAGCTTAAATCACTATAATTTGCCACTGTTACCAAATATCTTATAATGTATAGCGCAGAGCCCACTAATTTCTTTCCGTAAACAGTCGGGCGGACGAGTCAGGTGAATTGCCTGCGTTTTAAAACGAGAATCGTGACGTATGAAGCAGTGGCAATCCGAACCTGCGGATTTTCAAGCCACGCCTACCTCGCTCTCTGCCCGACAAAGAAAAACCTGATCGCTTAACAGTATGTTGTTGTAAATCAAACAACTGAAATCGTTTGTAAATACCGAACACGTTTACTTTTTTGTTGTTGTATTCCATGCAATATATATATATAGTGGTTGGCGCATATACAACTATTTATTGTTGTATACTATAACCTAGTTACGTTATTTATTACGGTAGTTATCTATTAGTGTAAGCTAGCTTTCTGTAAGCAGTGCTTGGCCGACCGAAGTGTTTCTTAGGGCATATCCACAGGCTCGCATAACAACATAGTACATGAGATGCCGTGACTGGCTTGATGTGCCGCCATGTATCTTGTAAGCCAATCACGGCATCGCATTCTTATGTTTTATGTTCTTATGCAAGCTTCTGGATAGGCTTTTAGCTGAAATCGCTCCGAGTTTTGCGACGCATTATTAAATTTTATAAAACTTATATATTTTTTTAAATATTGGAGACTTAATTCCCCTTTAAAGGCTTAAAAGGCGTTAAAAAGATATAAATAGGATCAAGTTTATAAGGGTGCAATTTAATGCGATTTTTACAATATTAAGTACTAAAAAATACAACTTTCCCTGGATATTTTCCTTCTCTTTTTCCACTGAGATGCCATTAATGAAAACACATAAATATTTATGTTTTTCTTGCGAGAAAATGCTTTAATTTTATCAAGATTTTTATTAATTTTATACCAGGATTGCATTTAATCCATTAAGAACTAAAAGTAAAAAAAATGCATTATTGAAGGCTTTGAAATTTTATAAAACAGTAGGTCTCTAATAGTCCAAGACCTGGCGACCATTTTTAATTCATTATTTTCTCCCGGCTGTATTTTATATATTTCTTAAAGTACATTCAAATTAAGCTATTTCCAAAACCCCAGACCCTGGATCCTGGCGGTGAAATGAGTTACCCTAAAAATCTATTTTTAACTTTGGGGGGGATAGGGGTCATTTTGGAGTGTTATGTCCATGTTAATGGTATAGGAAAATAGCGTTACAGGGGGGGGGGTTGGGGATCCAAAATGATCAAAATTTGCGTTACGTAATACTTGAACGTTCCCTTTCTGAGTCAAACACTACATTTATTACATTCAGTAGTAGTTCAGACACAGGTACTGTGATCTCCCCAACGAACTAATAACTCTTCTTTCTAGAATACGCATACCGTTAATATAAAGTATCGCCAACATCTCGGTTTGTTTGTAAACAAATAGTAGGTATATTCAGGCCTGAACAATAACAATTACCAGTAACTGTTATTGTTGTCTCTGTTAGAACAAAGCTGTGCGAGTAAGACAGGCAAATGTATATGTTAGCTACGATTTTGTCAGTTTTTACGAATGAAATGCCTATTCTAGAGAGAAGAGTTATTAGTTCGTTGGATCTCCCCCTACTGTAAGTTATACATAAAATACAGCCGGGAGAAAACAATGAAATAAAAATGGTCACTATAAAGAGTATGAAATAAACAGATACTCCTTAATAAAAATTTTAATTAATCGTGTCATTTATCCGTATTTTATTTAACAACTGTCCCTGTAATTAACATATTATCCTACATTATGATCCTACAAGCATTAAATGTTATATTTTATGTGGATGTAGATTTAATGACTTTTTATTGGTACTAAATGATATATCTTTAATTATGGTAATTACTGGCCAAATATGTGAATGTGAATATATGTATTTTGATTTAACATGCAGCTAAACATTGATCAAAGTTAGGAATCATTACCAGTACTCGGCGAATTTCCAGTACTCGCATAGGCGCCGCGTCGACTCTAGCGTTGACGCGAGGTTTTAAATATTTACATTTTTATTTCTGTTTATCTTGATTTTTTTAATGATTCCATTTAAACGAGTAAGGTGGGTTAAAAAGTTATCGAGAAATTTTATAATTTCCAAATATTTTATTTACATTACTAGTTTACATTACTAGTTTTCTCCGAAAAAATCGCATAAGGGCGGAAAATATTTTTTGCAATTTTGGCGAAGGCGAATTAAAATTTACATTTGCTGGTTTGGACTTTTTCAAGATGAGCGAAAATTAATGAAAATTGATTATAAAAATATTGACAAAATAATCAAAACCTTACAACTTAAGGCCTATCCAGAAGCTTGCATAAGAAAATAAAACATAAGAATGCGATGCCGTGATTGGCTTACAGGATACATGGCGGCACATCAAGACAATCACGGCATCGCATTGTTATGTATTATGTTCCTAAGCGAGCCTGTGAATAGGCACTTATGCGAACATCTATGCGAGAAAGTAAGTACTGGGTAACCGTACATTTTTGGTTTATTTTTATTATGTTTATGTTTCTGTTCAACCTTGTACTATTAAGCGTCCCCTAAGTCCAGATATTGCGTGGGCTAGTAGTAGAGGCTCATTAACCGTTTAACGATTACCGTTAATGATCCGTTAAATCTTTTAAAAGTTTAAATATTCACTTGAATCCACATAAAAGAAACCATACTTAAACTTTTCAAAACTTATATTAGAATTTTTTGTAACTAGACTTTGAGATGTAATGTAATGTAAATGTAATGTAATTTAAATATTAATAAAAATTAAAGTTTCTAATGCATTTTTTTTATTTTTCCGCTTCGGTCTCAATTAAAAAAAGTAAAAAGAAAAAAAGTTAAGTTGATTATGCGATTGAATTCTTTTAAAAGAACAAAATAAAATTCTTCTTTTTTTCATAATCTTTTTAACTACATAATTAAGTTTTACAGGCTTGCCAATTTAATGGATTCAATGAAACAGAGCTTTTAATATACTATTTACAGTTATACAGGTCAACAAAAACTTTTTGCCCCCCCCCCCCCCCTGGGCTCATTACAGGGGGGCCGGGTCCTCCCTGGAAAATTGTTTATAGTCATAATAAATCTTCGAATTTACAAAAATTTTCGCCTGTGGCAATAGAATTTTTTTATATTTTTGTAAAGTTCCAAATGATAAAACTGAGTACTTATAAGTATCTCCTATTAAAAAAATATTTGGGGATTTCTTGCATTTTTCTAAAATTTTAACTGTTTTAAAACTAAAATATACCATCAAATTTGTACAATTTGTACATTTGTTTTAATTTAAGATTGTAAAACTTTTGATGTATGTATGTATATATCGCAAAAAAATAAATATATATTTAATGTTTTAAAATTGGAATTTATTGGCATGATTGATATATTTTATGAATTTTTGTATTTTAAAATAATTTGCCCCCCCCCCCTGGGAATTTGAAAAGTCGGCGCCTATGACACATAATATTTTATATTGTATATAAAGTTTTTTATTCGAAAGGGCCTTTAAAGAAGGAATTTAGATAAAATTTTAACTTTTTAAGCAAGTTCTAAGAAATTAAGTAAAATCCTGACTTTTAGTTCGAATTTAGTAAAAAAATATCTTCCATATAAATCACCACCGAATTCTTGATTTTTTATAATTAAAAACTAAATGAAACGTTGCAAGCACCCTGTCAAAACATCGGCATTATTGTACACTAGAGCCATCTAGTTTGCAAATTTCAAACTAGGTGTTTTGTTTGATTTTAAATTCTGTATCTTTAAAACATTATATTCTAGCAAAAAACTGCATATAACATTTTTTATAGGGCTTAAAAAGAGCTTTTATTTGAATATAATTTTTTGAAATCGGGTTATAAATATGTGAGATATGCTAAAAAAACTTTTTACTGCTTTAAACGTCAATATCTCGAAAACATTGCGTTTTAGGAAAACGTTGTTTATAACATTTTTTGACCAATTTAAAATTATCTTTTATATAAGTGCTAAATTAACCAAACAATAATAATTGCCCTAATTATAAACAAAAAAACGCTAAAAATAGGAGTTTTACCCTATTTTTACTCCCTTACCCTCAATCGTTTACCCCCAAAATCTAATCAGCTCTTCGGAATACGATAATAAACAATATGCAAAAAACCGCAAGTCGATATCTCATGTGAAATGGAGTTAGAGAGTTTACACCCAGACAGACAGACAGACGGACGGACGCAAAAATTTTTTTTACTGATTTCGACTCAGAATGATCTAAAACGTCGAGAAATGTGAAAAAAAAACGTGGTCAAAGATTTTGACTTTTCGGCGAAGATTTCAATACATTGGCACCCTTAGTAGCACTAAGTGCCGATGTAATAAACAATCGAGCATATTATTTAGTGGCGAATGAAATCTGTAAAAATCAAATTAAACGAAATTGTATCAATCATAAAATTTATTGAATTTTTAAAATTTCAATAACAATATTTTAACTCAACATCCAATATTGCACAATAATCGTAAATTTTGTAAAACATAATAGGTAGCGTTAAAGTCAAAAAAGTAATAATTTGGTAGGGTTTAAATCAATTTTATTCAATATATGATGTATTATTAAAAAAAAACGAATAGTTTGCTGCCCATAAATTACGAAAAGGTTATAAATCGTACATAAAATAAAAAATAAAATGAAAAATAAGATAAAAAAATGAGAAAAAAAAGAAAAAGATGCAAGAAGAAAATTATATAGAAAACAAGCCGTGAAGTTTATAGTTTATTTGTTGAAAATTCTACATAAGGAATCCTTATTAAGGATGTACAGCCCCAAATAGGCGTTTGGCTTGTGCTCTCCATTAATTTAAAAAAAAAATACAGTTCCAAATTTGACATATCTTCACATAAAAATTTTAAAAGAAAAAGATATCCCTTACCTTCCAGGGTGTCACAATGGAGATTTCTCCCGTTAGATTAGACAGGGACAAAAGTTCTACCCAAAAAGGATAGAATACATACATACACTCCCACTTCCACCCAACCAAACAAATTCTGTATTTGTTCTTTGTTGAACAAATACAATATTTACTTGGCCGGGCGAAAAGTGTAACTATATTAAAGAAATTACTGGCGCCATCTAAATTTTAGTAGAATTATCTTATTCTACAAATTCACATTAGCTATGTTCGTTCGTGCCGCTCACTGCTACACTTTCCGGCCAACCAAATAAATACAGTATTTGTTGTATGAAAAACAAATACAGTATTTATTTGGTTGGCTGGAAAGTGTAGCACAAATGAGATAGAGATAGGGTAGACGTCTTTTGTTTCATAATTCTAGTTGTAGAGAGCTCCATTACGAGTTTACTTGTTTATTTTGTCTTTAAGGCAATATTAATCCAAAATACTTTTATCCAATACATACAGATAATGAGACAATTACCAGCTTTATTTTAAATAGATAAACTCAATTATAACCCCCGCGTGGCTTTTACTTCATTGAGTGGATAATTGTTTATTTTACCCACTCAACTGTCACGTATCAAATTATTTTCTTGTAAATGTCATTAAAATTTTTAATAAAAATATGAATTCCTAAGCTATTTATTGGATAAAACCTTGTATGGCACTCATGGGTAAACCGATATTGCCTTCTCGAAAATTATCTTACTTTACCCACTAGTACCATAAATGACTATTACTCGAGTATAGCCTAACTTATAAACTAAGAGGAGTAGTTAACTGGAGTTGGTATATGTTATAATACCAACAGGTTAATTTTCTCATGGGCAATATCAACATTTACAAGAAAATAATTTGACAAGTGACAGTTGAGTGGGTAAAATAAATAATTATCCACTCAATAAAGTAAAAGCCACGCGGGGGTTATTATTGAGTTTATCTATTTAAAATAAAGCTGGTAATTGTCTTATTATCTGTATGCATTGGATAAAATGTTATATGCTATCCAACTATAGGTATTTGTCTCCCCAATTATGAAATACCCTGTGTAGTGTTTTGCCATTGACTGCACTTCATTCAATTTGAGTATGACCTGTTCGAATTGTACATGTTACCGTACGATAAATATTTGCTCAAACGGCATTGTTTGAGAGGCTCTTATTTGATAAACATTTTGATTGTGCCGCTTAGTGGTTGGTAATTTTGTTAATACATACAGGATGTTGTCCTTTTTACACCCATTATTGAAATGGACCAAGAAATTAACACTTTCGCTCCAGATTTGTTTTCTTTGAATTTCGGAAACTTTTGTTTGTATACACCGGGTGTTTCAGGAAGGTGGTTTTAGGATATTGAAATTTGTAAAAGCTGTATTACGTATAATTTAAGATTTTTTGGCACTTACAGTTTCACCGGAAATGAATCGAACTTTCGATTTTTTAATGAAAAACCCTGTATATTTGTACATAGTTTGATTCAAAAATCAATTCTGAGAAAAAGCATGTGTCACTTGTCACTTGTCAAATTGTACTCGTGCGCTAAAAACGTATGTTATAAGACTAGTACTTTAATATACTATTTGAATTTTCGATGTAAAAAAACGTTGCAAACTTCAGCTTCATGGAAATTTGTGTATATTGAAATATGGTTAACACTGGTTTAGGATAATGGGGCAAAGGAAACATCAACTAATATTTTTGGCGATAACTCGCTTATGTATTACATTTCAAATTTTCCATTAATTTCTTGGATTTAACGATTTAAAGATATAGGTAATAATTACAGTTTTCTACACGGTGTATTTGAAATAGGGTCGGAAATTTTAACTGATGATTCTACATCATAAAATATGACAAAAAGTTCCTATAAACATACGTCTAAAAACGTGTCATAAGGGAGCTACGCCCCTTTGAAAGTGGCTAAAAAAATCGGTTTTTATTTAATAACTCAGGAACCCTTTGAGATATATCAACGAGGTTTTGCACGTCAACTAATCCTACCAAGGCCCGTTTTTATGTGTTATTTTCATGTACTTATTTCAACCAGGGGTGTGCGAAACGGGGAGGGCTTATCAGTTTTTTGTCTTAAACTTTTTTCTGTGTAACTTTTTTGCAATTTTATTTTTGAAATATGATTCCTCAGGTCAAAATACATAAAAAAGGTACTCTTGTTGTAATACTGTAGGATTAACCGTTTTCGAGAAAAATTAATTTGAAGGTGAAAAACTAAGAAAAAAACCTCATATACAGGTACTTCCAAAAATCAATCCTAATGGAGCTATGGTCTCCTAAATATGCACCATTTTTAAAGCGCTATGGTAGCTTTAAAATCGTTTTTTCGACCTACATGTATGGAAACTTTTTTTCTTAGTTTTTGATGTAGAATAACATTGCATCATTAAAATTTTGGTTTTCAACATTTTAGTATTTAATTTTTCGTTCTCGAACCGTGGAATTTCACCTTCAAATGAATTTTTCTCGAAAACGGTTAATCCTACAGTATTACAACAAGAGTACCTTTTTTATGGATTTTGACCTGAGGAATTATATTTCAAAAATAAAATTGCAAAAAAGTTACACAGAAAAAAGTTTGGGACAAAAAACTGATAAGCCCCCCCCGTTTCGCACACCCCTGGTTGAAATAAGTACATGAAAATAACACATAAAAACGGGCCTTGGTAAAATTAGTTGACGTGCAAAACCTCGTTGATAGATCTCAAAGGGTTCCTGAGTTATTAAATAAAAACCGATTTTTTTAGCCACTTTCAAAGGGGCGTAGCTCCCTTATGACGCATTTTTAGACATATGTTTATAGGAACTTTTTGTCATATTTTATGATGTAGAATCATCAGTTAAAATTTCCGACCCTATTTCAAATACACCGTGTATGTGTAGAAATCTATTTTTTTATTCTTCGAGGCTTATTCATTAAAATGAGATACGTCAGACATTTTAAAATAAAACACTACTATTTAACCATCGTTATCTCGTAATTCTCCGTGGCAATATTCAAGCCAAAATCCACAAAGTTTAATTGGTATGTCACTCTTGTACTGAAAAACTATTGGCCTATCCAGAAGCTTGCATAAGAACATAAAACATAAGAAAGGGGTGCCGTGATTGGCATACAAGATACATAGCGGCACATCAAGCCAATCACGGTATCGCATTGTTATGTATTACGTTGTTATGCGAGCCTGTGGATATGCCTATAGGGCATACTGTAACTTAATTATTATACCATTCACAGCGCGCATGCGCTAGAAGAGTATGATAATAATAAAATAATAATAATAATAAAATTCTTGGATACAAACATTTGCAATCAAAATAAATAATTTTACCATAGCATCGTATTGAAAAATACCTTAGAAAAAAAGTTCATTTGGACTTTTTATTAACCTCGTTTGGACTTTTTTTATTAACCTCGTGTCAATTTTTATCATTTTTACCCCATATAAAAAAAAACCTTTTATTTCTGTAGAGGGGGATAAGATTTGAGAAAATTCCTTTATTATCCAGGAACACTTTTTTTTTCCACAAACGTTCAATATAAAAGTTTTAATATCCTTAAAAAAACAAAAACCCTTCACATGATTTTTTATTTTAAAATGGGCCGGGTGGGACCTCTAAATATTTTTTAAAAAATCTAAAAAAAAATCAGAGTTGTTTTTTTACCTAAATGAACAATTTTGAGGAGTGAGGCCCAAACAATTTCGCAGGTCCTGGGCACCCTATTGTACACTTTTTTTTTTAAATACATCCAATATCAAGGTACCTACGAGCTTTTATAGACATGTAAAACAATGAAAAATAAATTAAACCTTATGAAAATGCACTTACCGATAAAATTCTAGAAGAATCATAACACTGCAAAAAAAATATTGTTTTCGCTTAAAAGCGTCACAAAAGCACGAAAAATCCATCAATTATTGTTTGTTTTAGTTAAGAATCGAATTTAAAACACTTTATTTACAATAAAAACCACTATTATAACTAAAAATGTCAATAAAATTGTAGAAAAATGATAAACGACGCGACCGACACGTGTTTACTAAGATACCCGGCGATTGGCAGCAGTTTTGGACGCATAGGTGATTTGATTTCTCGGAAATAAATAGACGCGCGATTTGGATGCAAAAAGTTGTGTTTTTTTTTTGCTTTATTTACGGTTTGCTAGAACTTTGTACTACTTGGAGTAAAAATCTTATTGCATTAAAATCCTATTTATTAAAAATTATTATTTCAGAATTTTAAATCCTGTCAAATTCTAAATTTTACTGTTTTTATAAAAAAAAAAACTCTAAATAATAAAAAATTAAAGATTTTTTTTTACAAACTTAAAAAAAATATATACATTTCTAAAAAAAATATTTTATCGAAAAACGAAAATTTAATTTTTTGAAAAAAAAACTGAGATTTACACAAAAAAAATCTCATCTGAGAACTTCGGACAAAGAACTCATATTTCAAATTTGAAATGTTAGGTCAAAGCGTTATCGTGTTATCGTGGTAACATATTTCCCGGAGAGGCCAACAGACAGATTTTTTTTTTGATATTTGGGATATAAAACGTCAAGAAACGTAAAAAAATAATACAATTTTTTTTCACGAACAGCCGAAAAAAAAAAGTATCTTGATCTGGAGACGAGAGGTATATATTCCTATGTAATTTGACATGCTGAATCCGAATCTGCCACCAGAAAGGCCCAACGGGTCTTGGTTTGGCCCTAACCTCAAAAAACACCTCAAAATCGCCAAAATTGCCCTTGCGCTGCTACAGTTTTCAAAACTAGGGTCAAAATTTCGTGAAAAAAAAAACTAAATATGGTTTTTGATGTAGAATTCAAAT
Organism: Brachypterus glaber; assembly: GCA_958510825.1. Lineage (NCBI taxonomy): Eukaryota > Metazoa > Arthropoda > Insecta > Coleoptera > Kateretidae > Brachypterus > Brachypterus glaber. Next base: position 45,209,570 of record OY294049.1, on the reverse strand, counting down.
TTGAAGTCAGATTAGTTTTATCATTTTCCGTTTTTTTTTTAATTCCAAAAAAACATACAAAAACAATAAAGTTTTTTGCATTTTTCTCGAAAAATCTCTGGGAAACGCATTAATTTACTTCGGATTTGGATTTAGCGATGAAAAATACATAAGAATAGACCTGTCTCGTGAAAAGTTCAGGCTATTTTTTTTTGTTTGTGGGCCTGTGTAATTATTAGAATGCATTAAATAAAAATAAATTCAGTCCGATCTGATACATTTTTAAAATGTTTATTTACCGTTTGACTCACATTTATGGTAAAAATTCGTAAATTTTAGTGTTAGTGGCCACTTTGGCGGATTTTTGGTGCGGGTTAGAATCTTTTGATCATTTTAAAATTTGGCACATAATTTTGTATGCTCAAAAGAAAAAAAGATAAGATTTCAAGTACCGTAATTTCACACAACTATAGTCCGGCCACACAACTATAGTCCAAGGCCCCCAGGGGGCAGGGGATAATTATTTTTAAATGTTTACAATTTCTTATGAAAGTTGGTGTATATGGGATATACAGCAACACGTTTTCAGTTTTTTTAAATACGCTTTTAAATATGGAATATAGGTGTGAAGCTGGACCATAGTTATGTGAATCTGGACTATTCCCAGACAGCACATGATATCTTAAAGACGTCTTTTTTAGATCTTAATTATGTCTGGACGCCTAAAGACATAAAAAGGATATCTTATGGACTTCTTTTTAGGGATGTTTAAAAGATATCTGATTATGATGTCTATAAGAAGTCTTTTAAGTATTGGTACAAGACGTCTTAACTTCTATACTCATCGCTAAAAATAAATTAACCACAATCAACTATTAAAAAAAATTAATATTTTTTTAAAGATCTTTTTTGAAAAAAAAAATTTAATTTTTTTTTTAATTTTATTTTTATGAAAAACGAAAAAATAAAATAAAATTAAAAAAGAAATTTTCAGAAATAAAACTGAAAAAATAAAATTCAAAAAAAATCACATTTTTTTAAGATCTTTTTTTGACAAACAAATTACTTCTTATTCTAATTCTTATTATGCTTTTTATATCAATACGACCGTACCTAGCAACGTAAATGGGAGGGGGTATTATATTGTAAAGTCGCCTGTGCAAGGCATCAGTAAGATGTCTTAAAAAAGACGTCTTAAAGACGTTACCTTTTGTAACATACGACGTCGTTAAGACGCCTTTAAGATGTATATACGGCGAAAACCGACGTTCTTAAGACGTATTGAATGACGAGCTACGACACCTTTAATATCTCTTTAAGTCATCTTTGTGCTGTCTGGGTTGTTGTGTGAAATTACGGTACTTTAAATGTTTCGAATATAAAAAAGTTAAAGACAATTTTCAACGATTTTTTACAATTTATGGTAATTTTACGAATTTTAGGGTCCCCATTAGCACAATAAAAAAATATAAGGTCCACCCTAATGTCGCAGGTATATTTTATCTATGTTATAGATATTTTTTATGATCACTTCAATTTACTATCTTATAGATACACCAATGTATGTGGGGGCTTAAGAAAAACACAATAAAGAGTATGAAAAGAAAAGTTGATATAACTTAGGATATATTTTTTCGATAGCTTCAAAAACTCGCGATAAAAATTGTCAGTGAAAATTTTTCACATATTCTTTTTACCTATGAAACAAGTTTATAAACTTTAGTAAAAGGGATTGTATTAAATTTTAGAAAGTATTTTTTTTTTGTATGCGTGTACACAAAAGAGTTCTTTTTATACGGAATTTGCAGCAAAGGGGTTACGTACAAAAAATCTCTATTAGTTTTTTAAAAAATTGAACATTTTCGTTTTCAATTTATTTTATATCAATATTTTATAAGACATAAAATATATTGTTTTCTTACATCAATGATCAATGGTAAACTTAAATAAAGCCATACACGCTAATCTTGAATACAAATTAGGTTTTAGTGACTTGTCAACGCAAACCAACAATTAGTCCTGTTAGTAGGAAGTCTACACATTGTAAAATCATTGACAGTTAAATCTGAGGGGCTCGGTTTCGGAAGATAATGGACTTTTTCGTCAGAAATTACCACAGTCGACTTAATAGTTCTTCATTTTATACTGTTTTAGCTTATTCTATATAAATTTTGATCAGAGAATTTAAATTCATTCACAGAAACGGTCTATTGATTTTTATTTCGGAAAAAAATATCACTGAGATTTTTTGCATCTTATTTTCTTAAAAAATATGCATATTAGTGTATCGATTAATGACAAATTATTTGTCAAACACTTGTTATTACTAAATTATTGTTCTGACACATTATGACAGATATTTAATACACTGCACTATATTTTTTTTGAAAATATCCTACCAAATACATCTGCAATTATTTTTTCTAAATTGAGAATTGATAGACTATTTATGTGAACGGATTTGAAATCTCTGACCAAAAATATGGAATATTCTAAAACAGTATAAAATAAAGTCCGCTGTGGTATTTCCAAGGAAAAAAACTCCAGTATCGTCCAGTATCTTTCGAAGCCGAGCACCTCAGATTCCACTGTTAATGGTTTTATTATTTGTAAACCTCCTACTAGCAGGATTAACTTTTGGTTTGCCTTGGCAGGTCACTAAAACCTAATTAGTATTCAAGATCAGCGTGCATATACAGAGTGGGCCAACAAAAACTAAACAGAGCCAATATCTTGAGACCCACACAAAATATCAAAAATCTAAAAAGGATTTATCAAGGGGGAAACTAAATTAATTATGATATCAGTAATATTTTAAACCTCACCCCCTCACTCCCCCCAGTTTTAATATATTAAAAGGAAACCCCCTATTTTAACTACAAAAATGCTTTTAGAGATATCAAAAAAAAGTCAAATTATTTCATCCCTTATAACTGATATTTGGAGTTAAAATTTACATTATTTTTGTTTTTTTTTTGCTTCACTGCAAAATTAATTTTCTCAATCAGGTCCCTTTTTCTATGGAACGTCGTATATTGGATTACTTCGTACAATTGTGGAGCAAACATGCAAAAACCGATAAATCCATGATATCCAATTTTGAGATATTAGCAGAAAACGTGTACAGCGTAATCCCATAAAATTTAAAAAATCCCAAAACTGGCGAAAACTGTTCATGGATCATATAATATAATGCCTAACTTTCGATATTATAACTTTTTTCATACTTTTTTTTTTATTTTTTTTTTTTTTTTATTTATCGGTTTTTGCATGAAACCAGAATATTATCGGTTCGTTTATCGGTTTTTGCCTGAATTTCTGATTTAAAGTGAAGTGGCAGATTATGCTACCGCACCAGTAACTTACCTTATTTTTTTAATAATGTTGCCAACATTATGTTGGATTGAAAACAAAAAAAAATATTTTTATCCAATACATACAGATAATCAGACAATTACCAGCTTTAATTTAAATAGATAAACTCAATAATAACCACCGCGTGGCTTTTACTTTATTGAGTGGATAATTATTTATTTTACCCACTTAAATGTCACTTGTCAAATTATTTTCTTGTAAATGTCATTAAAATTTTTAATAAAAATATGAATTCCTAAGCTATTTATTGGGTAAAACCTTGTATGGCACTCATGGGTAAACCGGTATTGCCCTCTAAAAAATTAACCTGCTTGGTTGACGCCTCGCAGGTTAATTTTCTCATGGGCAATATCTTACTTTATCCACTAGTTCCATAAATAACTATTATTATCGGTGCATTTAACAAAACAAATCATTCTGGGAAAAAATCTTGATGATAAAGAATAAAACTCAGGAAATCTTTTTTAGAAAAATTAATTATGGACAGCCTGTTCCTCTTCAGTCAGTTAAAATATGGATTTATAGGTATTTGTTTGAACTAGTCACTTGATTATATCATTTTAAAGGGGAATCATCGGCTTTTGCTTGTATATGATGTACTATATCAAGAAAGCACTACAAAATTAGTAAGAATCGATACTTATAGTATATTCAACTTTAATATACAGTATAAGTAAATAAAAGAATCGCGCACGCGGCACCTGGCGCGTGGTTTCATTGGTTAGAACACTCGAATGTTGCGAGAGTAGGGATGTAGAAAATTAAACAGGTCAGTACGTGAGTACTTGCGAAGAAGCGTGCAATGAATTGCAATGGACCGTTATATAGAAATATTTAGTTTTGAGTCCTACCTTGTCACTAAATCCGTTGTTGTCACGTGCTTTTGTTTACACTCACTGCATTTTAATGTTGAATATACTAATATGCAAAAAGTGGATTTAGCGGTTTTTGCATGTTTGCTCCACAATTCAGTGAAATCTCTCTAGCAGTATGTTACCTATTGAGATCAAAGGTATAGATTCCTGGAAACACAGGGTTTCTATGGCATTATTATGTATAACATACCAATTTATGTATTAAGGATTGTATTGCTTAAAGCATAGCTTGTTAATTATGAGTTAGCTTGCGGTTGTTTTGATTATCGAGCATAAAAAGTCGCACACTATGTGTGTTGTTGACATGTTTATTAACAGTACTCGGCGGATTTCCAGTACTCGCAAAGGCGCCGCGTCGACTCTAGCGTTGACGCGAGGTTTCAAATATTTACATTTTTATTTTTTTTTATCTTGATTTTTTTTAATGATTCCATTTAAACAAGTAAGGTGGGAAAAAAAAGTTATCGATAAATAAAAGTTAAAAACTGTCGCATTCTTAAAAGATAAAAATCGAATGTATAGTTAATATGTATAGTTAATATTGTTGTGGGTAACAAATTAGTTGTCAAATGTTTCGATTTATAAAATTTTCCCTCATAATTCGGCAAAATTATTTCGTAAGCCTATGTTTCTGTGTTTATTTTCAACGTTGATGAGTCTGAGTTTACGCCGAATACTGTTGATGAAGTTTCTTTTTATGCAAATTTCTCAGTGTACGTACTTTTAAAAATAGACCTTTAAAGTACAATTGATAAAGCCTGTATACATATAGGTATTGTTGATTTATTATACATATATCAATCGTAGCGCACAAAAGATTTTTTAGTCAAGTGCTGCGAGGAAAAACTCATACTTTATGCTGTCATCAGAAACGCATTAAGTATTTCTTCTGAAGCTTTCCACGTTAACATGTAGAAATTTAAGCTACCAAAAATACATGTTCTATCTTATCTATAACGTAGTAACTACGCTATAAGCCTATAAAAAATGTAACAAATAAAAAAATTCATGTGGATTATTGCTTAAACCAGAATGTATCAGGGCTTTTTTCAAGGAAATGTGTTTGGAGTGCCAAAAACTACAAAACTTAAAATTGATCAAACATATCAAACTTATTTTTTGTAAAAGGACATTTAAAAAAAATTTAAAAAATCACTTTTTTATGCTTTTAATAGAATTTTATTTTATATACCTACACAAAAAAAAGTTTCCGATATTCAAATAAAACAAATCCAGAGCGAAAGGGTTAAACAACGCCCTGATATAAATATCAAATTATTGGTAAAAAAATATAAAATACAGTATCAGTATAGTTTTTTCCGTAAATAAGCTAAAAAATGGAAGATATAAGGCACCTATAATAGTTATTTATGGTACTAGTGGGTAAAGTAACCTAGCGAGAGGGCAATATCGGTTTACCCATGAGTGCCATACAAGGTTTTATCCAATAAATAGCTTAGGGCCACTTGCACCAACGATGTTTTAACTTTAAACTTGGTTTAAATTGACAGTCAACCAATCAGAACCCAGTATTTTTAACTTAAACTCAGTTGAGTCGAGATAATCCCAGCTTAAGAGTTGGTGCAAGTGGCCCTTAGGAATTCATATTTTTATTAAAAATTTAAATGACATTTACAAGAAAATTATTTGACAAGTGACAGTTGAGTGGGTAAAATAAGTAATTATCCACTCAATAGAGTAAAAGCCACGCGGGGGTTATTATTGAGTTTATCTATTTAAAATAAAGCTGGTAATTGTCTTATTATCTGTATGTATTGGATAAAATAAATTATTCAGTATTTTGACTACACACACATAGACATAAAATCAATACGTAGCTTAATTTTGTCAACAAATGTACACATGTAGAAGTTATTATTTATTAATTTATTTATATCGTTTTATATTTATTTTAAATTATTCGGCTATAAATTCTGCTTTATTAAAATGTTATCATGACGTAAATTAAATTACTTTAGACTTTTTAGTGTTGACATATGTCACATAAACTTTTTAAAGCCTTTTTACCCCTTGGCCTACTGAATAAGTGTGTAAAACTGTGAAAATAGACTAATCTTAATGTAATAAATGTAATATGTTTGGGTACGTTAAAAATATATTTTTCGGGGACCCTATTTCACCACATTTTCGTGGCTTCTAGCATCCAAAGAAACCCGACCCAGGACCTGGCGATTTGCAAATAGCTTAATTTGAATGTACTTTAAGACCTTTACAAAATGCAGCTAGGAGAAAATAATGGAATAAAAATGGTCACCAGCTCTTAGACTATTTGGTTATTCATAATGCCGCAACGTCGCATTTAACCACATATGACAACGGTGTGGAAAACAACCTGTCAACAACGGTCCGTAAATCTGGACCAGTTATTTTATTTCCCTGTCAATACTTGTGATGATTACTTGGGGAAGAAATATAGTACATTCTATAACTAGTATGGAATAGATAATATTCCGCGCGAGCGGAAAGTTTGTCATACGAGCCGGCAGGCGGTCCCGCGAGCGCGGAATGAATATTCCATACGTGTTGTAGACTATACTTTTTCTTCGACTGCAAATATGAAATACTGTATGGCTTTAAACTGCGGACAAGGTTAAAAACAATGTTTTTTGTGACTCGACATTGTAAATGCAACAAAACACATATTTTTAAATAAAGCAATTAATGTTATTTAATAATTTTATCGAATCAGTACTTAAAAAAGATTTTTATTTAATTTTAGCACATATTTACAAATTATAATGCAAAAATTGAAGGTTATGTCAGATTGTTGTGACAGATATCAGGTATAAATATTCAACAATAGATGGAGCAGTTTTAATTTTTTGAACTAAACTGATAAAAAACTGGTCAAATATTAAGAAAAACTAATAAACTTTATGTAATTTTAACGCAAAACTTTAAATTACATTAAATTATTCAATATTTCATGGTAAAATATATATATTTTTGCTAAAGCAGTCGTAGAAAAAAATATTTTTTACTAGAACTCATGTTTCCTGGCGCGGTGAAAACAGGAAAACGGAAAATGTAAACATCACATTGTACAGGCGAAACTGCTCTTAAGGATACGAGCAGGGAAAGAGCTAATGCAATATTTATGTACTTCCTGGAGTGATTTCATTTCTGGAACATATTCTGGACGACTTTCGAGCTTTACTTCATATTCCGTTTGAATGTCGTGTCAAAAGCTACTCGGATTAATTAATAATACGTTTAGCTTATAAGCACTATAGTGCCCCGAGACACAACTGAGTAAACGGATTAAATAGTTAAAAATAGGGATCGACCGATACCGATATGATATCGGCGATATCGGCAAAAATTCGCTATGGCGATTTATCCCGTTAGATTAGACAGGGACAAAAGTTCTACCCAAAAAGGATAGAAGACATACATACACTCCCACTTCCACCCAACCAAACAAATTCTGTATTTGTTCTTTGTTGAACAAATACAATACTTACTTGGCCGGGCGAAAAGTGTAACTATAGTATTTTTATTAAAGAAATTACTGGCGCCATCTTAATTTTAGTAGAATTATCTTATTCTACAGATTCACATTAGCTATGTTCGTTCGTGCCAACCAAATAAATACTGTATTTGTTGTATTAAAAACAAATACAGTATTTATTTGGTTGGCTGGAAAGTGTAGCACAAATGAGATAGAGATAGGGTAGACGTCTTTTGTTTCATAATTCTAGTCTAGTTGTAGAGAGCTCCATTGCGGTTATCGGCCGATATGAAAGTCCATATCGGCATATCGGCAAATGGTAATTAATATTTATTATTTAATATTAAATATATATTAATAATTTATATTATACAAATTATGTACTACTTGTGCGGTCCAAAAGTCACCCCTCCCCCCTTAACTTTTGAACGACTTTTGATATCGCCTTCAAATTTGAAACGATGAATAAGACAATTTAAACCATCTTTTGGCATATTCGATATTTTTAGCTTTTAAAATGTGGTCAAGGGGGTATAGGAGGTTTTTTATGGGACGGGGTTGTGTGATACATCACATTCAATCACATAAAAATTGTAAAAATTTTTGTAAAACTTAAGTTTAAAATATGAAATTTAAAGTCAGAAATTGATATAATTCGTAAAAAAATTGCCTGCGGCGCTAACTTAGGGCTACTTGCACCAAATTTTGATCTGGGATTATCTCAACTAAACAGTTTAAGTTAGAAATGTTGTGTTCTGATTGGTCGGCCGTCAACTTAATCCAAGTTTAAAGTTAAACCATAATTGGTGCAAGTAGCCCTTAATGATTAGGGGTGCCATTTCAGCCCCCCTTCGTACAAGTGCCTTATCTACGACCCCGAGCGGGACAATTGTTTTGGACTTTGGGGCCCCACGTAAAATGTTTCCGCAAGGCCCGGGCTGGGTCTGTCTGTCCCTGTTATTTTAAATTACTCGTTATCTCAAACAAAAAATATATATATCTCAAACTCGACTTGTTCACTCACCAAAACAAACAATTTTCCAGAAATTACTGCTGCCACCTAGTCGTTAAGAACCGAAGCAACAACCAACGTTGCCAGATGTCTTAAAACTTAAATATTTCAAAGATTTTTGGGGTTCTGTGAACAGAATAAAAAAGCTTATAGTACTATAAGCTCTTTTACTTTTACAAATACGTATTTATTTTGTTTTATAATAATCAATTACTATCGAATCAATAGCTAGAAGTTACATGTTGGTTTAACCTCGTACTATATAGTAGTAACCTCGTACTATATAGTAGTAGAATATTCTACTTAATTAAGCATCCCCTAAGTCTAGTACTTTTGTGGGCTAGTAGTAGAGGGAACCACCGGCTTATAGTGACTTTCGAACCAGTTTCTAGGGAGTGCGTGCTTCACTTATAGCCTTCGCCAAATTTCAATTATTAATTAACTGAAAAAGACAAATCGGCTCCAGTGAGAATCGAACTCACGTAGTTGGCTAGTAGACTTGTCATGTACAGACGCGGTAGACCACTACACCAATCCTCCCATAAAGATCTCCTTTTGAAAGTACGATCCAAAAGTCACCCTCCCTTCTTACCCAACTTTTGAACAAGTTGAGATATAGACTTCAAAAGTTTTAAGGGGTGACTTTTGGACCGTGCTGTATACTTCTTTGTTGATCTGGCAACGCCGCTAATACTTTGCGCATGCGTACATAGATCCGCCATCATTGTAGTTGACGAACGCCGATAGTGTTGTGAAAAAACGTGAAAATGGCCGATAAATATGATTCAAACGGCGATTACGCGAATTACAACGATAATTTTAAGCGTAAAAATGAAAAAGACAAGGAAATAGAAATCTCCGATGAAGGAGAAAATGAAGAAACAGCAGCTGCTAAAAAGGCCGCCGACTACGTGAGAGAATTATTGGCCGAAAAAATATCGATTGATCAGAATAAACTACCCAATGCAACGAAGCTGATAGACCAAGGTAATTTTATTCATTATTTTCTATATAAAATAGAAAAATACACAATTTTCTGACGTTTAGTCCTCAAAATTTTGAGTTTACTTAACATGCCTTAATTGCCCTTAGGCGTGGCATTTGCCCACATATACCCGGTTGTAATACAACCGGTTTATCCTGCCCTCTTTACCGGAAAGGCCGTAATTAAATATTTTTTTAGAGTTTATAAATTATATTTGTCAAGATTGTAAACATAACCTAATTTTTTGAAGTTTTCTGTCATTGAAATTCTACGTTTTCTGCTGCTAAGTGTAATGACCTTAGATATACACTGAAAAACAAAATTTAAAGGTAGTTGTGAGCTGTTTATGAATTTTGTCACCGAGTTTTTGCTATTTTTAAAGATAAGGTTTATTTTTCATCAGAAATGTGTTCTCCTGGTTTAAATAGGGGCGGGATATGTCCACATTAAAAAAAATAACCTAAACCAAAGAGTTACCTGGTGGAAAATAACTTTAGAACAACTTGACCTAATGTAAGGTGAATATGGTTTGAATGTTAGATGCCTAACTTTGGGGTGTAATGTTAGAATAGGACTTTTTACCCGAAAGTTATTCTAACATTAGGCACCAACGGGAAATTCATAAGGTTTGTTTTGGTTGCAAGTTCTGAACTGTCCAAATTAGTCCTGGCCAATAGAGATTCAAATTTGTATCATGTGGAACAACAAATTTGAAACTCTATTGGCCAGGACTGATTTGGACAGTTCAGAACTTGAAACCAAAACAAACCTTTATATACTGTGATAGAACCGTGCAAACTAGCTGCGAATTCAAAGCAATAGTCTCATCGTTTTTACAAACGCTCACTATTGCCAAATATAATAATAATAATAATAATATTAAAAACGCGTCTGAAAAAAACGTTTTTCTAACATTAAATTTCTACTAGGGTAGCTTATATGTACAACAATGCAAAAACTCATTCCCATGCCTAAAAAAAGTTTGTTGAAAATGTCACTTTGCTTCTCCCCCATCATATGTTTCTTCCATGTTTTAAACTAATTAAAATTCTTCACTATTATCAAGTATTATTAAAAACACTGTCTACATTAAACTAAATAGGTGTACTAATAAAATAAATGGAATCCTGGGTATATCCATGATAGCAAAGTTGTTGCTGGTAAACCATGTTTTTTTATTGCACTTTTTGCGATTTTTTTGTACAAAAAAGCTAATTTTCGATAAAAACAAATTAGAGATGGAAAACCATAGCCAACATCGGTTTCGGAAATTACATCAGACCGATTTTGGGTTAAAACACGGAAGCAATAACCGGTTAAAAACCGGTTTAAACCATAAAGCAAAATTTCCTTTAATTTTTTTTTTTTTTTCTTTTTGTAAAAAAAATTGTTACGTAAAAAATGAGGGGGGTGGGGGCCTCGAAAATGTTACACCGCGTTACATGGGGTGGTGCTTAAAAATTACCATTACCATATTTATCTGATTCTCATTTTTTTTTCTTATTTCAATTTGAGAATATACAGGATGAAAAAGTAAAAAGAAGTTTTCTTCCCCAAATTTTTGTGACCCTGTGGGGTGAATCAGCAATAACAGCGGATGTTAATTTATTTATTGCGGAAATAAGGCAATATTTCAAACCATACAATTTTTAACATCTTCACATAATTTATTTTAAATTTTTTTTGAGTTAAATAGGTCTTAAATTACCCCATTTTCAAAAGTTATGCTTTGCCTTACAATAAAATATTAAAAATACCGAATTTTACACAAATTTTGCATTTTACATCAGTGTATAGCAATAAATAGAATAGAACAGTTTAGAACTGTGGTATCGATATAAACAATAGCGGGAAAATTAATGAAAATGCGGATTTTCTATAAAACTTTCACAAATATTAAATTTAACCGAATTCAATTAGTTACTAAAAACTAATTTGTTTTCTGTTAATCTAATAGACACTGACCGAAGCTCGCAAACTCATAATTGAATTAATCATTCTCCGTCAAAAGCACTGCGGTTTCAATCTACCATTTATACACTGGGAAAAGTCCATGTAATTTCCGCATAATTTACATATTATGTAATAATTTTTTTCTATTTTGCGACTCTTATAAGCTCATAATCACACGCATTTTGCGTGTTCTTATAGGCCCATAAGAGGTCTCTACTTTTTTTTCTGTTGGGTTGGCAACATACAAAAGCTCTCGCAAAAGCCTATCTCTTGACGTTTTGTGCAAATGTCAATGTCGATTTAAAGTTTAATTTTTTACAAAATTTTGTGTTTGGGTTATTTTTTACCGTGTTCAAATTGTGGACTGGTTAATTGCAGTGAAAAAAGAAAAGATGACTGTAAAATATATCAAAATATCATTTGTTCTTAGAATTTTAAACATAGTGTAAACTGTAATGCCAACCCAAAACAAAAATCCCTAAATCAGTCATCAATTTAAATGTTTTTTTTTTAATTTTAAAGCAAAATAGAAAAAGTTGTATAAAGCACTCGTTTCATAACACGTTTTTAAAGCACTTTAGAAAACTCGCCGCAAGCGGCTCGTTTTCTAAACTTGTACTCGTGCGCTAAAAACGTATGTTATGAAACTAGTACTTTAATATACTTTAATATGTGATAATCACGGCGTTTCATTATTTTGAATTTTCTCGAAAGTGGAGAGGCTATAATTATGCTTTGTATTAAACTGCAATTTCTAATAATCATCTGCACTATATTCATGGCCGACTTAATTAACCAGCTTATGTGTCTTTCCATTCGAAAAGGTATAGGGTAATAAGGATTTTTTTTCACTACCAGCTTTACCGGCAAATAATGCATGATTATCATGCTTTTAATCTGAAAAATTAAATCTCTGCACATAGCTCAATAATAATTTTTATCCAATACATACAGATAATAAGACCAGCTTTATTTTAAATAGATAAACTCAATAATAACCCCCGCGTGGCTTTTACTTTATTGAGTGGATAATTATGTATATTACCCACTCAACTGTCACTTGTCAAATTATTTTCTTGTAAATGTCATTATAATTTTTAATAAAAATATGAATTCCTAACCTATTTATTGGATAAAACCTTGTATGGCACTCATGGGTAAACCGATATTGCTTTTTACCCACTAGTACCATAAATAACTATATTCCACTACTAGCTTTAGAACATTTATGAGAATCATTATTTATCATGTTTTCAGACTTTGAAATCAATTTTCTTCGCCTGTAGCAATAATATTTTTTTCTCTCCTAGTAGGAATAAATTTTATAAACAATTTATATCTGCCACTTGATTTTCCTTGAACTGCAAAGACATGTCATTGGGCTTATAATTTTTAATGGACAAAATGCAAAAATATTTTGCAATTGGATAAAAATCGAGCATGGCTAATATTATAAATCGTTATAAATAAATTAATTATAATATAAAATAACATATAATTCAGTAAATAAAGGACTTACCGATGTTTTTACACATTTCAAAAAATATTAAAATGCCACTCACTTTTTATTTTTTAATATTATTATTATTTGTTTTCAGAAATGGCGACCAAATAAATACTGTATTTGTTGTATGAAAAACAAATACAGTATTTATTTGGTTGACTGGAAAGTGTAGCACAAATGAGATAGAGATAGGGTAGACGTCTTTTGTTTCATAATTCTAGTTGTAGAGAGCTCCATTAAGATCCAGCAAACATTTTAGTATAGAGAGCATGAGCTCAATATAAAAAAGAAACAAATTTCCTTATCGGCAGAAGCCGAACATGTACATGAAACAGGTCATAAAATCAATTTGTCTGAAACAAAACAAATATTAACAGAAAACAGAAAAATGCCAAGGAAGATACGGGAATCGATAGAAATCATCAAGCATCCTAAGAATATCAATCGGGACACTGGTTACCACTTACCTGCAATATGGAAGTCTTTGATAGGAAAAACCTCGTCACGGGTGAATAACCACAACTCGTCATAAATAGTGACACAAGTTGATTCGAAACTTAGTTTCAGATTAATCCCTGAAGATGTCTCTAGTAGTAAGAGACGAAACGTCGGAAAGTGAAAATCCATTAACACGGTCTAAACCCGAAAGTGAAAGTTCTTTATATTTTAGTATATTATTGATATAAAAATGTTAAATGTGCTATACAATAATATATAAATCACGTTTGAGAATACTATCATAGCCTCGCACTCTTATATCCCTCCAAACGAATCTCGGGATATGATAATGTCTTCTCAACACTTGTATGTAATTACTTTTACGCGAAAACAATAATGTATTCAGGCTTAACGTCGCTTGAAAATTAGCTTATAAGAAAAATTTTGTTGCAGAAATCACAAAAACACAACAAATCGGCAGGGCACCTGCGAAAGAAATGAAATATGTGGACATTTACAGGGAAAAGCCAATTAAAGTGTCTGTAAAAGTGTTAGTACCTGTTAGGGAACATCCAAAAGTAAGTTTTCTTTTTATTTTCTTTTTATTTTACTTTCGAGCGATCACGGAGAGAAGAAAGTATTATGAAGCTGAAGTTTGCAACGTTTTTTGGCAATGAAAATTCAAATATATATATATATATATATATATATATATATATATATTAAACTACTAGTTTTATAACATACGTTTTTAGAGCACGAGTACAAGTTTAGAAAACAAGCCGCTTGCGGCGAGTTTTCTAAAGTACTAGTGCGCTAAAAACGTGTTATTGAATAAGTGCTTTAATATACTATTTGAATTTTCGATGCAAAAAAACGTTGCAAACTTCAGCTTCATAAAGTATTAATTTCAAAAATCAGTTTTTCGGTTTTCGAAAAAACGATTTTTTATGTCAGTCCAGAGGCCTGCAGGCCATGCTGTTTAACAGATCAAACCCAACCTTTAAACTTGGAGTTCTTAGGGGATTAATCAGGTGTTTTCGTAATTTTTCTCCAATCTGTCAAATAAGGGTAGTTTACTGAGGAACAAAAATCAAAAAACTCGATTTTCTTCAAAATGGCTTATTTTTTTTACTATAATTACCTCACCATTGACACTTTGTATATGTGTTCTTTATGTCCAGTCAAACAACTTGTTACATAAGAAAATTCTCGGTAGCGACGCGTTTTTCTTACCAACCCTTAACTTTAGGGCGCCCCACAACGGTATTGCCCGAAAAATTTTGTTGGACTAGGTTACCACTTGATTTTAAATATTTTCATTAAATGATCCTGAAAAAATCGGCTGTGAAGTGCTAAATGTTATGACGTCATAACTTGCCATAACTGATTTTTGCAGGATCGTTAAATAAAAATATTTAAAATCAAGTGGTAACCTTGTCCAACAAAAATTTTCGGGCAATACCGTTGTGGGACGCCCTAAAGTTAAGGGTTGGTCCCAAAAAAAACGCCCTGCTACCGAGAATTTTCTTATGTAAGAAGTTGTTTGACTGGACATAAAGAACACATATACAAAGTCTCAAAGGTGAGGTAATAGAACAAATTCTACTGGGCGTGGGCTCCTGGACTATATCATGAATCACATGTGATTCATAGGGCAGTCAACATGTTAATATTCTCTCCTATTTTAAAATTTTCAGTTTAACTTTGTGGGAAAACTGCTGGGACCAAAAGGCAACTCAATGAAACGCCTGCAAGAAGAGACCATGTGCAAAATGGCCGTTTTGGGCCGGGGCTCGATGAAAGACCGACAGAAGGAGGAGGAACTGAGAAACTCACTCGAACCGAAATACGGTCATCTTTCCGACGATCTGCACGTCGAGATATCGGCCCTAGGGCCGCCGGCCGAGGCGCATGCGCGAGTCGCCTTCGCCCTGGCCGAGGTTAGGAAATATCTGATTCCTGATAACAATGATAACATCAGGATGGAACAGATGAGAGAGATGGAAATTATGGGGACCGATGGGCCAAAAGAAGATGGCGGAAGACCGCCAGCGAGAAGACCACCCCCGAAAATGTTTAATCGTAAGTTTTTTTTTTACTTTTATTAGTTTATTCAGCTTTTTTAAAAAAATTATAAACAATTTTCTAAAATGTGCGTTTAAAGCATTCTTCATAACTCATACCGGGTGAGTTTTATAAAAAACTGATTGTTTTTTTTTTTGCTCTTTTTTTCGTTTTCGTTTTTATCTTAAACTATATGAAACGTTGCAAGCACCCTGTCAAAACATCGGCACTATTGTACACTAGAGCCATCTAGTTTGCAAATTTCAAACTAGGTGTTTTGTTTGATTTTAAATTCTGTATCTTTAAAAAATTATATTCTAGCAAAAAACTGTATATAACATTTTTCATAGGGTTTAAAAAGAGCTTTTATTTAAAATATAATTTTTTGAAATCAGCTTATAAATATGTGAGATGTGCTAAAAAAAAACTTTTACTGCTTTAAACGCCAATATCTCGAAAACAATGCGTTTTAGGAAAACGTTGTTTATAACATTTTTTGACCAATTTAAAATTATCTTTTATATAAGTGCTAAATTAACCAAATACAATAATAATTGCCTTAATTATAAATCAAAAAAACACGCTAAAAATAGGAGTATTACCCTATTTTTACCCCCTTACCCCCAATCGTTTACCCCCAAAATCTAATCAGCTCTTCGGAATACGATAAGAAACAATACGCAAAAAACCGCAAGTCGATATCTCAAGTAGAAATGGAGTTAGAGTTTACACCCAGGCAGACAGACGGACGCAAAAATGTTTTTTACTGCTTTCGACTTTTCGGCGAAGATTTCAATACATCGGCACTCTTAGTAGCACTAAGTGCCGATGTAAACATACATTAGAGTAACGAGTTTTGTTAAGAATTTGATGTATATACATATTTATTTGATATGTATAAATTTTCTCAATCTTATTCGCACGACTATTTTTTTTTTTTTTTTTTTCAGCAATGCACCCCTCTATGCCACCCCACCCAAAACACCCCATGGTCCACCCTCCGGCGGCCATGCGCACGGCCACCCGCGTTCCCGTTTCCACACCCAGAGTAATGCCGGCCAAAACCAAAATAATGTCGATTTTGGACCGCGCTAGGGTCGCTATGGAGGAGAGCTACAGCTACGAAGACGAGCCGTATGATGCTCCGGCCCCCGTGTATGAACCTCCTTACTCCTCTTCCGCCTCCCACTCCAGACCATACTCCTCCTCCCACCACTATGACGGACCAGACGAGGAATATGATACAGGGTACTACAGAGAGAGCTCCAGCTCGTATGGTAAGTTAAAAAAAAAATATTTTTTATTTTATTTTTTTATACAGGGTGTCCCAGGATGTTTTCAATTTTTTTTAAAGGTGGTTAGATCTCGTCAAAATAATGCCACAAGTTCACAAAATTTTTGGCTATAGCCCCCCTTCTGTGAGATATCCAAAAAAATATATTTTTCAAGTTGGGGGCGAATATGTCAGAGGAGAGGGCCATTACCAAAAATTTCATGGACTTTTGACATTATTTTGACGAGATATGATCACCCCTAACAGATTTTGAAAACAATTTGGGACTCCCTGTATACAGTGTTTCAAAGAAATTGCAAATTGGCCATTTGCGGGTCCACTCGTATGTCACTGAGACACATTTTTTTTTATTATAATTCTTATTAAAAATGAAATTAATAATATCAACATCCATATGCCTAAAACTGTGAGTAATGAAAATATGTACTAATTTTGAACGAGTTGAGATATCGACTTCAAATTTAACAAACAAACTATTTTTTAGCATATATTTGATACTTTCAGCTCCTAAAATGTGGACAGATGGGCATGGGGGGACATTTAAATATAATAGTACCTATGGTTATATTTTTCTTGAAAAACAAATTACATAGCGATATAATAAAAAAAAAGTATAATGGAATTTGTATACATTTTTGTGGTCACCTGTATATTGGCTGATTTGTGAGTTCTGGGACACCTTGTATTTAGTTCTAGTTTTGTTTTTGAATTTATTTAGGGGCGATAAAAATTTAAAAGTAGTTAAAACGTTTTCTAAAAAAAATTCGGTGATCGTTTAAAAATTTTTCCTTAAAAAAACTATTTGGTTTTTGAGTTTAAAAATGTCTGTATTGTGTTTAAAATTTGATAGAATTTTGAATATGGATGATATTCTTCATTTCAAAAGTTTTCCAAAACTATGGTCTTTTTTTTCAAGCAAGATAGCAAATTAAATATCGCACAGTAAATATTTTTACAACAGGTTCCAATAGTATACGTTTGTGTGTTGTGTGACGTCGAAAGGTCCCATTCGGTGATATGGGATTGCCTCCGTAACATCGCCTTTATGATATTAATTAAGTGGACTGCGAATAGGTATTAATGATTGAAAAGAATATTAAAGACAAAACGACAGTTCCAATAATATATATGGTAATCTTACCTTAGCTACAGCATTCAGCACGACAGGTCATGACCGCCATTTCTTCACAGGAGACACCACATAATTGGAAACTGATGTACGCGAATTAAAGTTTGTTTGACCAGTGTAGGTATACACTACTAATTATTTAAATACATATGTGTATATGGAACTTATTTCTATAGTTTGCAGCCGTAAAATATGGTAAATTCTAACGAATGCCCGCGCGTGGTATATTCGTCAGCGGATTTGAGTATATTTTTATTGACACGCATCGATCGTTCTCGAGAGTCAAATTGCTACTGTTCGGAAGGCTGGTCCCGAACTCGCGCAGAAAAGCTAGGAGGTTTTCAGCGCGTTACTTACAAAAATACAATTAATTTAAAACAAAATATTATTTTTGAATTATAACTAAGTAAAGAAATTAAATGAAATTATGTATAATAAAACCCAAATTAAAAATAAATACAAACACAGAAATGTGGTTGTAACATTGTGTATAGAATATAGTTATGTTTTATAAAATAAACTACGCAGTATATTCGCACATCCAACATTCGAATCTGTTTTAAAAATATTCACTGTGCGATTTTTAATTTACTATCTTGCTTGATGAAACAGACCATAAAAAATAAATTAAATTTGAAAGTCTGGTGTGGGGGGGGGGCAGGACAAAATAACATTAACAAATATTGATTTTCTATTTCATTTTTCATGATATAGATTCAAAACTCAAAAACAATTTAAAGAGGCCTTTTTTATACACTAAATAAAAAAAAAATAAAAAACTAAACTCGCGTAATTTAATAAAAAAAACACCAACCCAATATAAAAAAGTGCTCTCTTTAAACTATAAAACTTAAAACTTTAAATCATTCAAATCACTATTAAAAAAAAAACTTAAAACTGTGATACATATTGTAATAAATAATATGTTTTGGCTTATCGGACAAATAAAAATAAAAAAAAATCAAAACGAATAATTTTTGCAAACAAAAACATTATTTAAAAAAAAAAATAAAGTATAAAATCGTATTTTTTAACTTTTAGGGCAGAGGTCGGCAAGAAGACCCATTTATACGAGAAAAAAGTAACTTCAAATATTGAAAGAGCCACAAAAAAAGTTTAAAATATTTTTAAGATTAAAAACAATGTGTCTTATTAGCTTAATTTTTAATACTGTGTATGATACTATTCCATGTAATGAATAAATAAAATAATTACAATAAATATTCAATATTTTATTAATTGAGAACTAAAGAACAAATACCTTGCCGACCTCACTTTAAGAAAAAAATTCTTAACCTATTAAAAACTCCTTAAACCTTTTTTAAATCCAGACCAATAACTTTGGTAAACCTGTGTTCCAAATTTCAAGTCTCTAGCGCAATGCCTTATTGAGTTATCGCGCTTGACAAACCGACCGACAAAGTTTTTTTTCTTTAAAATATCGTGTGATAGGCCAAAATTTTATTTATTTATTTAATATTCGCGTGACCTAAAATTATTAAAAAATAAAAATTTTGGGTCCAATTTGGAGAGGAGGTACCACAAAAATCACCGTTTGCCTCAAAAAGTCCAAAAGTTTTCAAAATTGGTAGGGATGTAGTTTAGGCCTTTCCGAAGAACGTACAAAAAGTCCCGGACAAGAACAGGTGAGCTCTCGCCGCCATCTTCATTTTAAGTTACAGTTTTGGACTTTTTGCAAATTACTAAACAGTCAATTAAAAAAAAGTATAAATAAAAAAGCTTAAAAAAAAAACGAGCAAATTGTGTTTAATTAATAAAATACAATAATAATTGCCTTAATTATAACCAAAAGACGCTAAGAATAGGAGTTTTACCCCATTCTTGCCCCCTTACCCCAATCGTTTACCCCCCAAAACCTAATCAGCTTCGAAATACGATAAGAAACAATATGCAAACTAGATGAAACGTTGCAAGCACCCTGTCAAAACATCGGCACTATTGTAGACTAGAGCCATCTAGTTTGCAAATTTAAAACTAGGTGTTTTGTTTGATTTTAAATTCTGTACCTTTAAAACATTATATTCTAGCAAAAAACTGTATATAACATTTTTAATAGGGCTTAAATAGAGCTTTTATTTAAAATATAATTTTTTTAAATCGGGTTATAAATATGAGAGATATGCTAAAAAGACCTTTTACTGCTTTAAACGCCAATATCTCAAAACAATGCATTTTAGGAAAACGTTGTTTATAACATTTTTTTGACCAATTTAAAATTATCTTTTATATAAGTGCTAAATTAACCAAATACAATAATAATTGCCTTAATTATAAACAAAAAACGCTAAAAATAGGAGTTTTACCCTATTTTTACCCCCTTACCCCCAATCGTTTACCCCCAAATCAGCTCTTCGGAATACGATAATAAACAATATGCAAAAAACCGCAAGTCGATATCTCATGTAGAAATGGAGTTAGAGTTTACACCCAGACAGATAGACGGACGCAAAAATTTTTTTTACTGATTTCGACTCAGAATGGTCTAAAACGTCGAGAAATGTGAAAAAAAACGTGGTCAAAGATTTTGACTTTTCGGCGAAGAATTCAATACATCGGCACTCTTAGTAGCACTTAAAATCGGGATGGCGGCGAGAGCTCACCTGTACTTGTTGGGGACTTTTAGTATGTTCGTCGGAAAGGCTTAAACTACATCCCTACAAATTTAGAAAACTTGTGGATTTTTTTTTTTTGGGGCAAACGGTGATATTTGTTCCTTCTTTAACGGGACTTTTTAATGCTATCTAATATATGTTTAAAAAATTGTGCACACAGAACCGTCATCGCAACGTTGGAAATATAAAACCGCCAGTTCTTCAACTTCCCGTCACGGTGAAAGTTCTCGCTATAGAACGTCACCATACAATCGTCCTTCGAAATAGAATTCGTTAAACGATTTAAACAGACCGCTTAAGCATCATAAACCACCGGGCGATTTAAAAATTGAGGTTAGAACGCGCTCGAAACGATCCCCGAGCTCGCGCGAGCGTCCCACGAGCACGTGCGATCACAAATCATGCATTCGCGAACGATCGACGAGCAATCGGAAGCGCTCGCCCGAGATCGTCGACCGGAAAGTACGGGCTCGGAGGTGATCGTGATTGTTCGGGAATCGCTTGCGGATAATACTAGCGGGCGAAAAAATGCAGTCAAAATTAGTTTTGACTAATTTTGGAGCTCTCAAAATTTTTTTCGGTCTTTTTGCATCGTCCTATTTTTGGATATTTATACGTCCGACGTATACGATGCTAAGTGTACATCCTGTATTCTTATTGTCTGATTTTTAAAGGTTTTAAAGCTTCTAAGGTATATTTTTCGTCTGAAATGTATTTTCTCTGTTTAAATTAGCATCAAAAAGCCCAAATAGGCTAAAAAATCGACATAAACCAAAGAGCTAGCTTATTTTACGTCGGACGTTTAAATAATCAGTTTGGTTTTTTAATCCCAAATATTACAAAAAGTTGTATAACTGTTTACAGCTTTAATCTAAGATAAAATCGTCTAAAGAGGTGCATATTTGGTTACTTTAACTAATTTTGGGTTGCTCATTTCAAAAATTATAAACTAGCTTAAAATTCGAGCTCGTCCTGCTTATTTCCACAGCTCTAGCATATTATTTTTGATAATTGTAAATCTATACAAAACTAGACCAAAAGTTTCTAGTTTTAAAATTATGCTTGATTGCAAAAAAACTGAAAAGAATTTTTTGTTTGTGATGTTTAAATGGTCAAATTCAGACCTTAAACTTCTTAAATCACGTAATAGATTAGTTTGTGCAATTTTTGTAGGGTACATAGTGGTCATTATGTCATAGTCCGGGAGCCCACGCCCAGTAGAAAGACCAACCCTTAACTTTAGGGCGTCCGGCAACGGTATTGCCAGAAAATTTTTGTCGGACAACTTGATTTTAAATATTTTTATTAAACCTTCCTGAAAAAATCAGCTGTGAGGTGCTAAATGTTATGACGTCATAACTAACCTAACATGGTAAAGCTATGACGTCATAAAATTACCACCTCATAGCTGTTTTTTTCAGGATCGTTTAATAAAAATATTTAAAATCAAGTGGTAACCTTATCTGACAAAATTTTTCGGGCAATACCGTTGTAGGACGCCCTAAAATTAAGGGTTGGTCGCAAAAAAAACGCCCCGCTACCGAGAATTTTCTTATGTAAGAAATTGTATTACTGGACATAAAGAACACATATACAAAG
The DNA here is from genome assembly GCA_958510825.1 of Brachypterus glaber. NCBI lineage: Eukaryota > Metazoa > Arthropoda > Insecta > Coleoptera > Kateretidae > Brachypterus > Brachypterus glaber. The sequence continues at coordinate 45,187,255 of OY294049.1, read as the reverse complement.
TCTCAACGGCGAGGTAATAAAAAAATTCTACTGGGCGTAGGCTCCCGGAGTATAATAATAATAAGTTTTAGGTTTCAGTAGATTTTCGTGGTTTATGGTGTTATAAATGTCTGTCTAAAACCGTACTTATATAATAATTAAAAAAATAATGTGTAATATTTAATATTGAACTATCTGCTTGTATTTTAATCTTTAAAATAACGAATAACAAGACTTGCACAAAATTAAAAAAATATGTATTCATCGTCTAATAAAAATACTATAAAAACTATTCAAACATTCAAGAATGTTTTTCGAGATGTTTTTAATACATTTTTATTCATTGCACTTGATACTATAATGGTTATCTTAAAAAATAATATTTAAATTTTAGAAATAACAAAAAAAAATACTTTAGAAGTAATAAAACAAATACTAAAGTAAAAACTTTTATCCACGGCCGTGATTAATAGGCTTATTAATCACGGGTCTCTAAAAATAAACCGTTTTCAATTTAAAACGACCGTGGATAAAGTATAGAATTCTACTCGCGTATAATAGATATTAATCATTCGGGTGATTAGGTCACTCGCCTTTCGGCTCGTGTCTCAAAATTCACCATCATTGATTAATGGCAATTATTATACGCTCATTGAATAATATACTATTATCCACGGCCGTGATTAATAAGCCTATTAATCACGGGTCCGTAAAAATAAACCGTTTACAATTTAAAACGACCGTGGATAAAGTTTAGAATTCTACTCCCGTATAATAGCTATCATTCGGGTGATTAGGTCACTCGCCTTTCGGCTCGTGTTCCAAAATTCACCCTCATTGATTAACAGCAATTATTATATTATATTATATATTATATTATAATTATTGAATAATATACTATTATCCACGGCCGTGATTAATAAGCCTATTAATCACGAGTCTGTAAAAATAAACCGTTTACAATTTAAAACGACCGTGGATAAAGTTTAGAATTCTACTCGCGTATAATAGCTATCATTCGGGTGATTAGGTCACTCGCCTTTCGGCTCGTGTTCCAAAATTCACCCTCATTGATTAACAGCAATTATTATACGCTCATTGAATAATATACTATTATCCACGGCCGTGATTAATAAGCCTATTAATCACGGGTCTGTAAAAATAAACCGTTTAAAATTTAAAACGACCGTGTATAAAGTATAGAATTCTACTCACGTATAATAGATATTAATCATTCGGGTGATTAGGTCACTCGCCTTTCGGCTCGTGTCCCAAAATTCACCCTCATTGATTAACAGCAATTATTATACGCTCATTGAATAATATACTATTATCCACGGCCGTGATTAATAAGCCTATTAATCACGGGTCTGTAAAAATAAACCGTTTACTTAAAACGACCGTGTATAAAGTATAGAATTCTACTCGCGTATAATAGATATTATTCATTCGGGTGATTAGGTCACTCGCCTTTCGGCTCGTGTCCCAAAATTCACCCTCATTGATTAATAGCAATTATTATACGCTCATTGAATAATATACTATTAAAAAGCCTAAAAGTAGTACTATAATAGTGGTATAATTTAATATACGCGGGGAATTAAAAAAGTTGAAAGTATACGAGGTGTAAAAAAATTAAACTAAATTAATATTAGTTTTTTTTATCGCCTTGTGATATTATATATTATGTGCCAGTCTTTTAGTTCGAGTTAAGCATTTTAAATTGAAATTTTGAATTTATATAATTTTGAATAACTGTATATAAAATACAGTTTTGATAGAAAAATATTTTTCAGATTTATATTGTTACTAAAAACTATAATTTATACAATTTAATTAATTTTTTTTATTTAAAAAGAGACTTTTAATAAAACTGTATTATATTTTGTGTTTTAAAATAATTCATAAAAAAAATTAAAGAATGAGAAATAATAAAAATAATCACACTCTCAACTCACACTATTAATAATTTTTAAATAATGACCTTAAAAATCTAGTGAATATAAACAATTAAAGCTTGATAATGATAATTATTTAAACAAAAAGTTAAGATATACATTATTTAACTGAAGAAATGTCTGTCTTTTGAGATAGTGTGCATAAAAATACTTTATAATAAAAAACTATAAAGCAACTAAATGTACTAGATTAATGTAGAGTTTTAAAAGTGTCACATGTTTCCAATTAATTCTTTTGATGCTTTTAAATTACACAGGCCCACAAAAAAAAAATTGTTCTAAGTCTTGGATTCCAATATGATATTCCTATGTATTTTTTCCCGCTGAAATTGAATCCGCAACCCGTTTAACCCCTTGACGTCAGCATTTTGACATAACCTCAAAAAACACTCGAAAAACTACTGAAACCTCTAAAATCATCTATGCCATACCACTGTCACCCTCCTGTCCCCCTAATTCTAAAACCCCAGAAACCCATAATCCCCTAACCTCATAATACCATAGCCGCATAACCTCCAAACCCCGTAACCTAATTAAGTATAAAAATCTAGTTTGGGAAAACAGAAAAAATTCTTCAGTTTTTTTTGTGGAGCATAGTCATAGGTAAGTAACTCTATAACCCCAAAATCCCCCAACACCATAACCTCAAAATCCCTTCACTTGGTAACCCCATATACTATATCCCGTTATCCTATTCTGTGGAGAAGTCCGGTTAAAAAAATAATGAAGTAGACCTTGATTCATGACTTCACCGAGAACCGGACTTCTCCACAGAATAGGATGATGGGGTTAAGAGGTTATAATATATGGGGTTACGGAGTGAAGGGGTTAGGAGGTATGATGGGATTTTAGGGTTATACAGTTACTTATTTATAACTATATTCTACAAGAAAATTTCACGTAATTGTTCTGTTTTCCCGAACCAGATTTTTCTACTTAATGAGGTTACGGAGTTTTGAGGTTATGGATTAATGGTATTCCGAGGTGAGGGGATTATAGGGTTACGAAATTACGAATTTGGAGGGCGGGGTGAAAGTGGTATGTAGTAGATGATTTTAGCGGTTTCAGTAGTTTTTTGGGTGTTTTTTGAGGTTATGTCAAAATCCTGACGTGTAGGGGTCAAACGGGTTGCGGATTCAGTTTCAGCGGGAAAAAATACATAGGAATATCATATTGGAATCCAAGACTCACAAAAAAAAATTTTGTGGGCTTGTGTTATTAAATGACTGCCAGTGGGCTTTTATGACTCTTATAAAACATAAATATAATTCTAGATCTAAACTTAGTATTAAAAATTGTAATGTGTGTCTATAATAAATAAAATAATAATAAAACGTTCGAAACCTAATTTTTAATCATGTATGACCCCCATTTAATAAAAACTTTAAAATTCTAGTGCTCCTTGGTTAAAAAGGTAAAGTATCTCCATTTTTAAAACACTTAAACATTTTTTTAAAAATTAATCCGTTTTTTTTTATTTTAAACCCATTTTAAACAGTAGTGCATGAATGGAAGGTGCTAAACTAAAATTTATTATTTTAATTCTAATATTGGTTTTATTTATTTTTTTGTTGCAGTTTTAATAACTAAAAAAATTTAAAATTTAATTTTCAGCTAATATTTTTTAATATATTCAGTGGCGTAACCAAAAAAGTTTTGTGTCATGTTTTATAAAATTGGTGGGCTCGAGAAGTTTTGTTTAATTATTTTTTATGTCTTTAAGGGCTCCTTTGTTACGCCACTGAATATTTTGTTTAATTGTTTGATACAGGGTGAGTCGGAAGGAACGTACCAAACTCCAGAAGCATATTGTACACATAAACATCATTTTAAAAAACTGGTATATTGTTATCCAATTTTTATTTATTTTTTTTTAGCTTCATTATAATTATTTTTACTTCTTATGAATAAAAAAAAACTGAGTTTTTGTTTTACATGGATAGTTAATGTAAGGGAACGTTCAAGTATTACGTAACGCTCTAGGGGGGGTCTCGAAAACGTTACGCTGCGTTACAGAGGGGGGGGGGGGTTTCAGTAAAAATGTTTATTTATTTATTTATTATGGCTAGGTTTGGAAAAAATAAATAAATTTAAAAAATGGCTAAATTTTGTGTTACGTAATACTTGAATGTTCCCTAAGGATCTTTTTATTATTTTTTGTTTTCAGGGGGGGTAAATTTTTTTCAGAGGTGAGGACCTTTTTTTATTCATCAAGATTTTCAGAGGGGTATTTTTTTTAGAGGAGGACATTTTTTTTAATTTTCAAAGGGCTTAATTTTTTTTCAGTGCTCAAAATTAAAAAAAAAATCACTAGGGGCGCTAAGTCCAAGGCTTGCTTCAGGACGCCGAAATGCAAAGGCCGGCCCTGATGATGCCATAGCTTAGTTTCGCTCGGAGTTTAGTCTGTTCCTCCCGACTCACCCTGTATATGTACTAATTGTATTTTTTTCTGTACTTTGGAACCAACTTTTTTTTTCTTTTTTTTTTGTGGTTCTAGGTTGCAGATTTTTGTATATCCTACTAATTTAAAATTTTACTTTTTCAGGGTGACGACAGCCTAGGAAACGAGCAACTTTTTTTAATCTGTGATCTTTTATTTTTATCTGTGATATTTTTATTTAAAATAGATGTCTTAAAAAAATATTGTCTTTAATTTTTACTCCTAAGGGAACGTTCAAGTATTACGTAACGCTCCTAGGGTGGGGGTCATTTTGGAATGTTACGTCCATGTTAATGGTATAGGAAAATAGCGTTACGTTGGGGAGGGGGGGTGGGGGTCCAAAATGATCACAATTTGCGTTACGTAATACTTGAACGCTCTCTAAGCCCATTTAGGTATATTCTTTTTTGAAACAGAAAATATTTTTAAAAAAGGTTAATTTTAAATGACCTTTTATTTTTGCTAAAGTTCCTGTTGGGTAATATATTTGTTGTGGGTCTTTCTATCATTAAAAAAAAGCTATTTCATGTATATTTCATTTTTTATATTAATAGATAATAGAAAATGTATTTAAATAGCAGACTATTATTTACAAACAAGCTTAGATAAGGTTTAAAAAATACCTATGGACTTGTGGACCAGTGTTAAAACTTTGGATCCTAGATGTTATCATTTAAAACATTATATGTAGTTAATATTCTATATACGTAGATTAAAGTAAGCTGAATTTTCAAAAATAATCAATGTTCGAACGAAAAAAAACAGCAAAAGTTTAAAATTCGAAAAAAGCGGTAGATTAGAACAATATTCTAAATTTGGCAACACTGTAGAGTTCAAAGTCTGCCTGTTTTGGTGCAACGGGGACCGATAATTCCAATAAAACCTAAATTTAAAGTTTTTACAGTATTTATTAAGTTTTAAACACTAAAAAATGGCATCATATATCGCTAGGAATGTTGTAAAAAGTCGGGCTGCGTTGAGCTTCTCAGCACAGCAATTTGGTAAGTTTTATTTACATTTTTATTCCTCTAAATCAAGTCGACTTTTAACTAATTAAAAACATATCAAAGTTCACTCGAAAATACTCAAAACTTTTTGTTTGACAGTTTCGACCAGAGCCTTCTCGATAGGAACACAGACAAATCAAAAAAAGACTACAAAAAATGTAGGTCAAAACATAGTCCTAGTTGATGGAATACGTACCCCATTTTTAATGTCAGGCACGGACTACAGTAAACTTATGCCCCATGATCTAGCCAAACACGCATTAAGGTAATAATATCGAAATTTTACGCAAAAAATGAAAACTAACCTATAAATTTTGTAACTTTAGAGGTATTTTGGCCAAAACGGGTCTTCCAGCAGATATGGTAGAATATGTAATCTATGGTACAGTAATTCAAGAAGTAAAGACATCCAATATTGCTAGAGAAGCTGCTCTGGCAGCTGGCTATAGTGATAAAACTCCAGCTCACACAGTTACGTTGGCCTGTATATCGTCTAATGTAGCAATGACTACAGGTAAGGACATTTTTAGACAGAATCCTGTAAAATAGTTATATATTAACTAAATTATTTATAATACTAATATATTCGGCTAATATTCAAGTAAAATTTAATTTTTCAGCTGTGGGGCTCATTAACAGTGGAGCTTATGAAGTAATTGTAGCTGGAGGTGTAGAATTTATGTCTGATATTCCAATAAGACTAAACAGAAAAATGCGTAGTTTGTTACTAAGAAGTAACAAGGCCAAAACTTTACAACAAAAACTCGCTTTGTTCTCAGAATTGAGACCCAACTATTTTGTACCAGAAGTAAGTAAAATAGGTTTTCAACATTTTTTTTTATTTTTTCGAAATTTTTAATTTTATTGTTTTTTTTTTCATAAGCTTCCAGCAGTTGCCGAATTTTCATCTGGAGAGACCATGGGGCATTCAGCCGACAGACTAGCAGCCGCTTTTGGGGCAACTCGCCAAGAACAAGATGAATTTGCTCTACGTTCTCATACCTTGGCTCAACAAGCATCTGAAAAAGGCTATCTCACTGATATGATTCCTGTATATGTAAGAAAAATATCAAACTAGCCTAAAAATAATTTAAAAAGTTTCTAAAATTTTATGTATAATTAACTGTATCAAAAAATATATTTTTTTAGCTTCAAGGTAGTGATAAACCCATAGTTAAAGATAATGGAGTTCGCGTATCAACACCCGACCAATTAGCCAAACTGAAACCAGCATTTATTAAACCCCATGGTACTGTAACAGCAGCCAACTCATCATTTTTGGTAAGAAAAATAATAAATCACTCTAAACACTGTTGCTACTACATAGTCTTTTTGATAATGAGACTATAAGGGAGAGTATAAGAGTATAATGTATAAAATGTCACATTTTTTTTAGACTGATGGTGCATCAGCCTGTCTGATTATGACTGAAACAAAAGCCAAACAATTAGGTCTCAAACCTAAAGCATATTTACGCAACTTCACTTACGTGTCTCAAGATCCGATTGACCAGTTACTGTTGGGGCCCGCCTACGGAACACCCATCGTTTTGGACAAGGCTGGTCTTGAAATGAAGGACATTTCTGTTTGGGAATTCCATGAAGCTTTTGCCGTAAGTATTACAATAAAAAAGTTGTGTTATTCTGGCCTCACAGGGAAGAAAAAAATTCTGGCGGACTTTATCGAAAGCCTTTTCAAAGTCGGTGTAAATAGTTTTAATTTATGTTTTTATTGGTAAACCTTATAACTTTTGAGCAAAATGTCCAATTAAAAAAATTCTTTCATCAAACGATTTAGGACCTTTGCAGTTTATGTTACGTGAAATAAGGTTAACATAAGCATAGTGTAAGAGGGCAAAAACAAATATTTTTGGCGATAACTCGTTTATTATTGCTGATATGGCAAAAAATTTAACACGGTTAAAAAGCATATACATATTTGTTTTTTTTTAGGGTCAAATTGTAGCCAACTTTAAAGCAATGGACAGCGACTGGTTCGCACAAAGATACATGAAGAGACAAGCGAAAGTGGGAGCTCCCGATTTAAGCAAATTCAACAAGTGGGGCGGATCTCTATCCCTGGGGCATCCATTTGCCGCAACCGGAGTAAGATTAGCCATGCACACAGCTAACCGACTAGTCAGAGAAGATGGGCAATTTGGATTGGTGGCGGCATGTGCCGCAGGCGGACAGGTAAGAAAATTAATGTCATTTCACCACAGAGAGAGGGACAATAAGACAAAAAATAACTCCCCATGTCTGTTAAGAGATTTACCTGTTATCAGTTTTTTTAGGTCTCTCTTAATTAGTATAGTAATGTAATGGGATGGTCCACGCCTATAGGCCCATCCCATCCATGGTATAATTTTTTAACGGATCAGATCTTTTGGTAATCGGAATAAATCCCCGAAAAAGATGATCTTCGTTTTTTGTCTATCTGTAAAATTACTTTTATTACCATTAAAATGAACAGGTCATTTGACATAGATAAAAGTTCAATGCAAATACTTAAATTACGGAGAATATTTACCATACTCTTGGGGTTCTCCAAGGATATGTACTTGGACCATTCCTATTTAATTCTGAAATCAATGATTTTTAATGTGGTTTTACCAGGAATTAAATACCTGGAAGTTTTATTTATGAATGTTGTGCCACAAAGATTAATTTTGCGTATTAATAGCGTTTAATTGTTTGATAATTTATATTAAATTATTGTTTTTTCACTTTAGGGAGTTGCCATGATTCTTGAGAGACATCCAGATGCTACTCCCAACTAAAATATGTTAAGTTTTGTTCCGAAAACAGAGAGAAAGCCAGAGTGGCCTTATAATTAATTTTGTTGACCGTTGTACAGCTGTATATTTATATTTTTATAAACATTAAGGTTAAATGTCATACTTATTGTGTCTAGAAATTGTGTAAGTTTATTTATAATTTTTATTTTACTCCCTAAATAATTTAGGCTAAATTATACTTTATTTTTATCTTATAGTAAATATAAACTTTTGTATAACTATTTTTAATCGTAAAAAAAAAACCTTTATATATCAAATACTTTTTATTATTCTAACTTGTTGTGACCCACCCAGTGGAGCACCCCACATCCCTAATATGTTCCTGAACAGCCGCATCCAAAATATTTTTAATATCCTTACAGCCCTGTAATGCTTTATCTAAAACTTTTGGCAAATGATCCAAATGAAATCTTTGCGACATTTCCATTAAAACTATTTTACCAGACATGGGTAGAGCAGCTACAGTCAATGTGGGGCCTCCTATCACCTCCTCTTGATGTGAAATGTCCAACATTGGAGTATCGTTATTAGCCAAACTGGCTGTACAGGCACAAACATATTCTTTTAAAGGTATACCAGCGTCTATAAGAGCCAATGTTGCCGCGTTAACACAAGCAGGGTAAATACCTAAAATAATAGTTATATTTTACCAAGGTTGAGAAGACATTTTTTATAGCCAAGCATGTATTAAGTGCGAGGCTATAATAGTCAAATTTTACCTCCATCTGCATGTAGAACCTCTACATATACATCAATTTGTGACCACGGATATAATTCAACTTTTATTGCCGCTAACAAAGCTTGCTGTAGATGCATTGACAGTTCTGTAGATTTACGATCACCTCTAGGTCTTCTTTTCCGCTCACCAGTTGAAAATACAGCCATACTAAATTGGCAGTTGACTATACAGCTATCATGTTGAGCCTTTGCTCTACTACCACGCACCTGCAAATCAAAACGATGACACCTTTTGCAACTAATTTAAATAACTTGATAACTCCTCGACTCAGAAATTTAAATTGAGTACAAATTCCTAGAGGCACTGAGCATAAAAGCACTTTTTATGACTTACCTGGTGGGGACCATAAACTGCAGCTAAAACTTTGGTTAAACCTTGCTCAATATATGCGCTACCATCCGGTTCAGAAAAAACACCCAATTTACAACGAATCCTTCGTAACTCGTCAGCCCTACGGCCGTCTTGTCGTAAGCCAATTTTACTTAAAAGTTCTTTGTTTCTACTCATCGTTCAAAAATCAAAAATATTGAGGTTAGAATTTTTATATACCTGAAACAAGCGCCTAAATGCAGCTCTCTGTGCAAGAGTTTGTTTTGGTTTTTTCTTGGTTTGGGCTTTTTTTTTAATGAGGGGGCCTTGGGTTACGTTAACGTTGGTTTGGATTCTGTTTGGTGTTTTTTTTTTTTTGTAAAAAAATGTTTTTTATTTAAAATAACATTGCAAAACGGTCAGCGCATGCGCAGTTTGTCAAAACGTTGCGTATAGAGCTGCACATAGGCGCTCCTATACATGAAGCAACACAAAATAAACAAAATCCCTAGAAGATTGCCATAGTGATATTGATAAACAAGAAAAATCTATTGTCAACATTGATTTTTGACGTATTGACCAAACTTCAAAGTGTGTTTCTTTGTATTTTTAGTTAACTGTTAGAAAAACTCCTAAATAATGGTAATATATTTTTAAAAAATGTTTAGTTTTTAGTAATTATTATTGTTTTTAGTCGAACGAGGTAGAGGAAACTGTAAAACGCATTCAGTCTCATAAGGGTGTTGTTGGTACTATAATAGTAAATTCAGAAGGTAAAAAGTACATTTTCTTTATAATTTTTTATTAAATTAACATATTTGTAGGCATTCCAATTAAGTCTACATTAGATAATACCACTACAGTGCAATATGCAGGACTTATAAGCTCATTATCAGACAAAGCTCGTAGTGTTGTTCGAGACTTGGATCCTTCAAACGATCTCACATTTCTAAGGATCAGATCCAAAAAGCATGAGATTATGGTAGCTCCCGATAAGGAATTCATATTAATAGTTGTTCAAAACCCTACTGATTAAATTAAATAGTATTTTTTAATATATTTTTTTTAATAATACTTTGCAAATGTAATTATTTATTTAATATCGATTACTTATTTTAATTTGCTTTAATTATATTTTATATTGACTAAAAATTGAATTTTTTTTTGCTTGTAGCAGATTTTTACTATTTTTTTCAGTGTATATTAGTCATTGTTTTTTTACTATTGGAAACACAGCTCTTCTTATTTGTGGAATAAAAGGAACTGTTTCCAATAGTGAAAGGGGCAACCTACATTGGTATTTGGTGAAAAAGCAAGTAACAAGAATGGGACAACCTAGACCTGCTTTAGCGCAGATCCTATGTTGAAGGCAGAGGAAAGAATATTATATTGGTTGGATGGCCCAGGCAGTTAAAACCAAAAAATCTGACGAAGTAAATTGAAACAGTTGTTTCTCCTCTTGGCAACATTGAAACAATTGACATTTACCCAATTCTGCCAACTACAAAATTCCTGACAGCTGTCAAATTTTGTAACCTATTTATATAATCAGGTAAAAACGTTAAAAAACACTTAAAACTAAGAAAATAAAGATTGGTTTTGTTGTAGAATCAACATGGGGGGTCACGGACATGGTCATCATGAACCCTACACGGTTCCAGACTACAAAATTTACAAGGTAGATGATGTGCCCCTTTTGAAAGCAACAGAAAAAGCCCTAGCGTCCCAGGGCTTGAAGGACCCATGGCTACGTAACGAAGTATGGAGGTACAACGAACACCATTTTGGGACCGAAAAAACTAGGCTACCAAAGATTTTGTTCAGGGGCTTTAAATATGGTTTTGCTGCCTTTGTGGTTACTGCTGTAGGTACTGAAATCTATGACAGGGTGTTCCCATCGAACCATGGACATGGTCACCACTGATTTTTATTTGAAAAATATTGTAGGTTTGTAAATAAATTAAATAGGTACTATTTTGTTATTTCTTTGGAACCCACCCCATTCCCAAAGCTTTAAACCCACCCCTAAGTAAAAAACAAAATACTTGGCAAAAAAACTGCCGTCAACAAAGTAATACTGTAAGGTAAAAATATTTTTTTCGGAAAATGAAAAAATAAAAAAATTCAAAAAATAAAATCAAAAAAAAAAAATTAATTTTTTTTTTTTTCATAAAACTATTTTTTATTTTTACCAAAAACAATCCAATCCTAAAACTTTGAATAAGCAACTATGGTCCAAATTTGAGGTTGAAAAACTTATAATTTTTTTTTAAGAAAAAAAAAATTACTTCAGAAAAAAATTTTTTTTTAAGAAAAAAAATGTTCTTTTCCAAATTTTCGTTTTCCAGAAAAAAAGAGTAAAAACTTTTTTTTGTTTAAATGAACCCAGGCCACAGGGGAAAGTATAATTTTGTTGGCAGGAGTTATTAATTAAAAACCTTATTTTTATTACAATTTTAAAGGGCCCTAGATCCCTTAGGGCTCATTTCTGGACCAACCTTTATAGGAACTTTTTTTATATTTTTGGATCTAGAATCACCTCTTAAATTTTGGCATGCCAGTTATGGATCACCCTGTATATTTAAAATTAAGAAAAAATGTTAAATAAAATTGTTTATTTAAAAATACAAAGGAAAATTTGCATCCAATTTTCATGTTTTGTAAAAAATTAAAACTATAGATCTTAAAATTAATTTAAAATAATTAAATACAACTATAACTAAGGCATATGGTGGTAAAAATAATATAACAGCTACTAGTTCTCATCTTCTTCAATTTTGGGGGCCAAATAATAACGTAAATGACCCAAATCAGGAATCTCGTACTCAACAACAAGGGGGACATTATCAGACATTGAAAGCTGCACTTGGCTGGCCAAAGGTGTAGCCTTGGTGAAAGAATTTAAATACTGGCAAGCAAACGTTAAAGTCACGGGTTCTTGCATTTCGATGGTAACTGATTCTTCTTCTTTGTCCATATTGTTAGTTTGAGCCAATTTGACATTTGCACTGCCAATATCCCCGGAAGTTGAGAATTTAACTCCTTCTTTGGTACAGGAAATTACTATGGATTCTCCAAATTGTGCCAAATCTCTGCAGATTCTTGCAAATTCACCAGCTGGCATTCTGATAATACAAGAAAAGTCAGTTTCTGGGATTCCCAAGTGTTCTTGATCCAAATTCATTAGTTTCATTTCATAGTCGGAGATTTTTTCTTGTTTCTTGGCTTCGAACATGAAGGTTACTGTATCAGCATCATCTTGTGCTTTAATTGTGACTGTATCATCACTGCTTGAGCATTTGAAGATTTTTGACATACTGAAAACAAAGAAATCATTACGTTTTTATGAAGAACATTATGTACAAAGGCTGATTTTTATGTAAAAGCTGATTTATATGTAAAAAGGCTTACTTCTGTCTAACAAAGCTTATTTTAGTGTAAAAAAGGCTTATTTTGTGTAAAAAATGCTCATTTTTATGTAAAAATTACCATGTTTGTGTAAAAGGACTATTTTTAGTGTAGTAGCTCATTTTTAATGTAAAAAAGCCCACTTCCATGTAGAAAATAATTATTTATGCAACACAACATGTTTATATGTAAATTAAAGCTTTAAGTCTTAAATTTCCCAAGTTCTGAAGCCCTGGGCGTCCCCAAATACCCTATGTCTGTATTCATTTGATTGATTATCAAAAAGTGTCCACTTGGCAGGTTTGTGTGTTCATTTGAACACAAGTGAAAAGCGCCTTGAATTCAAGGAAGAAGCCATGATGGTTCTTTGTTTCAAGGCACTCTTGACTAGAGAATTTGGTTAGAAACCTACCTCGCTAGATTCATTCCCATTGTTAAATTTCTGTCGCATCTGTATTTGTCGAATCCGTCAGATCTTAAAGTTAGGGAAACCAGGGATACATGGGAATTATCCATGGCTTGGAGCTGGATTCCAGAATCCGAACAATCAAAAGAGGCTTCATTTAGAAGGTCTTTAATAGCATCCAGTACTTTTCTAAACACAGCGCTGTTGATTAAACGTGCTTCAAACATATCGCTTGTGGTTTGTTGTTAAAAAATCACAAATAAATAACAAATATAACACGAGAACACACACACAAACCACCCTCGATCACAGTTGCTTAAGGAATGAGAGGGAAAATTGCGCGCCAAATAATTATAACCGGTATTTTTTGTTTATTTTGTTGGCAGTGCGCTTCAAGATGGCGGAATAAAATTTAAAAAACCCTACAAAATTAAAATATGTAACTGTTAAAACCGTAAATAACATGTTTTTAAAACAAATTTAAGCTAATTTTAAGGGTAAATTTTAACTAAATTGATTTTAGACAATTTTGCATGTGTAATATCTCGGTAAAAGTAACTATATTTAAATCTTCCGCTTCTTTTGGTAACCAGGTTATCCAACTTAAAAATTGACAGTGCGGTGTTGACGTTTGTAATCGATTTTGTTGATAGAAAATGCGTTTTAAAAATTTTCTTTAAAAGTGATTTGAATGATTTATTAGATTTAATATGTTTAATCAGAGTGCATTAGGGGGTTTCGGCGCGGCCCCAACTCCTAGTAATGTTAACCCAATGAAAGATTTTGAAGTTTCACAGCCCCCCGAAGACTCTGTAAGTTCCCTGGCATTTTCCCCAGCCACAGTACCCCAGACTTTCCTGATTGCTGGAAGTTGGGACAACAATGTTAGATGCTGGGAGATAGAGCAGTCTGGAAAGAGTGTCCCAAAATCCATGCAAGCATGCGGGGGCCCTGTATTAGATGTTTGTTGGAGCGATGACGGCTCAAAAGTAAGTATACTATTATCCGTTGATACGTGATAGTGACTCTTATTGAAAGTATGGACCGCGCGGGGAAAGAAACGTAAAGGGGGTAGACCAAGTAAAGGCGTTGCGGTGCAGGAAGCGTAAAGCGGGAGGGCGCTTTAAGCATGAGTCACTATCACATATAAACAAATTATGCTATAACAATAATTTGTCAATCGACCTTTATTAGGTGAGGTATCACAGCTCGAGGGAAAGGCGCCCCCCCCACAAACCGACTTCTGAATCCGCCCCTAATGTTTACCCCCTTGCCTCACCCTGATTTTTAAAATGAAAAATATTTTGAAAAAAAAAATATTTTTGAAAAAAATGGTTTTTACCCAATTTTACTCCTTACCCCAACAAAAACAATCCCAGCCTAGAACTTTGAATAATTAAGGCCCAAATTTGAAGTCTTTAGCTGAAGGTGTTCTAAAGTTTTCCTGGTCACAAATATCCCGGACAGACAGACCGACAGACAGAATTTTTTTTTTTTACGGAAATGATATTTTTACATCGGCACTTAGTGCTACTAAGAGTGCCAATGTATTGAAATCTTCGCCGAAAAGTCAAAATCTTTGACCACGTTTTTTTCACATTTCTCGACGTTTTAGACTATTCTGAGTCGAAATGAGTAAAAAAAAAATTGCGTCCGTCTTTCTGTCTCTCTGTCTGGGTGTAAACTCTCTAACTCCATTTCTACATGAGATATCGACTTGCGGTTTTTTGCATATTGTTTCTTCTCGTATTCCGAAGAGCTGATTAGATTTTGGGGGTAAGGGGGTATAAATAGGGTAAAACTCCTATTTTTAGCGTTTTTTGTTTATAATTAAGGCAATTATTATTGTATTTGGTTAATTTAGCACTTATATAAAAGATAATTTTAAATTGGTCAAAAAATGTTATAAACAACATTTTCCTAAAACGCATTGTTTTTGAGTAATTGGCCTTTAAAGCAGTAAAAGGTTTTTTTAGCATATCTCACATATTTATAACCCGATTTCAAAAAATTATATTTTAAATAAAAGCTCTTTTTAAGCCCTATAAAAAATGATATATACAGTTTTTTGCTAGAATATAATGTTTTAAAGATACAGAATTTAAAATCAAACAAAACACCTAGTTTGAAATTTGCAAACTAGATGGCTCTAGTGTACAATAGTGCCGATGTTTTGACAGGGTGCTTGCAACGTTTCATCTAGTTTACATATAAAACGTGCAGAAACGTAAAAAGAAGCAATTTTTCGAAATTTTTTTACCAAGACTCATCGGGAAAGTAAAATAAAAATACCTACAGTGCATTTTATTTTTTAGGTTTTTATGGCAGGATGCGATAAACAAGCGAAAATGTGGGACCTGGCCAGCAATCAAGTGGTGCAAGTAGCAGTACACGACGCCCCGATAAAAACGTGCCACTGGATTAAAGCCCCAAATTATTCCTGTCTGATGACAGGGTCCTGGGACAAGACCATCAAATTCTGGGACACCAGGAGCCCCAATCCCATCATGAGCATAAATTTACCGGAAAGAGCATACTGCGCAGATGTGGACTACCCCATGGCGGTGGTGGGGACCGCGGGAAGACAGATTATCGTGTATCAGCTGGAAGGCAAGCCCCAGGAGTATAAAAAACTGGATAGTCCTTTGAAGTATCAGCATAGATGTGTCGCAATATTCAAGTAAGAACTAAGTAGTACTACTCCCTAGTAGAAATTTAACGTTAGAATAACGTTTTTCTAACGTTAGAAAACTGTATAAAAGTACGTTATGAAATATGTGCAAATGTCCCGCTTTTTAACGTTAGAATCAAACGTTAGTTACAAACGTTAATCTAACGTTAGATTTTTAAGTTAGGAATACGTTATAAGTACGTTTAATTTCTAACTTTCGGAGGGGGCGTGGCCAACTAGGAAATTTCTACCTGCATCATAAAATGGCAGCTGGAGACAAATTTATTCATATAAATAAATCTTAATGTATTTTAGCAATCATAATATTTTTAAACATAATTTCGTTACATTTATTTATAATGTCCATCTTTTTAGGTGGCCCTAAATATTTTTCGTGTAATATACTGTTATACTTCGATAAATAGGTTTACCTCTCAGAAAAACTTTTTATATATAGTTAATATTTATTTAAACATTCAGAATCTTAAAATATTTTTTTCAATTCTAGTACAGCGTTGCCAGACTTACTATAATTTTGACTTTTGGGGAATATTTTTTTAAACTTATAGAAATAATAAATAATTATCAAAACTAGGCACATAGCTGTCTGAAATGAGTATTTTCTACTATAGCTTACGTATTAATAATGGAAATTTAAAAAATATTTAAAGTTAGAATAAGGTTAGAATTTAGTTGGGAAACTAACGTTAGATTTATGTATTTTATAACATTTTTGCCAAACGTTAGTTTTAAGATTTTTGTATAACGTTTGAGACTAAACATAAAAATGTCACTAATCTAATGTTATGTTAAGTTAGATTTATGTACTTTTCTACCAGGGCTGTTTTTACGGGTTTAAACATCCGTTATTAAAATCGACCGAAATATCGAAAACAAAAAATGCATTTTTTGGGTTGAAATTTCATGAAATGTTGAGAAAATGAGAAAAAAATTCTTTAACCCCACCAAAAACAAAAAGTTTGGGGGGATAAACTAAAAAAATAAAAAACCATATTAAAAAACCTATTATATAAAAAAAAATCGTTTGGACTTCGGGATAGTCCGAAGATTTTTGAATCCCGAAATCCCAAGTATTATTTTGGCTTTTCTTTTAATTTTTTTCGTTTTTGATTTTAATGAACCTAGATCTATTATAGACCTGTAATAGGGGTAAAATATTATTTTGTTGGCAGCATTATTTTCATCTTATTTTCAATCCTATTTTAATTTTAATATTTTTCTATCTATTCTAGGGATAAGAAAAAATCTCCAACTGGTTACGCCTTGGGTTCAGTCGAAGGAAGAGTAGCAATCCAGTATGTAAACCCGACAAACCCAAAAGACAACTTCACCTTCAAATGTCACAGATCAAATGGAACGCAAAATGGCTACCAAGATATTTACGCAGTTAATGATATAGCATTCCACCCTATTCACGGCACACTGGCAACAGTTGGGGCTGATGGGACCTTCAGTTTTTGGGATAAGGATGCTCGTACCAAACTAAAACCCTCCGAACCTATGGAACAACCCATTACGAGGTGTGCTTTTAACAGCAATGGTCAAATTTTTGCTTATGCAGTAAGTTACGATTGGAGTAAGGGACACGAGTTCTATAATACACAAAAAAAAAATTATATATTTTTAAGACCTTGCTACGAGGAGTTGAAACCGAGAACTTCTTCATAATTTTTATATTTACTTTTGTATTTTAAGATTTAATTATATGTATTGATTATAATCTATAAATTTTCTTTTTTTTTTGTCTTTTTAATTTTTTTTGGACTAGAAAATTAAAAACATGGCATTTTAAATGTGCAAACTAGATGAAACGTTGCAAGCACCCTGTCAAAACATCGGCACTATTGTACACTAGAGCCATCTAGTTTGCAAATTTCAAACTAGGTGTTTTGTTTGATTTTAAATTCTGTATCTTTAAAACATTATATTCTAGCAAAAAACTGTATAAAATTTTTTATAGGGCTTAAAAAGAACTTTTATTTAAAATATAATTTTTTGAAATCGGGTTATAAATATGTGAGATATGCTAAAAAAACCTTTTACTGCTTTAAACGCCAATATCTCGAAAACAATGCGTTTTAGGAAAACGTTGTTTATAACATTTTTTGACCAATTTAAAATTATCTTTTATATAAGTGCTAAATTAACCAAATACAATAATAATTGCCTTAATTATAAACAAAAAACGATAAAAATAGGAGTTTTACCCTATTTTTACCCCTTACCCCCAATCGTTTACCCCCAAAATCTAATCAGCTCTTCGGAATACGATAAGAAACAATATGCAAAAAACCGCAAGTCGATATCTCATTTAGAAATGGAGTTAGAGAGTTTACACCCAGACAGACAGACGGACGCAATTTTTTTTTACTGATTTCGACTCAGAACGGTCTAAAACGTCGAGAAATATGAAAAAAACGTGGTAAAACATTTTGACCTCTCGGCGAAGATTTCGATACATCGGCACTCTTAGTAGCACTAAGTGCCGATGTAAAACATTCTAACCCCGCCCCCTGAGTAATGTTTTTATTTTAATAATTTATTATTATAAGGAAACTATAGTACTTTTTTTTTAACAAAACACAAATTTCGATTTTTTTCAAATTATTTTATTAACTTTTTATGTCAAATGCTTACAAATAGGGTTCTGGGAATTCAAAAGTCACTTCCCTTCCTGTTAATTTCTTGTAAACTGAAGCAAAGGTATCAACCTGAAAAAAAAAAGAAAAACATTTTTAAAACTCCCCAAAAAAAAAAACAAAAAAAATTATATATTTTTAATATCAGAAATTACTATTTAAAAATCATGGAGCATCTTAGGTGTCCTAAGCAAATTCATCAAAAAAATATATTAAAAATACTGCTTTTTTACTATTGGCTTTACTGCCCTGCCAAGGCAAGTTGTCCTATCTGCAAAAATTAAATTTTTGAGATAAGCACTAGCCCCATGTGCCTACTAAAAACAAAAGTCCTATCTAAAACCCAAATCCTGAAAATTAGCCTAAGATGTTTGTCCTATGTGGAAAATTTTCAATGTTTTCTAAATAAAATTGTCCTAACTAGTCTTTACTAGATGAAAGAGTCAGGACTAGGACTAACTTTACAGATCTTAGTACTTTTATTGGACCTTTTAGATCATTTTGTCCCATCTCTCACAGATATAACAAATGCATGACAATTAATTTTTCTGACAAAAAAAAAATTCATTTTCAAAGGAAAACACGTATTTTTGATTTAAAATAAAGCAGAACTCAACGCCATATTTATTTAAACATGTTTTAAAAAAGTGCAAACAAAAACAATAAAACTGACCATATCTTAAAACATCTAATTTGCAGATAGGACAACTAGTCATAGCGGGGCAGAATATGCCTATAAACCACGAGTCTGTAAAAATAAACCTTAAAACGGCCGTGGATAAAGTATAGTATTCTACTCGCGTATAATATCATTGGGGTGAATACGCCACTCGCCTATTGGCTTGTCCCAAAATTCACCCACACTGATTAATAGCAATTATAATATGATCATTGAAGAATATACTATTATTTAAGCAATTTTGACTAATCAATACTACAGTATAAGCTCGATAATGTGAACTACTCACTTTAATGTTAATAGTTTACTTCATTATATGAATGAAAATAGTTAAATAGTTCTAGTAGTAAAAAAAATAATACATAAACCACCGTAGAGAAGACTATTATAGCCTCGTACTTATATACCTCGATGCTACGCATCTCGGGATATAATACGCCCAGCTATAAACAATGTCTTCTCTTCCTTGGTATATAATTACTAATTCCCTTCTTTTTGTTTAAACGAGTTAAAAAATAATAAATAATTATATACCAAGGTAAAGAAGACATTTTTAAAACCATGTGTATATCCAGAGACCCGTAACATCGAGGGATATAAGAGTGCGAGGCTATAATAGTCTACTCTTATAGTAGTGGAAGTATTATTTTAGTTTGATAAGTTTTTTTTTTGTTTAAAATAGATGCCCAAAGGACTTTTCAATAAAAAAACCTGAAATGATACATACCTTATGTTCAATTGTGGTTTGTTGAGTTTTGTCCAAATGAACTTTAGTCAACTGAGAACCATCCAACTTAACGCGAATCCTCTTACCCACAATCTCAGCGGGGTACACTAAATCTTCCAAAATGGCGTCATATACAGCAGTCAGGGTCCTGGAACGTGGGCGCTTTTGCTTGTTCTTTGCCCGGGTCTTACGAGTTGGCTTAGGGAGGATTTTCCTCTCACCTACAAACACTACGTGTTTGCCGCTGAATTTTTTTTCCAATTCACGCACCAGCCGGGTTTGGACTTTTTGGAAAAGTTTCAATTTGGGCATTGGAACATAGATGATTACTGACTAAAACAAATTAAAAAAAAATAATGGAGTTTTAACCAAAGTTTTTATGGCATGTTTTTTTATTATTTATTTTCAGTCCAAACTATGCATAATCAAATATACATTCATAGGTGTCCTAAGTTAATCATCATTTTAATTATTATGAGGGTCCAAACGAAAATGTGCTAGTTTCCTTGCCCTTTGTGTGACTTCTTTTATGGAAAGACCCTTATTTAGTCCAAGAACTGGTTACCATTTTTATTTAATTATTTAGTCCCAGCTGTATTTTATATAAGTATGTCTTAAAGTACATTCAAAAGTCCGCCCCTCCCCCTTTAACTTTTGAATGGCTTAAGATATCAACTTGAAATTTGGAAAATGTAAATAACATAACCCAAACTATTTTTTGGTACATATTTAATGTTTAGGGGGTCCAATGGAGGCAGGGGGCCAACGGAGGGATTTTTTTTTAATTTGAAATGTAAAAAATCACTTTAAATCTCATAAAATTCTCTATTTGACTACATTTTTTTGAGGGGGTTAAATAAAAGTTAAAAATGGGAATTTTTGTCTAAATGTCTTTAAGTAAATTAAAAAATTATTTGGTTAATGATTAATTTTATAATACAAAAACGTAAATAATACTTTTAAATAGATAAAAATTAAAAAAATTAAGAAAGTCGCATTTTTTAGCTTATATGTTCAAAAAGAGAATTTAATAACCTTTAAAATGATGTATCACACAACCCCCCTTTCCATTAAAAAAAATGTTACCCCTTACCCCCCATGCATCTAGATCTATTGTCACTGATAAAAATATTAAATATATACCAAAAAAATAATTTGGGTTAGGTTATTTTTTTAAATATCATATACCAAAAAATAATTTGGGTTATGTTATTTGTTTCAAATGTCAAGTAGATATCTTATACAGTTCAATTGTTAAGGGGCTAAGTTAAAAAAATATAGGGGAAAATTAAAATTTGGGGAAAATAATAGAAGAGCATTGAAAATAAAAGGGAGCTGTTACAGTTCTGACTGTTTGGAACTATTTTATTATATATTTAAAGGTTTTTTTGCGACTCTTATAAGCTCATAATCATACGCATTTTGCGTGTTCTTATAGGCCTATAAGAGGTATTTACTTTTTGTTCTTTTGGGTTGGAACAGACCTGGCCTATCGCTTGACGTTTTCCGTACAAATGTCAATGTCGCTTTAAAGTTGAATTTTCTACAAAATTTTGTGTTTAGGTTATTTTTACCATGTTAAAATTGTGGCTTGGTTAATTGCAGTAAAAAAGAGAAGAGATGACTATAAAATATATCAAAATATCATTTGTTCTTAGAATTTTAAACATGGTATAAACTGTAATGCCAATACAAAACAAAAATGCCTAAATCAGTCATCAATTTAAATGTAATTTTTTTAAATTTTAGAGCAAAATAGAAAAAATTGTATAAAGCACTTGTTTCATAACACGTTTTTAGAGCACAAGTACTTTAGAAAACGAGCTGCTTGCGGTCCAAACTTGTACTCGTGCGCTAAAAACGTATGTTATGAAACTAGTACTTTAATATACTATAAGGTACCTATTAACATTTTTTTTATCAAGATTTTATTCTAAAGAGTGAGCTGGAAGAAAACAGGTAGGCAAGCTTAGAATGGAAAACTGCTTACAAATAAAAGGTGTAGGGTGCAGATTTTTTTGGGAAATTAAATTGGCTAGGGATAGGGTGTGAGAGCTGCCTCAAACCAGTCTTGGGACTAATAACTTAATGATGAAGGAAAATAATAATTGTGAAACAGCCCCATAATTAATAAATAGTACATACCTTTTTGTTGTTGAGCTCGATTTCTCTGGCTTTTGTTATATGTAATTCTCTAAGTTGTGCTTTCAAGTCGGAGTTCATTTCCAATTCTAGTAGAGCCTGAGCAACCTGAACTTCGAAGGCATCAGGCTCAGCACCTCCAGGTTTGATTATTTTCGACGACATCTAAAACAGAAAAATCATGTCAAGTCTAAAACATAAACATACGAAAATTTCATAAAAATAACAGGAGTTTTACAATTTTTCCTTTACTGACCAAAAGAAATAAGCAGTTTATTACACAAAAATGAGTAATTTTAAGAATATTCACAGTCCTTCATAGAAAACTTTCAACCTTTCAAAATAACCTAAGACAAATATCCAAAAACTAATCACAGTTTATCACACACTATTTTAGACCATCGGTCCGGAAAAACTTTAAAATATACAGTTAAGGATGTCTATTACACTTTTCAAAACTTATTTCTTTAATTAAATAGCCAGATTAATGGAAAATAAATAAAAATATTCGGTAAAAAATGGAAACAAAACGTGTACCTTGTCAATCGCTAACGAAAAGGAAAAGAAAAGCTAGAGGGCGCTTGCGTTAAAAATAATAACCAGTGTTGCCATTAGAGGAAATAAAAAATACACTACTTTTTTATGCAATTCAAATTTGTTTTTCAATAATTTAATAGTTTATTGCATTAAAAATAAGTTAAAATGAGAAAAGATTAAATAAATCCGATTAATTACGTAGTCTTTTTATTAATAAATCTATTTTTAAATAATTATTATAGTGGCGCCCTCTGCGCACTTCTCTAAGCAAAATCGAATCGGAAAGTTGTCCTCCGTGAATTTATCGAAAAGGGAAAATGGCTTCGCTGTGTGGAAGGATTGTTGCTTCTACTGTGCGTAAAAATGTGTTGTGTTCAAGCTACAGATTTGCATCCAAAGGTAAATTCTCTGTTCTTTTATTAAAACAATATGCCCAGCCTCCCTGACTTTGGAATAAAATTTGACATTACGTAATTACGGTCGTAATAAAACAAATAAATTGTATCATTTCAGTCAAAATAAGAGATAACAAACGATTTACTCAAAGTGTGTTGCCTATTTCTATATTTTTATGACTAAAAATGACCCAAAATTTATCCTATAGAACTTAACCTACAAATTTCTTTT
This sequence comes from Brachypterus glaber, assembly GCA_958510825.1. Classification (NCBI taxonomy): domain Eukaryota; kingdom Metazoa; phylum Arthropoda; class Insecta; order Coleoptera; family Kateretidae; genus Brachypterus; species Brachypterus glaber. The sequence goes on along the minus strand of OY294049.1, from coordinate 45,164,169 downwards.
AGCAACTGCAGCTGACATGGGGGACCCTGTGGAACATGCAACCGGTTTAGAAAAGAGGGAATTATTAGCCAAAGTAGCGGGTAATGATAATCCCTTCGATATGAAAGTTATCAAAAGAGGTAAAGGCACTAAAGACCAACCGAACCAAATTCCTTCGGCTTTTGATGCGCGTCTAGTAGGCTGTGTTTGTGAAGAAGAAGCGACCGCTATTAACTGGATGTGGTTACACAAAGGAGAACCCAAAAGGTGTGAATGTGGACATTGGTTCAACCTCGTAGAAAAAGCCCCTGTATAAATAATAACTGTAAAATAGGGATCGTGCTGTTAGACTAATTAGCCATTATTTAATAAATTTTAATTGTTCTCTAAATAATATATTATTTCTATGTAAATAATTGATTATTTATTCAGGGAAGTAAGCACTTTTTTCCTTTCCGAAACCACAACTGTTAAATATTGAACAATAAAATATTTATGGCAAATACCTAATTATATTTAAATAACACTATGAAATATAAATAAGTCCAAACTGTTAGTCATGTTATAAATATAAACTTATAATACTTATTTTTTACAAGTTTTACTTACCTGTAAGAACTCGGAATGTCTAACAAAAAAAAATATAATAGATATTATTATGTATTGCTTTTTTTTGTTCTCAGCATAAAAAAACATTTTTTTTTTATTTTATTGACTTTTTTTGAAAATCTTTTTTGGTTTTTGTTTTATTTTATTACATTATTTTTCTTTTTTTTTCCTGGCAGAAAGTAGGTATAAAATATATTTTTTGTTAATTTACGTTAAAGTCTAATTAAAAGATTAAAAACTTATTATTAAAAAACTTTGCCTTCACCAAAATTTATATCAATGGAGATTTCTCCCGTTAGATTAGACAGGGACAAAAGTTCTACCCAAAAAGGATAGAATACGTACATACACTCCCACTTCCACCCAACCAAACAAATTCTGTATTTGTCAACAAATAAAGAATTCTTTGTTGAACAAATACAATATTTACTTGGCCGGGCGAAAAGTGTAACTATATTAAAGAAATTACTGGCGCCATCTAAATTTTAGTAGAATTATCTTATTCTACAGATTCACATTAGCTATGTTCGTTCGTGCCGTTCACTACTACACTTTCCGGCCAACCAAATAAATACTGTATTTGTTGTATGAAAAACAAATACAGTATTTATTTGGTTGGCTGGAAAGTGTAGCACAAATGAGATAGAGATAGGGTAGACGTCTTTTGTTTCATAATTCTAGTTGTAGAGAGCTCCATTATGGTGAATGCGCCAGTAATAACTAAGTTATTAACTTTGTAAATATTCAGTGCTAAATTAGCTGCTACTCTCATAAAAATAGATCCCCCATACATCTTTATCTGAAAGAAGAATATACATCACAGATCTCATACATGAATGAAATCTGTGATATACACATTTCGATCAGTGTATAGAAGAACCGTGTGAACGCAGCTTTAGTTTTGACGTTTGTGTTTGTTTTGAGGTTATGTTTTTGTTGACGTTTGTCATAATCTTCCTTGCAAAATGGATAGTGAAAATTCCGTTATATACGGCTTGGAATTTCAAGTAATATACTTTTGTATTATATTCCAGTAATATAAGTTAAAAAATATGTTTTTTAGGCTAGAACACTTGCTCCTCAGTTAGCGGAAACCGAAAAAATACGTTTTTTGATAGGGACTCAATCTTTAAAACAAACTAACAATCAGATACATTTGGTGGAATTTAACGAAGAAATTTCGACAATAAAAACCTCGGTATACCACCACTCGGATGGTGAGATATGGAAAATAACAACAAGCCCCTTGGAACCACAGCAGTTAGCTACTTGTTATAACTCGGTTTCAAGTGAAAGTAGTTGCTGCATGAAAAGTGCGATCCTTAAACTCCCGGACGAAGGAAACTCCGATTCTATAGATAATTTGGAAATTGTTACCAAACTCGATACAGAGCCATTTGGCAATGAAATTAAAACAACAGAGTTTCATCCTACAGATTCCGAAAAAGCTGTTTCTGTTATTGAAAATCAAGTGGTTTTGTGGGATATCTCAGAAGGAAATGGAAAAAGCGTTTTAAATATTAATTTAGAAGGAAAAAATAATCCCAAGTTTACAACTGGAAAGTGGAATCCACATCAAAATTGTAATCAAGTAAGAAAAACATGATTTCTGCAAAAAAAAAATGTGTTTGTACAGGGTTTTATTATAAAACTTTTATATACAGTGTGTGACCAAATTTATGTAACTATGGTCTTTTTTTTCAAGCAAGAGAGTAAATTAAAAATGGAACAGTGGATATTTTCAAAACAGATTCAAATATAACTACTGCGTACTTTATTTTATAAAACATAACTATATTCTATGCACAAACATATACTATTCAAACCTGTTGTAAAAATATTTACTGTGTGATTTTTAATTTAGTATCTTGCTTAAAAAAACAGACCATAGAAAAAACAAAAATCATTTTTTTTTTACATTTCACAACTTTTTTATATCCAAAAACGAGGAAAAAATACTTTCCCCAAGAAAAGTCTTGCTTTTTATATGTTTGTTGACGTTTTATATCCAAAAGAGGCAATTTCAGTCAAAATTGTGACCTCAATAACTCGAGAACGCTCTGAGCTAAAGACTTCAAATTTGGACCATAGGTTGATTATCCAAAGTTCTAGGCTGGTATTGTTTTTCCAAGAATCGGGGTGGGGTAAAATGACGTAAAAACAATGTTTTTCGTTTTTCGAAAAAAAAAATGTTTCTTCGTTTTTCGAAAAAAAAAATAAATTTTTCAATTTTTTTTATATTTTCGTTTCTGGTTTTAATGAACCTAGGCTTATAGTATTATTTTGTTGGTAGCATTTTTTTTTTTCAGTTTACTTGCGCTACTGAAACGCATTTAAAAACCTATGATGTAAGATCTGGAGATCTGGCATGGAACATTGATGGAGCTCATTCTCAGTTACTCAGAGATTTAGACTATAATATGAACAAGCAATATCATGTTGCGACTTGTGGAGATGATGGTTTTGTAAAAATCTGGGACTTTAGACAGAACAACTATCCTGTTTTTTCGAGAAGTGATCACTCACATTGGTAAAAAATCAAAGAACTTTTACCTCAAGAAGTAATTTCAGACCAATGTTTATGAATGTGTCATCTTTTTCTTTGTTTATTTACTAACAGAAACGCGATCAGCTTTGTGGTCTAAAAATGTAGATGTCGCTAGTCGACTTTCAGGCTACCCAGTAGCGATGTTGCGTAGTTTCCGCCTTATCATGAATTCAAATCATTATACTTAAATTAAAAATGTAAAAAACTTTATTGTGTATACTATAATTATGTTTAATAATATAGTATATTTAAATCCATTAAAATTAAACTACTAGTTCATATAAAACTCATACAGAACTAATGTTTCTTAAAATTTACAATAAAATATCCAAAGTATATGTTTCCAATCGGCAACACTGTACCCCTGTCAGTCATTTTACGACATTAGACTGTGAGTTTACACATTCTTTAGTCACTCCCCACCAGCCCCTCACCATAGTTGGTTCACGCTTCAAACAAAACATCGGTAGATTTCATCATGCTCCTTCTTGAGGTAAAAGTTCTTTGTAAAAAATACTGAAAAAACTCAAAAAAAATATATTGTTTTTTTATTTTTTTTTAGGGTCTGGTGTGTTCGTTTTAACCATTTCCATGATCAGCTTCTTTTGACTTCAAGCTCAGATGCTAGAGTACTGCTTTCAAGTGCTGCAAGTGTCAGTTCAGAAAACATTACTTCTGATGAAACTGATGGATTAGAATCTAGACAAACGTAAATTTATTTTATAATAAAGTATAAACTTTATTTACTAAAATATATTTTTTAGGCTTTCCGACGGTCCTCTACAGTGGTGTGAACATGAGGATAGTGTCTACTGTGCTGAATGGTCACCTGCTGAGCCCTGGGTCTTTGCATCTTTGAGTTACGATGGTAGATTATTGATATCAAGGGTGAAAAAATCTTTAAAATATCAAATTATGTTATAATTTGCCCCAAATATTTGTTATTTTAGTTTATTTATCTGATTTATATATTTATTTTTAATTACACGTACTATTTTTAAGTTTTAAATATAGTTTCATTTTATTTTTTGAAACCCGTAACATATGAATGTTCTGTGATTTAAATTTGTCTGATTTTTACTCTCATCAAATCAAATTAAGGGTGGTAGTTCTAATGTCCCATCGCAAGTAATTTGATTGGGTGCATCTTCGGCTACATAACCTTATTTTTTCGCTCATAACCTAAAAAAAAAGTAAACATGCCCGTGGATCACAAGCGAATAAACGGTCCTGAAGACTCTGTGCCTTATTCATTATTTACAAAATTAAATACGGTATCGTTAGAACAACAATTTGAAGATATTATAAGTGACCCAAAACGAAAAGAAGCTAGAACGTTGAACGGACACCGAAAAATATGTAAGTAAATTGAATTGAAACACTATAACTTCAAATAGTAGGAATTAAGGGTGTATTTTATTATTATAGATCTTAGAAGTGGTGTTGTTAGTCAAGCCAAAGGCTCTGCATATGTAGAAGTAGGCGAAACTAAAGTAATAGTATCATGTTTTGATCCTCGGGAAATTCCAAACCGCACAGATTACAGTCTTAAAGGAGAAATATACTGTGAATACAAATATGCACCATTTAGCTGTGCTAAAAGGCGACTTCACCAACAAGACTCGGAAGAAAAACAACACAGTGCTATAATGAAACAAGCACTAGAGTCTGCTATTTGTAGGCACGAATTTCCCAATTTTCAAGTGGATGTTTATGCTCTTGTATTGCATAATGATGGATCAGCTTTGAGTGCAGCTATTACAGCTGCTGGTGTAGCTTTATCACAAGCTGGAGTCCCCATGTACGATTTAATAACATCTGTAACATTGGGCATTCAAAATAATCATAAACTTATAGACCCTACTGTTTCAGAAGAAAATCTATGTTTAGTTCCAATAGACTCTCAGGAAAGTGCTAGTCATGGGGTTATTATTTTGTCTATGTTGTCTACACATGAGCAAATATCTCAGTTTTACCAAACAGGGAACTTAAATTTGCAAGATTTAGAGAATTGTATTGAATTAGCCACTGAAGCATGTAAAGAAATTATTGCTCTTGTTCAAAAAATTCTTGTTAAACATGTTATGAAAACTGTTAAAAATGGAGAAGAATAAATACGTATTTAAAAATATTTTTGATTTAAACTTGCCGCCATTTCAGGTTTCACTGACAGCAACACTGTTTTTTAACAGTTGTGCCACTGTAAAATAAAGAAACTGCCCTAGGTAGATAGTGAAGTTAGCAATGATGACGAAACGAGTTTGCCAATCGATAAAATTTTCAGTTTAGTTATATTTTTGTCCCTAGATCAGAGGTATGTTGATTATCTAACCAGTTTTTAGTTATTAAATTAGTTATTTTAGGTAAATATGGCTGTAAGTTTTGCTCAAAAACGCTTCATGAGCAGCGCGCTGCAAAAATGGGCTTATAACCTTTCGGGATTCAACAAATATGGATTGTGGAGGGATGATATCATCTACGAAGACCCTGATGTCAAGGTGGCTTTGAAAAGACTACCCGAAAAGTTAATAGATGAGCGAAACTACCGTATTCTGAGGGCCACCCAGTTATCTATCCAAAAGACCTATCTTCCTAAAGAACAGTGGACTAAACTCGAAGAAGATAAGTTGTATCTCACCCCCATCGTAAATGAAGTTATCAAAGAACGGGAAGAGAGAGAGGAATGGAACAAAAATTATTAAATATGTTATCTAGTATCTAGTAGTCCTATATATGTAAATTTACGTGATATAATAAATTAACTTATATTAAAATCATGTCTAGTTATAAAAAAGGTTAGTTTTTTCGCCTATAGTTCACAAAAAAAAAAGGTAAAATTGGAAAAAATGTCTAAAAAATTATTCTAAAAAAAAATGGTGATGTGTCTTTACCAAAATTTTAATATTTTGCAAACCCTGTTGAAACTAGATGAAATGTTGCAAGCACCCTGTCAAAACATCGGCACTATTGTACACTAGAGCCATCTAGTTTGCAAATTTCAAACTAGGTGTTTTGTTTGATTTTAAATTCTGTATCTTTAAAACATTATATTCTAGCAAAAAAACTGTATATGACATTTTTTATAGGGCTTAAAAAGAGCTTTTATTTAAAATATAATTTTTTGAAATCGAGTTATAAATATGTGAGATATGGTAAAAAAACCTTTTACTGCTTTAAACGCCAATATCTCGAAAACAATGCGTTTTAGGAAAACGTTGTTTATAACATTTTTTGACCAATTTAAAATTATCTTTTATATAAGTGCTAGATTAACCAAATACAATAATAATTGCCTTAATTATGAACAAAAAAACGCTAAAAATAGGAGTTTTACCCTATTTTTACCCCCTTACCCACAATCGTTTACACCCAAAATCTAATCAGCTCTTCGGAATACGATAAGAAACAATATGCAAAAAACCGCAAGTCGATATCTCATGTAGAAATGGAGTTAGAGAGTTTACACCCAGACAGACGCAAAATTTTTTTTTACTGATTTCGACTCAGAATGGTCTAAAACGTCGAGAAATGTGAAAAAAACGTGGGCAAAGATTTTGACTTTTCGGCGAAGATTTCAATACATCGGCACTCTTAGTAGCACTAAGTGCCGATGTAGTTTTAAAAGGGTATCAATAAAACTAAATTCTATACTTAACAGATTTATCTTAACATTTTCCATTATAAAAACAATACAATTTTATAAAAAATCACATTTGTGGTTATCTACAGCTAAATATATTACTTAAAAATAAAATTTAAACATTTACACATATATAAAAGGGTGTTTACAAATAAAATCAGTTCTGCCACCAAATCATAAATTTACACGCAAAGTTTTATGTAAAATGCTAATAAAAAGGGGCTTTCCATAAATGATGTCATTAAGGTATTTTCGACCCCCAGATAAAATACCTGCAAGTTAATTTCTCAAAGCCCCATAAGGGAACGTTCAAGTATTACGTAACGCAAAATGTACCGAAATTCATACACTTTATACCTCGGTTCTCGCGTTATTCAAGGCTGTGCAGATTTCATATTTTGGCTACCCCCCCTAGCACACCCCCTATTAGGGGGGGTAGCCAAAATATGAAATTTCTATAATCTATAATAACGCGAGAACCGGGGTATGAAGTGTATGAATTTTGGTACAATTTGCGTTACGTAATATTTAAACGTTTCCTAAGGTGAAAACTTGCAAAGATGTATAGATAAATTAAATGCGCGAGAAAGGCGTAAAAGCCGTTAAAGTTTATAATTAAAAAAAAAATTCACTATGAAAATGTTAAATTATAGAAACAAAATGTGCCGCAGGCAAAATTTTCGTGGTTTTAAAGTTCAAATACAAAAACACTCGATTTTTGATCATTTAAAGAACCGATCTATAACTTTGTATATATTCTTAAAGTTAATTTTTAATCGGGATTTAGCAAAAACACATAAAAAGGCGCCGCAGGCAAAATTTTTGCACTTTTCAACGTCAAATGCTTTAAAATAGAGAAATAAGCAAATCTTGATGATTTTTGTATAAGCATTTAACACAAGAAACCTACAACTATAACCAAAATGAAGAAAAAAATGCGTTTTTTAAGGACCAAAAATTGAAAATCTTTGAAAAAGGCAAAAAACATACGAAAATTGTAATAAATTATTATTTTATATTGCACAAATTCAAATTTTCCACTGCAAATTTTGTGTTCAGCCATGTTAAAATAACCATTCATTTATGGATAACCTCAAAAAATAAGAATAAGGATCAACGAACTAATAACTCTTCTTTCTAGAATACGCATACCGTTAAAATAAAGTCCCGCCAACATCTCGGTTTGTTTATAAACAAATAGTAGGTATATTCAGGACTGAACAATAACAATTACCAGTAACTGGTATTGTTGTCTCTGTTAGAACAAAGATGTGCGAGTAAGATAGACAAATGTATATGTTGGCTACGTTTTTGTCAGTTTTAACGAATGAAATACCTATTCTAGAGAGAAGAGTTATTAGTTCGTTGATAAGGACGCATGTTACTAATACTACAAAAAAAAAAATAGTTAAATACATATTATAATTATTATAATAGATATAACATAATTTTTTTGGCAAATTTTCAAAAGGCATAGGGTTTTTTTTTAAGTTTGTTATGCTTTTGTCCTGATTATTAAAGTAAATTGAATTTTAAAAATAAGGAACCAGCATGGGTGAATCCTAAACAAAGTGCAATCCATAAGTATGTCACATTTGCCCCCATTCACCCTAAGTAAGTTTTTGCACTTTGAGTAGGGAATAAAAAAAATAAGAAAAAACTAACTTTCATCACTTGTATTTTTAACTATTGATGTATTTGGCATTTCATCAACTATTTTAACATCCTCAGTTTCAATTTTATTTTCATTTTCATTTTTATCTGTTTTATTTTCTTTCGTTTCGTCGACATAATCGTTAATATCAAAATTTTCAAAAATTTGATTTTCTCCAAAACTCACCCTTTTCGTATGTGTTTTAGCGTTTCTCGGGATAGGAACGGGTTCATTTTGAACCGCGTTTGGGACCAAATTAGCAGTGTTGCCAATTACAGGCGTGTTTTTACTTATAACTAAATAATTTAACGGCAAAACTCCCGATTTACCATTGTGGACAGCAAAAGCCCAGCCTGTGTTTTTCAGGCGCATTTCCTCTTGTATATATGTTGGAGCTAGGGTTACTATGTCATTTAGGTGCACCGTGAGCTCGTTTGGAGATGTGGCTATAAAGTCAAAGGCTGCTTTGGCTCTCACACCTGCAGATTTCCAGTTGGACGGGTCGCTCTTATCTAAAAAGACAATAAAAAAAAAATAAAAAAAATCTTTTTTTCTACGACTGCTTTAGAATGTAAGCAAATACACACATTTTTCAAACACAGAATGAATCCATTCTAGCTCTAGATACGGTATAAATATTCCGTATCAAGTGTTAGAATGAGCACATGTAGTGCCATCTCTTGTTTATAAAAGCAAAGAAAACTGTAGCAAAATTAGCAAAAATATATATATATATTTTACCATGAAATATTGAATAATTTAATGCAATTTAAAGTTTTGCGTTAAAATTACATAAAGTTTATTAGTTTTTCTTAATATTTGACCAGTTTTTTATCAATTTAGTTCAAAAACTGCTCCATATATTGTTAAATATTTAAACCTGATATCTGTCACAACAATCTGAGATAACCTTCAATTTTTACATTATAATTTGTAAATATGTGCTAAAATTAAATAAAAATCTTTTTTTAACTACTGATTTGATAAAATTATTAAATTACATTAATTGCTTTATTTAAAAATATGTTTTTTGTTGCATTTACAATGTCCAGTCACAAAAAAAACATTGTTTTTAACCTTGTTCGCAGTTTAAAGCCATACAGTGTTTCATATTTGCAGTCGAAGAAAAAGTATAGTCTACAATACGTATGGAATAGTCATTCCGCGCTCGCGGGACCGTATACTCGCCTGCCGGCTCGTATGACAAACTTTCCGCTCGCGCGGAATATTGTCTATTCCATACTAGTTATAGAATATACTATTCAAGTGTTTTTGAAGATTACTTATTATACTATTCATAGCACCTGTGCTAGAATAGTATTATACGGTAGTTTTGAATTTTCAAAAATCGCCCCTGACAAGAAATTATTAGATATAAATTTGTTTCATGAAAAAATCAGCAACTTTTTTTTTTAATGACGGGTCTGTCTGTCGGTCCGATGTCACGATTTTTGTGAACACGATAACTGAAGAACGAATAATCAAATCGACTTGAAATTTCCAGGAAAAATTAAGTTTCACGAGGGGAAGATCCCTATTGTTTTTGAAAGTAATCCCCCAAAAAACAAAAAAGTTAGGGGGGGTTTGGACTTTTTTTAAAAATTAAAAAAAAAAATATTTTTTTTCGTTTTTCACAAAAAAAAAAGAAAAAAATGTTGATTTTTTTTTTTGAAAAAAGTTTCAAATTAATCCCTAAAGACGTCTCTATCAGTAAAAGACGAAACGTCGGAAACTGAAAATATATTAACACGGTCTAAAACCGAAAATGGCTGAAATTGTCCCCAGATCCGCGCCTGAATTCACAAACTTCCTGATATACAAAGGTTAAACAAAAGACTGATTATGTTTCTAGTAATTTTAACAATAAATAAAATATTTCTCTATAAATAAAGATAGATAAATAAACAGTACATTTTGATAACAATGTGCGTAACAATATACGCCGTACATAATAAATTATTATTAGGTATTATTATTAATATTAGATTTTAACAAAATAATGGAAAACAGCCGCCGAAAAAAAATAAACATATCTCTGGTAGAAAAGTACATAAATCTAACTTTACATAACATTAGATTAGTGACATTTTTATGTTTAGTCTCAAACGTTTTATACAAAAACATTGTAAAATATATATTTCTAACCTTAAAAACTAATGTTTGACAAAAACGTTATAAAATACATAAATCTAACGTTAGTTTCCTAAGCTATGTGCCTAGGTTTGATAATTATTTATTATTTATATAATAAATATAAAAAAATATCCCGCAAAAGTCAAAATTATAGTAAGTCTGGCAACGCTGTACTAGAATTGAACAAATATTTTAAGATTCTGAATATATAAATAAATAAATATTAACTAACTAAATATAAAGTTTTTCTGAGATGTAAACGTATTTATCGAAGATAACAGCATATTACACAAAAAATATTTAGGGCCACCTAAAAAGATGGCAATTTTATATAAAAATGTAACAAAATTAGGTTTAAAACTATTTTGATTGCTAAAACATATTAAGATTTATTTATATAAATAAATTTGTCTCCAGCTGCCATTTTATGATGCAGGTAGAAATTTTCTAGTTGGCCACGCCCCCTCCGAAAGTTAGAAATTAAACGTACTTATAACGTATTTCTAACGTTAGATTAACGTTTGTAACTAACGTTAGATTCTAACGTTAAAAGCGGGACATTTGCACATATTTTATAACGTACTTTTATACAGTTTTCTAACGTTAGAAAAACGTTATTCTAACATTAAATTTCTACTAGGGTATATTACTTTTAAGGATTGAGAAAACCAAAAAAATAAACCGTTGCATGCACCTTGTCAAAACATCGGCACTAGGAACTAATTTGTAACGTTATGAAATAGAAAGTCGCGATGCATAAGTTTGAAAGTCTGTATCTCCAAAACGTTATATTCTAGCAAAAACTGCATATAACATTTTTTGCATGGCTTAAAAAGTAAGGATACTAGATCTAGGTCTTAAGTTAGCAAGCGACAGTCTGTCGCGTTAAGACCTAGATGTAGTGTCGCTATTAAAAAAACAGACTGTCGCCTGCTAACTTAAGACCTAGATCTAGTGTCCCTACTTTTTAAAAAGTTAGCAAGGCGACAGACTGTCGCTTGATAACTTAAGACCCAGATCTAGTGTCCCTATTAAAAAGAGCTTTCATTTGAAATATATATATATTTTTTTAAATCGGTTTATAAATAAGTGAGATGCTAAAAAAACATTTTGCTGCGTTAAACTTTAATATCTCGTCCGGACTTTTTTATTTTAGGAAAAAATAGTTTATAAAATTTTTTGAGCAATTAAAAAAAATCTCTTATAAAAGTACTAAATTAATAAAATAAAATAATAATTTACTTAATTATAACCAAAAAACGCTAAAAATAGGCGTTTAGCCCCATTCTTACCGCTTGTCAATATATTTTTTAGAAATGTAGTTAGCGAGTTTACACCCAGACAGACAGACCAAATTTTTTTTTTAATGATTTCGAGGGTCTAAAACGCCGAGAAATATGAAAAAACATGGTCAAAGATTTTTAATTTTCGGCGAAGATTTCAATACATCGGCACTCTTAGTACCTACTAAGTGCCGATGTAAAAAATACCAAAATAGAAATATTTCGGTCAAATTGAAAATTTTGAACATTTTTTTTACCGAAATCAGCTTTTTAAAATGGGGAAAGTACAAAAAAACCTTTATTCTACAGGACTCCAGGATATAATTATTTAGAAATTTTATTTCAAATTTTTTAATAGCTTTAACATGACGTAAATAATGTAAATGTAATGTAAATATGTAACACCATAATTATTCATCAATTAAAAATAATTATAATTATTGTAACTAATGATAAAATATCAACATTAAAATTTAATAAATGATATCAGTTATATATGTTCTATTTAAACTAACCCACTCAACATAGATAAGGCTTAAAACAGAGAATATATTAGGTACACATAAAAAATCCGTCTTGAAGGAGCAATTTATTTTTTTTACATTTCAGGGGCCCCTATCTCACTATGGAAAACAATATTTTTGTGTATTTTTTGACCTTTTAGGTGGTTTTTAAACTTTTATTCTATTTTGAATAATAAACCTATATTTAGAATCAACTTTTTACATTACATCGGCACTTAGTGCTACTAAGAGTGCCGATGTATTGAAATCTTCGCCGAAAAGTCAAAATCTTTGACCACGTTTTTTTCACATTTCTCGACGTTTTAGACCATTCTGAGTCGAAATCAGTAAAAAAAATTTTGCGTCCGTCTGTCTGTCTGTCTGGGTGTAAACTCTCTAACTCCATTTCTACATGAGATATCGACTTGCGGTTTTTTGTATATTGTTTCTTATCGTATTCCGAAGAGCTGATTAGATTTTGGGGGTAAACGATTGTGGGTAAGGGGGTAAAAATAGGGTAAAACTCCTATTTTTAGCGTTTTTTGTTTCTAATTAAGGCAATTATTATTGTATTTGGTTAATTTAGCACTTATATAAAAGATAATTTTAAATTGGTCAAAAAATGTTATAAACAACGTTTTCCTAAAACGCATTGTTTTTGAGATATTGGCGTTTAAAGCAGTAAAAGGTTTCTTTAGCATATCTCACATATTTATAACCCGATTTCAAAAAATTATATTTTAAATAAAAGCTCTTTTAAAGCCCTATAAAAAATGTTATATACAGTTTTTTGCTAGAATATAATGTTTTAAAGATAAAGAATTTAAAATCAAACAAAACACCTAGTTTGAAATTTGCAAACTAGATGGCTCTAGTGTACAATAGTGCCGATGTTTTGACAGGGTGCTTGCAACGTTTCATCTAGTTTGGAAAAAAGTCATAATTAAAAAAAACCTTGCATACCTTCAAACTTTGGAATAAACTTGCTGATAATATAGGGTGCAGAAACCAAAACACCCAAAAAGGCTAAGGTCGGCCAATTTGAACCTCCTGGTCCTGTAGATGGTACAGCACCATGGGCAGCTTCTTTCCAGGCTATAGAAGAGGCACTTTTAGGCACCTAAAAAAATAATAAAGACTTTAATGTCTTTAAAATTATGATTTTCCTTAAAAAGCGAAATTCGCCATATTGGCGCCCGCCTTTTTGAATTTCCAAATTTTCACTAAACATTCGTAATTTAAGACCCCGAAAACCCCCTGATACCGATTTTGGTTCGAATTGGCTAGAAATGACGCAAGCCGTCCGCCACATTGGCGCCGCCATTTTGAATTTTGACCTAAAATTTTTAATGATTGACCCCGAAAACTGACCGATACCGATTTTGGACCGATATGAACAATAAAATTTATTGTTATTTAATAACTAAACAAGCCACACACAAGCTACGCATTTTTGCGAAAAAAGAAAAAAAAAATTTTTGAAAAAAAAAATTATAAAAAAATTTCAAATTTTTTCATTTTTTTTAAAATTTATTTTACTTATAATTTTTTTTTTGTACAATTGATCCTTTTTTGTTTTTGGGGGGATTACTTTCAAAGACAATAGTGATATTCCCCTCATAGCTTGATTTTTCCTGAAAATTTCAATACGGTCGGATTATTCGTTCTTGAGTTATCGTGTCTACAAAAATCGTGACATCAGAGAGACCGAAATTTGAAAAAAAAAGTTGTTATTTTTTCATGACACGAATTTATATCCAAGAATTTTTTGTCTAGGACAATTTTTGAAATTTTTTAAAAATTCGAAACTACCGTATGTTTCTTGGGATGAAAACGAGGGGTTTATTTATTGAAAAAAAGTGTACAAGGATTGTGAGGATCAAAGGATTGTAGAAGATTGTAGATGATTGTGGAGGATTGTAGATGATTGTGTCAAGGATTGTAAAAGATTGTTGGATAGGTGTACAAAGATTGTCCAATAAATAAACTCCTCGAATGAAAATAAAGTATTTGATTTACCTTCATTCCCATCCACTGCCTTAAAGTCCTATAAAACCATGAGAACAGTCTAAAAATATTGATGGAATACCAGATATGGCCAAACATAGAACGCAGCCTTCCGAAATTTTCCGCCACACTTAAAACAGCCCTAAACGAGCTTGTCATGGCGAAAAATGTGTTATCGAGCATCATCGAAATGCTGTTAACAGCTCTAACTATGCTTTCTACATTAGCAAATGTGTTTCTGGAGCTTTCTTCGGCATACTGGACAAACCTTCTTTCAGTGTCATCTGCTGAGTAGTTTGGATAACCTCCCATACCTCCCATTGCTCCCATACCTCCCATTGCTCCCATACCATACATACTGCCATAGTTGTTATAACCTCCACCATATGAGCCATAGGTGCTATACATAGAACTTCTGTAGGGGGCTCCATAAGAGCTATAGCCACCATACCCACTACCTAATCCCATAAAAAAATTATAGGGGTAATATTTTGAAAAAAAAATCAAAAAAATAATTTTGACTAAAACCATGTAGAAACAATGTAATGCTACTCATTCCATTGTATACTATTTACAGTAAATGGTATATTGAATCTTCCCAAATAGTTGAAAAAAAAATACACAAACAACTTTTAATTTTGATTTTTTTTAGCGAAATACGAAAAATTTTTGAAAAAAAAATTCTCAAAATAAACAAAAAAATATTACAATCTTTTTTAAAAAAATGAAAAAATTTTGAAAAAAAAATTCTCGAAAAAAAATATTTTTTTTTTAAATCAAAAAAAATGTTTATTTTTTTTTTTTTAGGAAAAACGAAAAATTTTTGAAAAAGTAAGCTTGTTTTCTAAACTTGTAGTCGTGGTCTAAAAACGTATGTTACGAAACTAGTACTTTAATATACTATTTGAATTTTTGTTGCAAAAAAACGTTGCAAACTTCAGCTTCATCCAAAGTTCTAGGCTGGTATTGTTTTTGGTAAAAATCGGATTGGAGTAAAAGGGTAAAATGGGGTAAAAACAATTTTTTTACAAAAATTTTTTTTTAATTTATTTTTTGTTTAAAAAAAAACTTTTTTTTTTGAAAAACTGCGCCTTAATCAGGATGCAAAGCTTATAGACCAAACAAGGTGTTTGCCTCACCCCCCCAACTCAGTGCTAGAAATAATAATAATTACATGTTTGTTTAACCTTGTACTATTCTACTTAATTAAGCATCCCCTAAATCCAGGACTTGTGTGGGCTAGTAGTAGAGGGAACCACTGGCTTATACTGACTTTCAAACCAGTTTCTATGGAGTTCCCACTTCACTTATCGCCTTTGCCAAATTTCAATTATTAATTAGCTGAAAAAGTCAAATCGGCGCCAGTGAGAATTGAACTCACGCTAGTTGGCTAGTAGACTTGCCATGTACAGACGCAGTAGACCACTACACCAATCCTCCCATATACAGTTGTTATTCTAAAATGGGAGGATTGGTGTAGTGGACTATATTCTTATATATTATCTGTTTATTTAAATTCGGACTTACCATATGTACCCTTGTACCTAAATGGCAAATAAATCTATCTATCTATCTATCTATCTACCGCGTCATACTTGACGAGTTTACTACCCAAAATAGCGTGAGTTCGATTCTCACAGGCGCCGATTTGCTTTTTCAGTTAATTAATAATTGAAATTTGGCAAAGGCGTAAGTGAAGAGGACACTCCCTATAAATTGGTTCGAAAGTCAATTAAAGCCGGTGGTTCCCTCTACTATTAGCCCACAGAAGTCCTGGACTTAGGGGATGCTTAATTAAGTAGAATAGTACGAGGTTATATAAAATGTAAATGTATTCTAAAAGAATTTATGGGTGTTCTCAAAAAACAATATTTTTTATTTAATTGTGTAAACAAACATAAACTATAAAATTACCGAAATAAAAAACAGGTTTTAAGTGGATTTTTTTAAGATTACACTTTGAACTTTGAGATTCTCACCTGAGTACGGCATGTAAGTATTTCCATAACCACTTGAATTAGATGAATTTGGTCTGGGGGGCAAAACAGGGGCACTCCTGGCCCCCATATGCGGAAGGGGTCCTGAATTACTGTTCCTCACCATTTGAGAGGAATTTTGCAAATGGTTTGCATCCCAGGACCTTATTGGACTGGTCATTTTTCAGAAAAAAAATCACTTAACTTTCACTACATAATATTTTTGTTTACACAATACCTAGTAACAGTTACACAATACACTTTGGTTTGAGTTACACTAAAAATACATTGGTTATTGTAATTAACAATAAAATACACAGGTACTATACAAAAAATTGTACAAAAATGACATTTACTGCTTTCCACACCCCCCGCTAAAATAAATGACGTCTTGGTAACAAACTAGGGATTTTTTCCTTTCTGCAAGTTGAAACATTGTAGAGTAAACTTAGCAGTTGATCGTTTGTATTTTTACGATTGGTCACACTGGAGTTGCGCTGCTGTCAAGTTTTGTTGACATTTTTTCCGCCACGTAATTTATTTGTAAATTTTTATATTAAAAATGGAAGGATCTCTTTTAGTACGTATTTAAAATATAATTCATACATTTATTATTAATTCTGATGTGATTTAGGAGCCGTCATTGTACACAGTAAAAGGAATTGCAATTCTTGATAACGATGGTAACAGAATTTTGGCCAAATATTACGATAAAAATGTATTTCCAACTGTGAAAGAGCAGAAAACTTTCGAAAAGAACTTATTTAACAAGACACATCGTGCAAATGCAGAAATAATCATGCTGGATGGCTTGACGTGTGTTTACAGAAGTAACGTAGATTTGTTTTTTTATGTTATGGGTAGCTCTCAAGAAAATGAGGTAAATATTAATTATTTAAGGGCCCGTCTATGTTATTATAAACCTTAATATTAATTTTAGCTTATTCTTATGAGTGTTTTGAATTGTTTATATGACTCGGTGAGCCAAATTTTAAGAAAAAACGTCGAAAAAAGGGCTGTTATGGAATCTTTAGATATTGTAATGCTTGCATTGGATGAAATCTGTGATGGAGGGTAAGTTTTTTATACCTTAACACAAAAATTTCACTTTCCAGGTCTAAAATTATAAAAAAAGTCTGTCGCAATTTTTCAGCAGTGACTTTTGAATGTTGTAACTTTCAGATTTGGCAAAATTTTAAGTCTTTAGGTCAAAATTATTTGTTTTTTTTTTTAGTATTATAATTGATGCCGATTCAAGTTCTGTTGTGTCAAGAGTAGCTTTAAGAAGTGACGATATTCCCATAGGAGAACAAACCGTAGCCCAGGTAACTAATGCAATACATTCCTTATTTTGGTAATATTTTTTGTTCCACCAATCATACAGTATTTTAGATTAAAAAGTGCCAAATATGTACAATTTTCTGTAACTTAATCATTATATTTTAATTTTTTAGATTTTGAGTTTTAATTTCTCTTTTCTAACGCATTCATACTTATTTATAGGTATTTCAGTCAGCAAAAGAGCAACTCAAATGGTCGTTACTTAAGTGAGCTGATGTTTATCATTAAATTTATTTAATTATGTATATTTTATATTAAGAAAAAGATTTATTTAAAATTTAATTAAAAACTTTTAGAGTAAGAAAATAATTTTTTATTAATTTATATTAATACAAAGACACGAGTGGATATAGTTTTTATTTTTTTTATGTTTTCTATCATTATTAACATTATTAAAATATTAAACCAGTCTCCCGCAATAAAAAACGAAAAAGTCCACATTTTAAATACAAAAGAGCCAATTTCCAATAAAAATTGAGACTGTTTAAAGTGCAAAAATGGTACCTATTCTGAAATTATTTTGAGACTTAAGCTTTTAGTGCACCAAAAAACCATTTCAGTGCACTAAAAGCTTAAGTGCATACTGATTTCATATACCATTTTATCTACGGCCGTGATTATTAGTCCTATTAATCACGGGTCTGTAAAAAATAGACCGTTTAAACTTTAAAACGGCCGTGAATAAAGTACAGTATTCTACTCGCGTATGATAGCTATTAATAGTTTGGGTAATTACGCCACTTGCCTGTCGGCTCGTGTCGCAAAATTCTCCCTCACTGGCTAATGGTAACTCAAGAACGCTTTGAGAGGTAAACTTTAAATTTGGAAAAAAAAGTTCTCGTCTGTGATCGTTTTTAGTAACTAGATTAAACGTTGCAAGCACCCTGTCAAAACATTGGCACTATTGTACACTAGAGCCATCTAGTTTGCAAATTTCAAACTGGGTGTTTTGTATGATTTTAAATTCTGTATCTTTAAAACATTATATTCTAGCAAAAAACTGTATATAACATTTTTTATAGGGCTTAAAAAGAGCTTTTATTTAAAATATAATTTTTTGAAATCGGGATATAAATATGTGAGATATGCTAAAAAAACCTTTTACTGCTTTAAACGCAAATATCTCGAAAACAATGCGTTTTAGGAAAACGTTGTTTATAACATTTTTTTTGACCAATTTAAAATTATCTTTTATATAAGTGCTAAATTAACCAAATACACTAATAATTGCCTTAATTATAAACAAAAAACGCTAAAAATAGGAATTTTACCCTATTTTTACCCCATTACCCCCAATCGTTTACCCCCAAAATCTAATCAGCTCTTCGGAATACGATAAGAAATAATATGCAAAAAACCGCAAGTCGATATCTCATGTAGAAATGGAGTTAGAGAGTTTACACCCAGACGGACCCAAAAATTTTTTTACTGATTTCAACTCAGAATGGTATAAAACGTCTAGAAATGTGAAAAAAACGTGGTCAAAGATTTTGACTTTTCGGCGAAGTTTTCATCGGCACTCTTATTAACATTAAGTGCCGATGTAAAAAGGGGTAAAAGCTCTAATTCTGTTGAAAAATTTATTTTTTTCTTAAAAATTATATTTTATTATAAAACACCTTTTTCTGGTCAAATAAATTTAACAAAATGCTGTCTCCAGGTTTGACTCTAGAATAATTTCTTGGACACTTTCAAATACTTTTTTGATGTTATTTGTATCAGTGGCAGTCGTAAAATGAACATGTGCTTTTCTTGGTGGAATATCGATCTTTACAATTCTATCGTGAATTAACTGTTCTTCCACAACAGGCAAATTCGCTATGTCCTAAAAATGAAAACATTATTACAATAAAATTAACTGAAAATGGTACAGTTCCACCGCAATTTCTAGCGAAAAGTTCGGATACGCTTTGATTATTATATTATACTATACCCAGGTAGCAAAATAACATGACATTCACGTGAAAGCCACGTTAATATGTGACATGTGATGTTAAGATTGTAGTCTCATTTAACAAGAATGTAGCATGGTGGGGATGTCCTAAGTCCGCCTTTAATAACATCACACAATGACATCCCGAAAATAACGTGTATGTGACATCATAAATCCACATTCCTGCTATATCTAATATCTTATGGATGCCGTTACTGGTACTTTAATATTTAAATAATATCCTAGGATATTAGCTTTTTTTTAAATAAAACCATTAAAAACGCTATAACCCTATAAAATATCGGATTTAAATAAACAAATCAATCAGTAATTGAAACAATCACAGATTGAACAAGATAGATTCTAAATACGAAATTGCAGATTAAGCGGAGAATATATTCCTTTAATCCGTGTCCGTGGTCTTGAGAAGCCCGGCAGAGCCCCCTATTCATTGGAAATCGTATAATGTGTATACAATTTCCTTATAATAATTTACTCTATCAACATCATTTTATATCGATTTTTTTGCTTCGAACGTCGGTGAGAAGCAAAATAACATGGCATTCACGTGAAAGCCACGTTAGTATGTGACATGCGATATATTCACAGCGTTGCTAAATATTTGTTATTAAATAACATGGTTGTCACGTCTCACGTGTTACGTTGCAAATGTGATGTTAAATACATGTTATTTTTCAATATTATGTGATGTTATGATTTAGTTTAAAAATACACCCAAAAGTGATGTTAATTTCTTGTAATATAACATCCCTTGCTACCTGGGTACTATAGTATATTTAGAGCGCCTGTGCTAGAATAGTATTATACGGTATTTTCGAATTTTCAAAAATCGTCCTAGAAAAAACATTCTTGGATATAAATTTGTTTTTGTAGACGCGATAACTCAAGAACGAATAATCCGCTCTATTTAAAATTCTCAGGAAAAATAAAGTTCTATGAGGGGAAGATCCCTATTGTTTTTGAAAGTAACCCCTCCAAAAACGAAAAAGTTATGGGGGTTAAACTAGGGACTTTTTTAGGAAAAATTACTTTTATTATAAGGAATAATTCTAAAAATTTTGAAAGTAATCCCTCAAAAAACAAAAAAGTTATGGGGGTATATTTACATTAATTTTTTTTATAAAAACTTTTTTCAAATTTTTTTTTTGTTTTTCAAAAAAAAAACTTATTTATTTTTTTTTTTTGTTTTTTTTATTCTTTTTTTTATTTTTTTTTTTGTAATTTACTATATTGAACAGCCAGTTTAGTCAGTTTTATACAATAAAACCGGCAGTGACTCAGTTGCAAATGTGTGGTAAAAGGCGAAGATCATACCAGTTCGGGTGCGACTCGCGTAATTTCGTCGAAGCTTCGCAAAGGCGGACCCCTTATACGAAAGCAGCAGAGGTATGAGTCACTGCAGGTTTTATTGAATATCCAGTATATTATCATACAAAATTTGAGCAAAATCGTTGGAGCCATCTTTGAGAAAATCGAATTTTTCGATTTTTCTTCATCAGTAAAGGCATGTAGTGTGACAGACCGACGGAAGGCCATCGAAAAATACGGATAAATACATCAAAAACTGTAAATCTCTTTTTTTTTGACTTGCAGTTCGGTCGAGAGTAAAAAATAATAGTTATTTAAATACCAAGGGACTAAACTGACTGTTTTAGTCCCGCTGCATTAGTGTTGTAGAAATGCAAGGGACTAAAACAGCCAAGTTTAGTCCTGAGGTATATACACTATTTTTTGCAGGACCAAACATAATTTAGGTAGGTAGATAAAATTAAAAACCACGCGTGTAAAATCGGTTGTTTTATTTTCGTAATTTAATCAAGATGCCTGTAAATTGCGAAAAGTCAGTTTTATGGCTATCGCGATTTCAATTTTTTTTTAATATGGTTGACACAAACGTCAAAAAAATGGACGAAGATGATAAATTTTAAGTTATGTATAAATTGTTTTAACAATTTTTATTCCCTAGTGAGAAAAACGGCAAGTTTAGTCTTGGTCGTGCAAAAAAATTATTTTTGTTTCAATTTTTTTTGCCTCCTTAACAGTAGGTATACCACACCCAGATTTTTATCAAAAAACGTATGCTTACCCATATTTGCTTTCTCATAAACAACTTTGCTCTTTCATATTCATTTGCGCATGTACCGTCTTTTTTTGAGGGGGTATAGTTTGAAAATTCCGGAAAATATTTTTCCAGTTTATGTCCATTGTTTATTTTCTCTTCCAAAACGTCTTGTTTGTTTAAAAATACGATTAAACCCGATTTTCGCAAATACCTGAAAGAAAATATTTAAATTCAAAAATTATAGATTCTATATATTTAAGTTTAAAGAAAAAGAGCATGTTAAAAAAAGCATGTTCAAAAGAAAAGAGCATGTTAAAAAAAGCATGTTCAAAGGAAAAGAGCATGTTAAAAAAATCATGTTCAAAAGCAAAGAGCATGTTAAAAAAAAGACCATGTTAAAAAAAGCATGTTAAAAAGAAAAGAGAATGTTAAAAAAAGCATGTTCAAAAGAAAAGAGCATGTTAAAAAAGCATGTTCCAAAGAAAAGAGCATGTTAAAAAAAGCATGTTCAAAAGAAAAGAGCATGTTAAAAAAAGCATGTTCAAAAGAAAAGAGCATGTTAAAAAAAGCATGTTCAAAAGAAAAGAGCATGTTAAAAAAAAAGAGAATGTTAAAAAAAACAGAAAAAGTAAGTTCAAAAGAAAAGAGCATGTTAAAAAAGGGAATATTTTAAAGAAAAGAGCCTGCTAAGAAAAAAGAGCATGTTCAAAAAAAAGGAGCATGTTCAAAAAAATAAAAAAAAATAGGATACCCTTACTTGTTTTGGCAGATATCCTGAAAAAGCTCCAACGCATCATGTAGTCGATTTTTTGTTTCGTCCTCCCTTAAATTTTGATCAAAATCGCTGGCAGCTATCAGAAACAAAATGGCTCTAATTGCCTCGGAAAAAACTTGTATCCATTTTTTACGATGACCCTTTTGACCACCTACATCGTACATCCAGAATTTTGCCAAGCCACCTCCGTACTTTTTCGCTACAGGCAAATCGAATTCTATTTTTGAAATCGACACGGTCATTATTCTGCAGAAAAGAATGTCCTGGATGGAAGGGATATAATCTGGGGCTCTGATTGTATCGATTTGATCCAAAAAACTAAGAACAAAAAAAATCAAAAAATATTTTTACAACGATTTTTTATCATACGATACTAGTCGTAAACGTCCGTAAAGATATGTAATGCTACGTTCCATTGTATACTATTCACAGTAAATTGTATACTGCATTTACCTAAAAACTTAAAAAAAAAATAATTTTCAAAAAAAAATAAAAAATATTTGAAATTTTTGAAAAAAAAAAAAATTAATGTTTTATTTTAACTTTTTTGTTTTTAGGGGATTACCTTCAAAATTGGTAGAATTGATCCTTATAATAAAAAATAATTTTTCCTAAAAAAGTTACGTTAATCGGGATTTTCTTTCAGCTTTTTTCGATTTTTTTAAAAGCTTAACTTCCCACAACTTTTTTGTTTTCGGGGGGATTACTTCCAAAAATAATATGAATCATCCCCTCGTAGAACTTGATTTTTCCTGAAACTTTCACGTCGATCGGATTATTCGTTCTTGAGTTATCGGGTTCACAAAAATCGTGACGGACATTTGAAAAAAAAAGTTGATTATTTTTTCATAAAACAAATTTATATCCAAGAATTTTTTGTCTAGGACGATTTTTGATTTTTTTTGAAAATTCAAAACTACCGTATATTATTCTAGCGCAGGCGCTGTGAATAATATAAGAAGCATCAAAATAACTTTTAACCCCTTTACCCCATCTTTTATGAAAAAAAAGGTCTGGGTGGAAAATTGCGATTTTCGGAAAAGTCCGGAAAAAGTCAGAAAACACGCGTCCTGGACTTTTCCGAAAAAAGTCTTTTTCTACAGCCCTGATCTCAAAGCGTTTTCAAGTTATGCTCACTGTTTTGCACTGCCTATAAGCTGATATTCATTGGCTCTTTTGTAGGTTTCTTGCACGCCTGGATCATTCCAGGCTACTTTTACATGATCATAGTATTCCTAAAACAGAAAAAATATATTTATTATAAAAATAACGTGGACACCTATTCTCAAATCGTTTAAACTGACTCCCCGGGTGAAGGCCAACTGCTAGGCAGTTTTTTTGATCGTGCGATTGGTCCAAACTGTTAAAAATGGGTGGAGCTATAGATTCGGCGCGCTATAAAAATGGGACAGTGACGTCATAAAATGAACGACGACACTGCGCACCATATTATAGCGACTATAAATAATTGCTGGTCACCGGTGAAGCAAGTTCACTTGATTTGAGAATTGGGGTTCTGTAGCAATTTTCAAAAATATTAAATCTTACATCATTGTATTCCTCAGGCTGCCTTGGTCCAATTTTTAAAATATATTCACCAGAAAATTTCGCGTTCTCGTTAAAAAAGTTGGTTGGAGGTTGAATACGGTCCATATTGTTTAAAATGTCGTATATGGATTCGTGGATATTCTGTTTTATGAAAGGTATTTTCTCCTTTTTTTCACTGAAAAAAAAACAGGTTGTTTTAGTTAAAACTCTCAAGGCCAATTACTTAAAAACTAAAGAAGATATTTAAGATCTATAAATATGTTTGACTATATTTTGTCATTTAATAGATTCTGCGATGTCCCTAGGCATAGGCGTCGCGGCGCTTTAAAATACTTTTTCGACGGCTGGAATATTAAAAAGTATTTTTTCCGATACAATGCTCAATTTTAAGCATTTTTTTTATATCTTGGTTTCCGAGATATTTGACATTTTGAGCATTAAAAACTAAATATTTTCATCTAAAATTGCAGTTATTTTAAAAGGTAGTAAATTTATTGATTTTTAGTTTATTACAAAACACTATTAAAAAGTAGGTCTTATCCACAAGGCAGCTGCCTTTCTCCCCACCTATGGTGTCTAGTAATGGACGGTCTTATTGGGAGGCTGGCCGCTGAAGGGCTGTATGTGCAGGCATATGCAGACGACGGGACAGTACTGATCACAGGAAAGTTCCTAGGCATTGTTTGCGATAGAATGCAAACCGTCTGCAGGATCATAGAAAGTTGGTGTGAGGAGAACGGACTCTCAGTCAACCCAGCAAAGACAGAGATGAGCCTCTTCACCAACAAAAGGAAGATACAGGGATTCAGGGCACCCACAATGTACGGAAGGCCACTAGAGCTTGCTCAAGAGGTTAAGTACTTAGGGGTAACCCTAGACAGTAAGCTCACCTGGAAGGCGCACATCGACAAAGTCGTAGACAAGTCGATAGCGTCTCTTTGGCATCTGCGCCGGGTGGATGGCAAAAGCTGGGGCATGAGCCCAAAGATCCTCCACTGGATCTACACCGCAGTCATCAGACCTAAAGTGCAGTATGGCTCGGTGGTCTGGTGGCCCAGTGTCAGCAAAGCCATGGTAGCAAGAACGCTAAGTAAAATCCAAAGACTAGCATGTCTAGGGATTACTGGCGCTATGAGGACGACCGCCACAGCCGCGCTAGAAGCTCTACTGGGGCTGCCCCCGATTCCATCTTGGATAAAGAAGGAAGCGATGGCCAGCCAACTGAGGATGCAAAACGCTGGATGCTGGCTGGCAGGAGAAGCAACGTATGGTCACACCAAGATTGCAGAGATCGCTAAAAAGGAAATCCCTATTAGCAGTATCAAAGTGATTGAGGCTGAAGATCGGCTTAGGTATAACAAGAAATTCACTCTCACAATTCCCAGTAAGGAACAGAGGGAGAGAAAGCAGGTTGCTTTCGCCCCGACATCCGTGGTGTGCTATACAGACGGTTCCCGTATGGCAAGCACACAGACATCGGGAGCAGGATTCTGCATTGAAGACAGGGAGGTACAGGAAAGCTTTTCACTAGGAATGTACCCCACAGTCTTCCAAGCGGAGGTCTTCGCTATACAGGAGGCGGCAAGGTGTGAGGCAGTACGTTCAGGCAACGAGACAGATGTATACTTCTGCTCAGATAGCCAGGCAGCTTTAAAAGCTCTTAGCGCACCCGCAACAAGATCCGCTCTGGTGCAGGAGTGTGCTGGCGAGCTGGATGAGCTAGCAAGAACAAAAAGAGTTCACCTTGTGTGGGTACCAGGTCACTGCGGTATTCCAGGCAACGAGAGGGCAGATGAACTCGCCAGACTGGGTGCCAGAAAGCCCTGCCTGGGTCCTGAACCAATTCTTGGTATCACAAGGAAACAAGTGAAGACTGCCCTCAACGCTTGGGTGGAAAGTCAGCTTAAGGAACACTGGACCGAGCTTAGCGGTTGCAGGCAGGCCAAGGAATTCCAGACCAGGCCAAGCAAAGCTAGGACGGTCTGGCTACTAGGAAGGGGCCGAGCAACCATAAGCCTCCTTACAGGGGTCCTTACGGGCCACTGTGGGCTTATGCGACACCTAAGCCTCATGCGGACGGTAAACGATCCGACCTGCCCTGGGTGTGGGATGGACGAGGAAACGCCCTACCACTTCATAGGGGAGTGTGAGGCTCTGGGCAGGCTCAGACAAGACGTCTTCGGAGTGGTAACACTAGTGAAGGAAGAGTTGAGCCTCCTAGCCTGGTCAGATGTTATGAACTTCATCAGAAGGTCTGGCAGATTTAGGAAGAGGGAGGATAGGCAGCAGGTTTGGTAGGTAATCTTGGGGCAGACAAAAAGGGCCATTGGGCCTACTTGTCAAGCGTAATCCATTCAAAACTGTTTTTCTGACTTTTGAAATAACTTGTAATTAATCCAATGCGGCGCGGTGTATTTTTTTTATATGTTAAAATTTTTGAAACTCACTCATTTGAGTATCCATTTATATGCAATATTTTCATTTGCTTGATGATTGTAGTTTTTCCAGACTCTCCAGTACCCAAAAGCAACAATTTATTTGTCTCCAAAAAGTCTCTGGTATACAGCTTGTCCTCTTCATCCACCTTATCATTTTTTCTACAAAGCCCCATTTTTTTTCTGCAATTTTTATACTTTAAATTGCAATTTTCGATATTTTGTAATAAAATATGGCTTTGAATTGAATTTAAAATCAATTTATCTTATCTTTAGGTAATTTAAAAAAAAATATATATCTTTTATGTACTTATCTGTTAATCCACTGTTTTATTTATTATTAATCCAACATTTATGCCACAAATTTGCGATAAATCTTAAACAAATAAAATTATATACCTACATTTCACTAAAGAATCCGGGTTTGTCAAAAAATTTAAAAAATCTTTATTTTTTAAAAGCAATGAAAGGAGATAGATATCTAGATCATGCCATATTTTTAATACATAGGCACCTAATAAAAAAATATATATAAAAAAAATCGTTGACTGAATTGCCTATTATTATAATAGACAACTAGATGAAACGTTGCAAGCACCCTGTCAAAACATCGGCACTATTGTACACTAGAGCCATCTAGTTTGCAAATTTCAAACTAGGTGTTTTGTTTGATTTTAAATTCTATATCTTTAAAACATTATATTCTAGAAAAAAACTGTATATAACATTTTTTATAGGGCTTAAAAAGAGCTTTTATTTAAAATATAATTGTTTGAAATCGGGTTATAAACATGTGAGATATGCTAAAAAAACCTTTTACTGCTTTAAACGCCAATATCTCGAAAACAATGCGTTTTAGGAAAACGTGGTTTATAACATTTTTTGACCAATTTAAAATTATCTTTTATATAAGTGCTAAATTAAACAAATACAATAATAATTGCCTTAATTATAAAAACAAAACGCTAAAAATAGGAGTTTAACCCTATTTTTACCCCCTTACCCCCAATCGTTTACCCCCAAAATCTAATCAGCTCTTCGGAATACGATAAGAAACAATATGCAAAAAATCGCAAGTCGATATCTCATGTAGAAATGGAGTTAGAGAGTTTACACCCAGACAGACAGACGCAAAATTTTTTTTTACTGATTTCGACTCAGAATGGTCTAAAACGTCGAGAAATGTGAAAATAACGTGGTCAAAGATTTTGACTTTTCGGCGAAGATTTCAATACATCGGCACTCTTAGTAGCACTAAATAAAGTAAATTATTTTACTATTATAAATTAACTTGTTTAAAAAAATATTTATTATAATTATATAATATACAACATATAAAATATATATTTCCACAACCAAGGTATAAGAATATAACAAATAATAATTTCTTCTTTTAGATTTACCCTGGCAGAAAGTATTGTAAAAACAACAAGAAAAACTCAATTTTTATAACTCACAAAATAACGTCCTTTCAATCAACATATTCTGCTAGGGTAAAATAAAATACTACATAGTTTTTTTTTAATAAAATTTCCCCCGATTTGTCATAAATAAATAAAATATTTGAACTCTATTACATAAATAGTAGTTTTCTGGTGTTTTTTAATAAAATTTAATTTCTTCTGATATGTGTCATAGATATCGCTGTACAAATAAACTTTTTTTTCTATTTTGCGACTCTGATAAGCTCATAATCACACGCGTTTTGCGTGTTTTTATAGGCCCATAAGAGGACTGTACTTTTTGTTCTTTTGGGTTGGCAACAGACCTGGCCTATCGCTTGATGTTTTGCGTGCAAATGTCAATGACGATTTAAAGTTTAATTTTTTAGAAAATTTTGTGTTTGGGTTATTTTTTAGCGTGTTAAAATTATGGACTGGTCAATTGCAGTGAAAAAAGAAGAGATGACTGTAAAATATATCAAAATATCATTTGTTCTTAGAAGTTTAAACATAGTGTAAACTGTAATGCCAACCCAAAACAAAAATCCCTAAATTAGTCATCAATTTAAATGTAAGTTTTTTAAATTTTAGAGCAAAATAGAAAAATTTTTATAAAGCACTCGTTTCATAACACGTTTTTAAAACACTAGTACTTTAGAAAACTCGCCGGAAGCGGCTCGTTTTCTAAACTTGTACTCGTGCGCTAACAACATATGTTATGAAACTAGTACTTTAATATACTATAAACTGTTTCTTAAAGGCGTTTTCTCTAAAGCCCCAAACGCATAACTTTTCTGAAAAAAGAAGGCCCATTCCAGTTTCCTTTGGTCATCAAATGCCAGTAAAGGGAAGGCATGACATTTTTCTTCAAAAAATACATCGAATATAGTTCCCTGTCTTGCCTGAAAGGGAACGTCTCCAAAGGGTTTAAATTGTAATCGAATTCGGCCAAAATACATTTGTCATAACCAGTGACCAATGGGCAAGACGCATAACCATCGTAACTTTTTGATAATGGTTTACCATTCATTACAGAAACCATGTTTTGGTGAACTACACCACTTTGAGCAGCTAAAAAGCGAAGATATTACTAGAAGTAGGCTGTATATTTATTAGTAGTTTTCGTAACGAGTAAGCGACTTTAGTCCTTAGTGCACGAGAATGAAGTTTTTTGACAACGCGAAGCGAAGTCAAAAAATCATTCGAGTGCACTAAGGACTTGTTGCAAACGAGTTGCGAACAACATTTTTCGTTCGATATACAGTCTAGATGCTTTAAAAATGTATATTTTAAAGAATTACCTGCGATTAATTTTGACATTTCAAACTTTTATAAACGTCAAACCACTTTTGTCAAAATCAAAGCTATGTGTACTCGTTTGGATAAATGAGTGTGCATAGTTGTCATTTCATTCAAATATGCACTATGTACTCCTGCGATAGAAATATTTCGTAACGAGAATATATAGTGAACATTTTTCCTTATTTCGTGTACACTAGGTCGTACGACAAATAAATATTAAAAGCCGTTAAGATATGTAATGCTACGCAGTAGCACAGTAAATGCATTTTCGCAAAAAAAATTAAAAAAATAATTAAAAAAGCCTTTTAAACAATTTTTTTTATTTTTTTTTTGCGAAATACGAAAAAAATTTTAGAAAAACTTTTTTGGAAAAAAAATTAAAAAAAAAAAATTAAAAAATATTTAAAAAAAAACTATTTTTGCGAAAAACGAAAAATTAAAAAAATAATAAAAATGATCTGTTCTGTCAATTTTGAAAACAATTCCTACAAAAACAAAAAAGTTATGAGGGGTTAAACTTCTTTTTTTTAATAATTTTTATTTTTTTTTTCGCTTTTTTTTATTTTTTTTTTGAAAAATTATTTGGAAAAATGCAATATACCATTTACTGTGAATAGTATATAATGGAATGCGCAGCATTATACCTTCACAACTTGTTTCGTTTTTAATTAAACTTACCGACTGCGGCTGCCGTTTTTGAATTGGGTGTAGATCCACAATCGCCGATCGCAAAAACATTCGGGTATCTAACATGTTGCAAAGTGGCTTTGTCTACCTCTACCATACCGGCGGCGTTTGAAAGATCTTTGTTGCTTGAAATGCAGCTTGGTGTAGCCATGGGTGGGGTCACATGCAACATTGAAAACTAAAAATACAGTCCAAACTTAATAACTCGAACCTCCATAAAATGTTCCGTAAGTCGAAGTTTACTGATGTTTCCGCACATTTTCTATTGTAACATTAATTCTCTCCCTGACAGCACACTTCCTTCATAGAATACTCTTAGAATCTTTATAGAAGGAAAGTATATTCTAAGAAAGTTCTAAGAATGTATTTAGACTGTTTGTGCTGTCTGGGCTCTAAGTCAAATTTTCTATTACTCGAAAATCTCGAAATCACAGAAACACAGTATTCTCCATAACTCGAATTTTCGGGCAGCATAAAATAAAGTTTTTCGTCACAATATTATGCACTTTAAAAAATCCAGACGCCACGGAGGCTATCTTCGCGCGCGATCGCTCAGAATCGTCAAATTTCGTTGTACCGTACGTCGTTTACAGTGTGTTTTCTAAGGGAATCCCCAAAGCTTTGCGGGATTTTTGTTCTTTAATTATGCAGAATAATTATGAATAGTTATGAAAAGTTTTAAATAGTTTTGAACAGTTATAAATAGAATGAATATTTATGAATAGTTTTGAATAGTTATGAATAGTTTAGTTTTAAATAGTTATGCATAGTTTTGAATAGTTATGAATGGTTATTAATAGTTTTGAATAGTTATGAATAGTAATAAATAGTTTTGAATAGTTATGAATAAATTATTCAGCGACCGTCGCTCGAAAAAAAAAACAAACAAACAAACAAAAAAATACTTACGTTTACCGTACTGGTCTGTTCAGGATTATCTAAATTTTCAAATACGGCTTCATTTTTTGCAGCATCTACCGATTTCAAATTTGTTTTTAGATTAACATCGATGTCTCTTGTCTTACAAACTTTCCACAGGGCATCTGCGTAAGTTTTAACTCCAAAAATAACTGGTAACGATGTATAGTATGATATTTTAACGTCATTACGTCTACCATTCTAAAATTGTATCAGTTTAAAACAATGTTTTCTTTGAATCGGGGAAAATATACATACCTTTCTAAGAAAATCTTCTACCAAATAACAGATTTTTTGTGGAGCACCAGGACATTTTACAGGCGAATTGGGAAAAGTAAATAAGGCATTACCAGATTTTAGGTTCTCCAATACCTTATAAGTGTGTTCTGCATATTTCGGTGAATAAATTGAACATACCAATGTTGGTTTTTCCAATGCTTCAGTTAAGCCAGGTATCTGAAATTGAAATAACAGTTAAGTAACTCTATTTTTACCGATTTTGACACCCTATCAACATTTTACTGAATAAATCTCCCTATTATGCTTATGTAACACTTCAGTGAGCCTAAACAATGATTTTTCTAACTTTACGATAAAACATTTTCAAAAAATACCTAAGGGAAAGCCTTTTTCTTAATCATTTATAACTTTTTAAGCTTACCTTGTCGTATCTAAGCTCCAAACCAACAGCAACCAACAAAAATTCATACTGTATCGAACCTCCTTGTTTTGTATGTACGGTATTATTTTTTAAATCAAAACTTTTGGCTCCATCTTTTACCCAAGTACATTTATCAGGTAGTACATTCTTTTCGGCTCTTTTTGAGTCCTCTACAGTATAAATACCTCCTCCCACAAGGGTAAACATGGGTTGATAATAGTGGTCATTGCTGGGTTCTAATACTATCAATTCTGATTTTGATTTGACATCTCTTGATAGTTTTGCAGACACAGCACAGCCCCCTGCACCTCCTCCAACAACAAGAACCTTACATCTAGAAAAATACGCCGGTTTTACACATTTTCAAAACGTAAACATAACCTACAACTTACTTGTAGTTTTGATGACAAGTAGACGTGGTAGAGAAGCATTTTAAACCATTTTTAATGATTGATTTTGTTAGAACACTTTTTAGTATCATTTTGGAGCTCATAATGAATGCTTAGAGGTGTGAATTATCAATATTAACTTATAAATAGATATTTTTAGAATTATGTTTACTTATCTCGCATGTCACTCGTATTAATGACGTCATCACTAGCATATAACATTGAGGTATAGGAATGGCATAAAACACACGTTCAAATTCAAAATATTTAAAAGACACCTTTTTGATATAAAACATAAATCACCCTTGGATTCGATGAAAATCCACCCCCACAAAGTTTAACCCTACCCCCCAAGCACCAAAAAAAGTAGTAAATCCTAAAGTATAAAGAACTTTCACTTTCGGGTTTAGACCGTGTTAATGGATTTTCACTTTCCGACGTTTCGTCTCTTACTACTAGAGACATCTTCAGGGATTAATCTGAAACAGTTTCAGATTAATCCCTGAAGATGTCTCTAGTAGTAAGAGACGAAACGTCGGAAAGTGAAAATCCATTAACACGGTCTAAACCCGAAAGTGAAAGTTCTTTATATCTTAATGGCCGTGAAAGCTTAAAATCTAAAAAAAATCATAAAGTATCTCGAGAAAAAATCGAGTTTAAGCAACGAACTAATAACTCTTCTCTCTAGAATAGGCATTTCATTCGCTAAAACTGACAAAAACGTCGGCAACATAAACATTCGTCTGTCTTAGGGCCACTTGCACCAATGATGGTTTAACTTTAAACTTGGATTAAATTGACGGATGGCCAATCAGAACGCAGCATTTTTAACTTAAACTCGGTTTAGCTGAGTTAATCCCGTACCAAAATTTGGTGCAAGTGGCCCTTACTCGCACATCTTTGTTCTAACAGAGACAACAATACCAGTTACTGGTAATTCTTATTGTTCAGGCCTGAATATACCTACTAGTAGGTATATTCATAGCTATGTGTTTACAAACAAACCGATATGTTGGCGATACTTTATTTTAACGGTATGCGTATTCTAGAGAGAAGAGTTATTAGTTCGTTAAGTTTAAGGGATCAAGTCAGTTAGGTTTAATAAAATGTGAGAAAGTTTGGTATAAAATTCAATTCACGTACCCCTAGTTAACCCTTTGTTTAAGGGGATGTTTAGCTTCTAGAACAACAAATCTTGCTTTTGCACAAGTTCATGACCAGACAAAAATTTTGAGCCCTTATACAGCCTGTTCCAGAACTCGCGTACCGAAATTTAAGAGGTGATTCTACATCCAAAAATATGAAAAAAAGTTTCTATAAAGGTTGGTCCGGAAATGAGCCCTAAGGGAGCTACGGCCCTTCGAAGATGACGTATTGAATGGGGAACAAAAAAAAAAGCACCAATAAAATTTTAATGCTGCAGGGTGCTTCTTCATTTAAAACTGAGCAAAAAAGTATGATACACCAAAACACCTAAATTTAATATTAAAGGAGTAATAGCCTTTTAAAAAGTAACGTTTTTGGTGGCACAAAATGTTACTTCCTCTTAATTGCATTTTTTTTTGATAACGGTTGCTCCTACAGTGTTACACTATATGATATTTTATATGTATTTTTACTCTAGAAATCTATATTTTTTACAACAAATCCAAAAAACATACACATAGAAAAGTTTGGGGCAAAAATGTTTTAAGCCTCATATATCTTGTCCGTCTGGGCACGCCTCTGGATAAATTCAAAAAATAAATTAACATAAACTTATTGCCCTTATTAATACTAGTAAACATGAAAAAGCTCGCCGCTCTAGCTTAAACGGTACCCGAGTTATTAATTAAAAACCTTATTTTTATTACAATTTTAAAGGGCCCTAGATCCCTTAGGGCTCATTTCCGGACCAACCTTTATAGGAACTTTTTTTATATTTTTGGATCTAGAATCACCTCTTAAATTTTGGCATGCCAGTTATGGAACACCCTATGTTAGATTTTATCAATTCCAATCGAAGTTACAGATTAAAAAAAAGAGGCTAAAAACCCTCTTTTTTTGCGGTCACTCTTTACATTCAAAAGATTTATTTTATATAAATAAAATCTAATTTATTTGCTAAATGTGAGAAAAAACATATTTTATGTAGAAACAAAAATTTGGTATTTTTTTAAACGGTTTTTTCTTCATAATTTCATTTTTTCAAATGGCAACCCCCTCGGACGCTCTTACCTTTTTGGTGCGTTATTGTAAGAGCTAGAAAATGGCGTAGGTACTTTTTTTGCAAAAAAAATGATTTTGTACGCCATTTTGTAGCCCTTGTTAAGAAATATATGCTACAAAAAAAATACTGAAACTCACCCGGTATATATAAAATGTATACAATACATATATGTATAGTAAAAAAAACCGTTTTTTATACAATATATATAATAAGGGCACAGTATTTTTAAATAATAATATGGCGTATAAAAAAATAAACACATAATATCAATGTATTTATTTTTATTATGGAAATTGACAAAAATTACAAGACTATATGTGATTACATAATGAATATTATTAAAAAATTCTTAAGTAGGCATATAGCAAATGTTTTAGAATACGTAATCCTAAAATCCAATATAATTAAAAACCGTCTAGTATTCCGTGATAGTTGTCCAAAATTAGAACTAGAGACTATTAAATTCAAGACTATAACCTATTAGGACATACCCCCGTAGAAATTTAATGTTTTTTAACGCTTTTTTTAATGTATAAACCGCCCAATTTCTAAAGATATAATTCCTAACGTTAAAATAACGTTTATCTAACGTTAGGTAAAACTCATAACGTTATTATAACGTTAGACCCTAACGTTAGGCATCTTACATTCAAACCACATTCGTCTAACGTTAGGTCAAGTCGTTCTAACGTTATTTTCTATCACTGTGTTTACTTATTTATTAAGTAATCTACGATTAAACTGATGTGTTTTAATTTTACAGCTATTACACTCCCAACAGCACACTTTTTACTATTAGTACATTCTTGGAAGCTTCTTAGAATATCCTTAGAACTTTTGTGCTAGAAGGGAAGAGACAATTTATAATTATAAAGGGGGCTTTAAAGCTAATCCCTTTTTAATGATTATATTTTAAGCGGTTACCCAGATAGCACAGGTTTATACAACGGATATCCCCAGAATATCCGTTTTGGGATTTCCGACATCCCCAGGATATACGATTTCGTCTATAGATATCCGTAGGACAGCTTTGTTACTAAACGGGAAGCCGAGCGACTTCCGAACCGTATATCCCAAGGATATCCCGAAGGTATGTCCTGAGGATATACTGTACGCCTGTCCTAAATATATCTACTAATTATTTACACCTGTCCCCGACAAAAGTGGCTATCAAATAGAGTTGCTTTTATTGTTTTTTATGTGAAGTATTGATTTTAGCAGGTTGCACCTAGATACAAGTTATTTAAATAGTTTCACAAAAAATAATAAAAGCAATACTATTAGCCACTTTTGTCGGGGAGATTTGTACATAATTAGTAACTTACTTATCTACGAAATATATTTCCCGTTTTCCGTGGGTAATACTGACGAAATTGTCCAACAGAGGAAAACACAATATAAATATTTAATAATAACTGTGGAAAAACCTTACACACATAGGCCACAAACACCGATAATAACATTAAACTCACGAAAAACGCGGTAAATTTAAAATAATAAAGGAATAGCCATCGTGAGATATCCCAGGGATATCCCAAAGGAAATCCACGGGACATTCCATCGGAAGGTCCCTGGGATGTACGAAGGACATACCGTATATCCTTGGGATATACGGGCAGTATATCCTCAGGAAATACCTTTCGGGATATCCTTAAAATATACGATTAATGTCCCGGGACATGCGACATTAAGAGGACATTGAGAGGATATCCGAGGGATATTGTGTGCTATATGGGTACTAATTATACAATACTACTTAATTTCCGTAATTTTCAATAAAAAATCTAGCTACAGAGTATTTTAAAATAATCTTTCCTACGCACTTTACGTTTGTAGGAAAAAAAATGTACATTACTCGAGAGAAAAGTGTTTTTTTTCGCTCGTTTGAACATTTTGAGTCGGCTTATGCCTCGTGCTAAATTTTCCTCTCCAGTTATGTAATACAGTGTGGTCCAAAAGTTGAGATATTGTTGAGATATCGACTTCAAATTTGAAACTCTTAAATAAGACAACCCAAACTATCTTTTAGCATATATTTGATATTTTCAGCTCTTACATTGTGGACAGGGGGGCATGGGGGACCTTTTTTTTAATGGAAAGGGGGGTCGTGTTATACATTATTTTAAGTATTATAAAATTCTCTATTTAACTATACATATATTTTTTTAATTTTTTAAACATTCTTTTAAGGTTTTCTATTTTTTTGGCTAAAAAATGCGAATTTTTAAGATTTTTTTTGTAAATTTTTATTTTTATCAATAAAAATTAGTTTAAAAGTATAATTTACGTTCTTGCAACTTGAAATAATTCATTTTTCAAAAATTGTTTGATTTTTTTAAAGAGTTTTAGATGAAAATACCCATTTTCAACCCTATTTTATACCCAAAAAAAAACATGTTAAATTAAAAAATATACGGTTAAATAGAGAATTGTATAAGCTCAAAATAATATATCACACGACCCCCCTTTCTATTTAAACCCCCCCATGCCCCCCGCCCACATTTTAATACCTGAAAAAATCAAATATATGCGAAAAGATAGTTTGGGTTGTCTTGTTTAAGTGTTCCAAATGTTAAGTCGATATCTCAACTCGTTCAAAAGTTAGGAGGGGGGGGGGGTGACTTTTGGACCGCACGGTATACTAATTACATAACCGTTATTTGTGCAACTATAAAGTCACGCAATACTTCACCAGGACAACGGCTAGATGGAGTTACTTATACGCAGCCAAAACCATCTACTACAGTTTATTTTTTTAAGGTATAGTTATTTTAAATTTGCTGCTAAATACTCCACAAAGTCCGATTTACACTGAAGCATGTGGCTTGTTTTGAATGTCAACATAACCAAAATTTATAATTTTTGTTTACTTACTTTCTTTTTATGATGTTTTGATGTAAAAAAAAAAAGAATTGATAAAGCTGTTGCTAAAAACACTTTTGTATTCCTGTAGAAACAAAATTTGCTTATAAAATCGCTTTTATTCCAATAATTTAGAGGAATAAACCATTGGTTTGTTCTCGTTAATGGCACGTCAACGTTTTACGGTTGTGTAAATTGGGCCTAGTCATTTCGCTTACGACGCATGCGTATCTTACGTTGCTATGGTAATTTCGAGATTGTTTACAAGCGGGAAGGTTTAAAATAACTATACCTTAAAAAATAAACTTTAAAATAGGTGGTTTTGACAGCGAAAAATTAATTACACAATATATGTAAGGGTTTTTTTTAATAACCCCTTTTATACATATCCGTTTTTATACACTTTGTCAAAAGTAAGACGATTTTTCTGATATAAAAAAATGAATTTACATTTTTTTATAGAACTTTAGTGGACTAAAACGAAACAAAAATTATTCAAAACAATAAATTTTAAAAAGTATTAACTAGATACTTTTTCAATGCATAATTATAATTGTATATAAATATCACAATTTCATCTTAAAAAATATTTTATATTTAGTAACTACTGAATGTTAGAACAGAATTCACAAAATTAAATATTTAATACAAGAAGTATCATATTAACTCCAAATCAATTCTTTAATAAACTTATTATTATAAATACTAAATATAAATATTCATAAGATATCGTACAAAAAATAATTTTATATAACAAAGGCATATTTAGTTGATAATAGTTAATTTTGGGGAATATAAATACGTCTTTATTATAGAAAATCATTTATTGTGTGCCAAAAATATTAATAAATTAAATCGAGTCCGACATTATTAATCAATACCTAAATAAATAAGTAAAATTACATCAAGCTGAAGATTCCATAAAAAACCATGTTCAAAATATATAAAAAATACATACAAAATAAAATAAAGTTATAGTAAAAAGCATAAAAATAGTTAAATGTAAAATTATTCGCCCCAATTAGTTTTTGATCTATAGTAAATCCCAAAAAAAGCAATTTACTTTCTCTCCTTTTCTCAATTGAGAGATATGTTAGTTGAGAAAAGGGGCTGTCAATAAATTACGTGACGAAAATCATAAATATGTGCCATGGTTTAAAGGGCCTTAACTATTGAAGATTTTCATAATTTTCGTGACACCATTTACGAAGAACCTCAAAGTTTTAACCTTGTTATTTTATGAAATAAAATAACAAGGTTAAAATTAAAAAAATACATAATAAAAAAATGTGCACTTTTAACTGTAGTCAGTTTCAAACCTATCATCATGCTCCCACCCTTTAGTCTGTTTTGGAGGCGCCTTATTTTCCCTCCAAGTATTATTTTTCTGTTGAAATTCTCCTCCAGAACTGGAGTTTTCCCTTCCGTGATCCCTCCAGTTGGAGTTATCTTCATTTCTAGGTTTCAATCTAGCCCCCGCACCTAAAATTGGCCTACCTCCAGGTTTTGATGAGTTCGAGGAAGAGTTTTTAGAGTTTTCCCTCGGAGTTTCTCGTCTGTTGAACGAGTTATTCGATTGGCTGGAATCTGAGCCAATCCCGCTGCTGTAATTTTGCGCCTGCGTGTATTCCACGCTGCTGGAGGGCGAAACGGGCTCGTTGGAAACTTCCGACGCTGTCGAGACCTGAAGTACGTTTACACTACTTTGAAAGCTGTCTAAGGTTTTACTTGTGTGGTTTGTTTGAATGCTGAGGTTGGCATGTGAGACCTTCAATAGGTAAGTTTTATTTTAGTTAATTTTGGTTTTAGTTAGTTTTAAATTTAGTTAATATAAAAAATAGGCCGGAAAATTTTACTACATATCTGCGCAAAGAACAGGGCTAAAAGAAAAAAATCTTGCTTTACCTAAAAAAACTTGCACAGAAAAACCCATTTAGCACACGTTTAACGATGGATATCCTCAGAATATATTTTTGTTACTAAACGGGATGTCGAGCGACTTCTGAACCCATATATCCCAAGGATATACCTCGTATATTCCAAATGTCCTTCGTGTGTCCCAGGTATGTCCCGAGGGGTATTACCCGGGGACATACTGCACGTATATCCCAGGGATATCCCCAAAGAATATCCTTTGGATATACGGGCAGTATATTCTCATGACATACCTTTCGGGATATCCTTGGGATATACGACTAATGTCCCGGGACATGCGACATTTAAAGGACAATGAACGGATATCCGGGGTTATTGTGTGATATATGGGAAATGTCTACCATGTTTTCAAATTATCAATTTATAATGTGCCCGCGTTCCTCATTTTCATAATATCAAATTAATAAAAATATTTATAGTAATAATAACAATTATTATTACTATTTGCCCAATCATTTATTAAGTTTTATAAACATTTCTAAAGTTATATTTGTGCAATAAATTACGAAAAATTATATTTGAGTTACAATTCTCGTTAACCATAAAAAATTATATTTATAAATAGTTAAAAAAAAATCATATTTAAATAATTATTATACATTTACTGCATCTTATTACAGTGTGTTTAAATTTGATTAAAATTTTAATTTTACCTGGAGTTGCTAAAACTGTACTTGAAACAAGTAAATTTCACTACCCTAGAGTGTAAAAATATGTAAGTATAAACAATAAAGATGAACAAGAATTCTTTCTACTAAAAATTATGGAAAAAATTAATCAAATATATACAGGGTGAGCAGTAACTGCCATGCCAAAATTTAAGAGGTGATTCTACATCCAAATATATGAAAAAAAGTTTCTATAAAGTTTGGTCCGGAAATGAGCCCTAAGGGAGCTACGGCCCTTCGAAGATGACGTATTGAATGGGGAAAAAATAAGAGCATCAATAAAATTTTAATGTTGTAGGGTGATTCTTCATTTAAAAGTGAGCAAGAAAGAATTCTTGACCTAAATTTAATATTAAAAGAGTAATAACCTTTTAGAAAGTACCATTTTTGGTGGCACAAAATGTTACTTCCTCTTAATTGCTAAGCTAAGCCCCCCTGGCCTTGGTTTGAGCCCCCCCCTGGCGTTTTCGCTGAGCCCCACCTGGTATTTTTTATGTCACCTACCCTTGGGCGCCAAGTTTGGTAGGAACCGTCAGAGACGGTTAAAGGTAATTTTTGGGGCGATAATTTTTTTTTGAAGGTGCGCCAAGTTTGGGTAGAAACCGTCAGGGACAAAGCTTTTAAAGCTTTTTTTCTTAAAGGTAATTTTTGGGGAGTCAATTTGTAGAAAGTGTCAGGGACAAAGCTTTTTTTTCATGGAGGTATTTTTTTGGGCGCCAATTTTTTTTAGTAGGGGCGCCAAATTTTGGTTGAAACCGTCAGGGACAATGCTTTATTTTTTTTGACGGTGCCATCCTTGGGGCTGAGCCCCCCTAAATTTTTTTCTGGTTACGGCCCTGCTTCTCCATGTATTATGAAAATTTTATTTAAGAAAAAAAATCGATCACAAGCGAAAAAAATGTGTATTTGTGTATTTTTTTTCAACTTACCTGAAAACTAGCCATTTCAGAATCTCCCAGCTGGGCTTGATAGAACTGATGTATTTCAGAGGGCAAAATTGCAAACCTATTATTAGAAACCTCTAGAGCTAGTAGCAACCATAATCTTCCCTCTTTTGCCAGCGGTTTTTCACCCGCCATGGTCACTCTGGCTTGATTTAACACTTCTGTCAGCTTGTCTGGAGATTCGGCTTTGATGGAAGATCCGTTTAAATACAACTAAAAAAGTTATTTATGGTACTAGTGGGTAAAGTAAGATATTGCCCATAAGAAAATTAACGCGAGGCGTCAGCCAAGCAGGTTAATTTTCAATAGGGCAATATCGGTTTACCCATGAGTGCCATACAAGGTTTAATCTAATAAATAGCTTAGAAATTTACAAGAAAATAATTTGACAAGTGACAGTTGAGTGGGTAAAATAAATAATTATCCACTCAATAAAGTAAAAGCCACGTGGGGGTTATTATTGAGTTAATCTATTTAAAATAAAGCTGGTAATTGTCTCATTATCTGTATGTATTGGATAAAAATATTTTTCGCCCTTATGCGATTTTTCCGGGAAAAAATAGTATGTAATGTCATGTTGTTATGTTTTTAATTTACTATTTGGATATTATCATACAAAATTTGAGCAAAATCATTAATAATACTATTTAACAGGCCTCTGGACGGACAGACGGAAATCA
This sequence comes from Brachypterus glaber, assembly GCA_958510825.1. Classification (NCBI taxonomy): domain Eukaryota; kingdom Metazoa; phylum Arthropoda; class Insecta; order Coleoptera; family Kateretidae; genus Brachypterus; species Brachypterus glaber. The sequence continues at coordinate 45,123,025 of OY294049.1, read as the reverse complement.
AAAAATCGTTTTTTCGGAATTTATATACCTTAAAACGCATAAATTCTCAAATAAATGCATCAAATTTTTTTTTCCTTAACAATACTTTCTTTAAGGTCACTCGAAAGTAAACATTAAAGCAAAGTGTCCTTTTTTAAGTGTTTAAAAATCAAAATTTTACCTGAGATGTAAATAATTTTAGATCGTCCACAGTAGCAGTTTCTAGAAGCATTTCCAAATAATTTAAAAACGGCGTGGCCATAAAAGTTAACTGTTGCCCATTCAAAAGCCTGGCTTTGTTGTAAAACTCTCCCAACATTTGAACACTGTTTCTGAACAACTGTGGATTACTTTTTTGCAGTTGCTTGCTAGTTTCAAAGTTATCTTGCAGTTTTCTGAGAAACAGCAGTCTTATGTTTTGATCGTGAACTTCTTGTGAAATAAACTGTCTCGAGGATATCATATAGACCAACTTTGATGCTAATTCAGAGTCATGTAATGACGCATTGTGTAAACTCTCAAAACTTTGTCTAGAATAAAATAGTATACATAGTATTATTTTGTTTTGTGATTTTCCTGAATAACTTAAGAACCATTTGACAAAGAAACTTTCTATATTAAGGTTAACTTGATTCAAATAAAGTAGAAAAATTTTATAACTTTTGAATGCTTTAACCTAGAGACTTCAAATTTGGTAGATGTCTTGATATTAATTTAAGTAATTTTTATGCACAATTTGAAGCTTTTAGGCATAACCATTCAAAAGTTATTGCAAAAATACGAATAGTATATTAAAACACTTATTCCATATCACGTTTTTATAGCACAAGTACTTTAGAAAACTCGCCGCAAGCGGCTTGCTTTCTAAACTTGTACTCGTGCGCTAAAAACGTATGTTATGAAACTATTACTTTAATATACTATATATTAATTTTTGTAAAATGAAATAATTCCGTAAATAATATTGAATAAAGAGATATAAAAAAAAAAAAATATACTATTTGAATTTTCGTTGCAAACTTTAGCTTCATAATTTTTATCAAAATACCCAACTTTGACCTGTAACGAAAACAAAATTTTGAGCTATCAAACATGAATGCAAAACTTCTGCAATAACTTACCCCACTTCTTCACCATTCTGGCAGTTTTCTTTCCATTTTTCCAGAATATATTTTAGTTTTTGGTTGAATTTGATGCCATCATCACTAAGATTTAATTCTTTTACTTTTGTTATTATATCGTGTTCAATATATGCATCAGAAAATTGTTCATTATTGATTGTGGGAGATGCAGGGGTATGATTTATGGGGGGGCTAGGTAAGCCACCTGGGGCATTTGAAGTTTTAGTGAAATTCAACCATCCTCTTCCCCTACCCGCGTTTCCACGAGACATTATCACTAAAACAGTTTTTTTTATTAATTTTATGTTTATTTCAAGTTTAATTTAATTTATTAAAAGTCAGTTTACCTTTTCGTCACAATCAAAACAGAAAACAAAATTTTTAACCTCAAAAGGTAACGTCAGAATGCCGGTAAAACAGATTTCCTTTTTGTAACAAAGCCGTTCAAAGAAAGAAGCGGTATTCAAGGAAAATTTAAATTTTATCTTTCTATAAAATAAAATTTATAAATAAAACGATTAATCTTATGGTATTAAAGCATTTGTAAACATTATGTATGTTTAAAACATATGGTTTTCCTATATTTTACAGCAACATTTATTTTTTATTTAGGTATTTATTTTTAATAAATTATCGAGAGATGAATAATTTACATATTTATAAATTTAATGGTATGGAAAACACGCGTGGGCCACAAAATTGGAATGAAAACCAAAGAAAATCAGAAAATTAGCATTCAACGCGCATGCGCAGTTTTCCAGACACTACAGTGTTGTCAAATCATAAACGTCGCGGACTGCGAGACAAGAGCCTAAAAGCAGCTCTCTGTGCGGGAGTTTGTTTTGGTTTTTTCTTGGTTTGAACTTTTTCTTTAATGAGGGGGCCTTGGTTTACGTTAACGTTGGTTTTGCGTCTGTTTGGTGTTTTTTTTTGTAAAAAAATGTTTTTTATTTAAAATAACATATTGAAAAACGATCAGCGTATGCGCGTGCTCATGCGCAGTTTATCAGAACGCTGCATAAAGAGCTGCACATAGGCGCTCCTACTGCGAGTCGCGGTATTGCCACATTACTAAAGCTGTTACAAAAAAAACCTCTCCACCATTCGTTCATTACTGTGTAACGTAAGAACTTTCTATTTATATTGCTGTCTATCGTACCTAGTTTATTATCAAATAGGAATTCTAACCTCAACGTTTAACAAACCTATTCAGTGCAAGATAGCCTGACAGCGTCTTTTTTACTGGGGATTATCTCGTCTGGGGCCAATAACTTTTCTATGGGTGAGTACCGGTTCCATTTATCTCCATAATTATAAGAAAATAATGCTAATTCAACAGTTTTTATCATAAAAACCGCTTAGTTGACTTAAGTCAGGGTTTAAATGTTAGATTATTTTAGTTTAAAATGTTTTTTTGGTAAGTAAAATAATTTTTTGGTTATAGTTAGTAACTACAGCTCATAACTATTAGTTATAGGCTATAACTTATAGCTAATCTTATTTTGTGTTATGGTTAAAGCTAATATATTTTGTCTAGGTCGAAGTAAGACCATTGTTCACTTTTTACGTTTGTTAATAACTGCCTTGAAGGTATTGTCTTATCTTAATCAATTTGGTTAAACCACGGTATAATACCGTGATGTCGTAGCTTATCAAATTAGTAAGCTATATAGAGTTTACCAATTTGATGAACTAGGCCTATAGGGCATAAGTCGACTTGGTGTTTCTATAGATACAATTAGCTTAAGTCGTCACTAAAGGCCAGCAAGACTATGTAATTTCAAGATAACACTAATACTCCTTAACCAGTTAGGTAGCAAAAATATTTAAATTCTGAGTTAAATACCTCAATTTATTCTATTATAGAGACCTTTCTTTTCCCTAACAAGAAAGAACAGTCTTGGCCCGATTGTTCTTTCTGCCGGCGCCTGTCATTTAGAGGCTGACCCACTATCAGTGCCAAGCTCCGGCCGATCTCAGGAAAGCATCCAAATGATAACTTTGTCCTGAGACTGGATTTTGGTCTTGGGCCGACTAGGGCCTACCTAGGGACACTAGATCTAGGTCTTAAGTTAGCAAGGCGGCTTGCTAACTTAAGACCTACATCTAGTGTCCCTAGGCCTACCGGCACCATTAGCAGTTCTTGCCAGGGTTGTGTTTCTATTATTCTGGTGAATTGGTAAACTTAACTCCTTAGTTTCTTATTTGAATGAAACAGGTTTATTTTTTATTTATTGATAAAAAATCACTCATTATTAATGATATATATTTAAAAAATATATATATTTTTTAATAATAAGATATGGTTTGTTTTGAAAAATATTTATATAATTGTATTTTATATAATGTTATTATTATACGGTATGGTCGCAGTAATCCGAGACCACTGTAGTAGGAAAACAATTTTAAACAACATTAAAATGTTTTCTCAACAACTTATAAAGTAGATGTTGAGAAAATCTTTTTTCTACCTTAATAAACATAACTCCAAAATGTTTTCTCCATGATCAATTTTAGAATACTGGTCCCATTTAACTTATTTAAAAATATTTTCTAACATTAAAAAAAATAAAGTTTTGAAATTTTTGGTCATTAGAAAAAATTATCTGGTAAAATATACATGTTAAACATACTAACCCCCGCGTAAGTGTGGTGGAAAAAATCACACAGCAAGTGTTGTGGGATATGACATACCCCAACAAAAAAAGTCCTACATTTATAAAAAAATGAAAATTTTAAAATATTGCCACTTTAGATAAATTAATTATTTGGACTTTTTTTGCATCGAAAATTCAAATAGTATATTAAAGTACTAGTTTCATAACATACGTTTTTAGCGCACGAGTACAAGTTTAGAAAATAAGCCGCTTGCGTCGAGTTTTCTAAAGTACTAGTGGGCTAAAAACGTAATATGGAACAAGTGCTTTAATTTTCGATGCAAAAGAACTTTGCATACTTCAGCTTCATGATTTTTTTTATAGGGAGGTCATAAAGTATTGCTAAGGGGCTGTCCGTATATTACGTAACGCAATTTTTCAAAAAAAATTGACCCCTCCCCCCCCCTGTGTAACAAACTGTCATATTTACCAACACCCCCCACCCCTCCCCCCGTAACAATATAAAAATTTGTATATTTTTTTTCTAACATATCTTGATACAGGTAAAAAGACGGTGTAAAAATGATACATATTTATTATAATAATACATATAGCACTTAACGTACTTAAACGAAAAAATCACCAAAACTTTAAAAAAATATTCATAATCAATATAACACAGGGAAAAAATACTAGGTACCTATTTTTACACTGAGTGTCACATATAACACGTATATTGTTTATGCACAGGTACACAAAATAGTACACACATTGGTGTTCTGTGAGTAAACATTCCGCGCGAAAATGTATCATCACCGATGATTCATCGGCAAGATCACGCAAGAACAGGGCCGTAAGATTTTTTTTTTAATACCAATGTCAACAGTTTTTTTTACTGATTACAATATTATTTAAATATGCATAGTTTCGTCAATTTTTGTGTGAAAAGGGGAATTATGGGCCACTAAATAGTAATTTATGTTGAAACAAAAATACATCTGCCAAGCTTAGGAAATAAACATTAAATTTATTAAATTCCGTTACGTAACGTTTACCTAGACCCCCCCTCCCCCCTGTCACAAATTGTAACAATTTCTCTGACCCCCCCTAGGCGCGTTACGTAATATATGGACAGCCCCTAATATTAAAATAAAAACGAAAATTGTAGCATTCAGGTAAAATAAATGCACAATGCTACAAATATTACTAACCTAAATAGTGTTTATTTTTAGATGAAAAACTAAAAATAATTTTGAATAAAAATAAAACTACAAATTGTAAGTTTCACAAATTGCAGTGTAGAATTCCATTTTAAATAAATATGATATGCAACCATTTGCTAAAAAATTAATAATAACACTGACCCACAGAAAAATTGTGTCAATTACTATTAACTAGACCGAACAAGAGTATATTTTTTCCCGATTTTCTTAGATATTTTTCTTCTTCTATATTTTTATCGATTTTTACATATCTTCGAGCGCTGAAAAATAAATGGCGATTTCTCCCGTTAGATTAGACAGGGACAAAAGTTCTACCCAAAAAGGATAGAAGACATACATACACTCCCACTTCCACCCAACCAAACAAATTCTGTATTTGTTCTTTGTTGAACAAACACAATATTTACTTGGCCGGGCGAAAAGTGTAATTGTATTATTTTTATTAAAGAAATTACTGGCGCCATCTAAATTTTAGTAGAATTATCTTATTCTACAGATTTACATTAGCTAGGTTCGTTCGTGCCGCTCACTGCTACACTTTTCGGCCAACCAAATAAATACTGTATTTGATGTATGAAAAACAAATACAGTATTTATTTGGTTGGCTGGAAAGTGTAGCACAAATGAGATAGAGATAGGGTAGACTTCTTTTGTTTCATAATTCTAGTTGTAGAGAGCTCCATTGAAGAAACAGAGAGATCTTAATGCCGTTTGTCGACGTAAAAAAACACATGACTTGTCCGTAGACAAATGAAGGACTCGATAAAAATGTATCCTTTGAGTACATATTACCATCATTTTTACACTTCATAACATCCAATAGTAATTGACATTTTTTATTTTTTGTGGGCCTGTGTAATCAAAGAAAATATATGGTTTTAATATAAATATTTTTTTTTTTATTTACAAATAATTAAGATAAAGCGAGTAAAATCAAAACAAATGTAAGCACTTAAAGTGTTTATTTATATTCTAGGTATTAAAGTTGATATTGCAAAACTCGCGTCAAAACTGGTATTTAAACTTGTATACAAGTACTATTAAGTAGTTACATAATACCGGGTGATCCAACGAAAACTTTATCTTCGGATAAAATCGAAACTAATGACTTTTCGAAAAAACGCCGAGACCGGTAAAATTTTATTTTAAGGGGGACATATTTTCACTCAATAGATGCCCCCCTTAAAATAAAAATTAGCCTGTCTCGGCGTTTTTGCAAAAAGTCATTAGTTTCGATTTTATCCAAAGTTAAAGTTTTCGTTGGAACACCCGGTATATTATGTTATAAAAGTGAAATTAATGTACACATAAGCATGTATAAACTTTGTTATGTGAAAAAAATTATTAATTTAAGCTTAAGCTATCTCTTGAATACCTAATTTGTATTTATTTTGAATTATAATCTGTTATTATCAGAGTTGATACTTTCATTACAATAACAGGGTCGGACAACAGGAATTTTAAATTATTTTTTATTTTTGGTGAGTTTCTGTAGAAGAATACTATTCGAATAATAAACCCACAAATTAGTTAAGCAGCAAACAGTTTGGGGCAAAAAAGTGCTAAGACCCCGTTTTGGATGCCCCTGATTGAAGTAACGACATGCATATATATATGGTATGCTAAGACCCCGTTTTGGATGCCCCTGATTGAAGTAACGACATGCATATATTGGCTGATAGGCCTTGTTAAGAATAGATCGCATGCAAAACCTTGTTGCTATAACAAAAAGATTTTCTGAGTTATCAAATCAAAATCGGATTTTTGAAACCTCTTTTGAAAAAGTAGTTTTTGGATATATATTTATAGGAACTTTTTTTCATATTTTTTGAAGTGAGGCAATTTCAAATTCATCCTGTATTGTAAGAATAATTTTAAGATATATATTTTTTTTCAGGCCACCATGGCTCCTGGCTACATTATAACCGTCTGCATATTTTGCTTCATTTGCGCCACACATTCGCCCTGCGCGTCTCACGTGACAGTTGGCGACAATAACCTACTCACAAAACAAGACTATGCAGATTCAAACAATCCGCCCATAAAAGACAGCTCAGACAACCCAGAGAAAATAATCGGAAAGGACGGAAATGCGGACAGACTCCAAAAGGACGAACCAGTTGCCAATCTTGATATTAGAAATAAAAGTAGCGATGTAAATAACAAAAATAGTACTATAAGTAGTAAGGAAGACGTATATTTAAAAAAGATTTTTTCAAAATATGGCGACGGGGAGACAATTACTATGGAAGGTTTTGAAAAATTGATTAAACGTTTGGAGATTTTGTCAAGTAAATTGGAGATACACGACCACGACCATGAAGATGAGAGCAAGAACGTTACGGTAAGGAAAACTATACAGAGCGTGTCAAAAGTCTACTCCCTTAAACTTTTGAACGGCTTAATATATCAACTTGATATTTGGAATACGTAAATAATATAACCCAGTTTTTTTGGTATATATTTGATATGCTTAGGGGGCACAGTGGAGGCAGGGGACGCAATGGAGACAGGGGCAAGGGGTAACATTTTTTCAATGGATTGGGGGTCGTGTGATACATTATTTTAAAGCTCATAAAATTCTTTATTCGGCAATATATTTTTTAATTTTTTAAACATTCTAAGGTTTTCATTTTTCAATTTTTTTTGCTAAAATTTTATTATATCATATAAAATTAGTATAAAAGTAAAATTGAGGTATTTGCATCATCAAATAAACCTTTTTATTTATTTTTTACTTTTTTAAAGAAATTTTGACGAAAATTCCCATTTTTAAACCCATTTTAAACCCCCAAATATTTCTCCGAAAAAATTATTTATAAGGGTTATAACCCTGTAAAAAAAAACAAGTAGAGACTAGTAGAAAACGATTTGGAATCTACTGGATCCTACTGTAACTGGTCTCTACTTTTTTTTAACAGGGAAGCTTTCAAATTATGTATCACACGACCTCCTTGTCAATTTAAAAATGTCCCTCCTTGCCCCTCTGTGACCATTGTTCCCTCTAAACTTATAAAATATATACCAAAAAAATATTTGGGTTATGTTATTCACGTGTTCAAAATTTTAATTTGATATCTTAAGCCGTTCAAAAGTTAAAGGGGGGAGCGGACATTGTATATTTTCAACAACAAATAATAATACAATTTAAAAATGTAGGTGAAAGCCTAAATCTTTAATATTGTTTTAGTGTTCAGATCAATCTGATTTAAGAAACACCATCAAAAACGCCCCAAACAACGTTATAGACAAAGAAACCTTTACAAAATCCTGTCCGGCCATGGTTTTCAATCTGATCTCAGAAGAAGGCTGTGCACACGATACCCCCACACACCTGGAACACGAAAAAGAGGAAACAGAGGACGAATCATATTTAATATGGATTTGTTCGATTGTTGCTGTTTTTCTTATCAGCGCTTGTGGAGTTTTAGCCCTGGCTATCATACCAGTGATGCAGAAAAGGTTTTATAAACCGCTGATCCAGTTTTTGGTAGCCCTGGCCGTGGGGACTTTAGCAGGGGATGCCCTGTTGCATTTGTTGCCTCACGCGATGAGCAGTGAACATGGCCATGACCACAAGGACATGGCCGCACACAACGCCAACATGTGGAAGGGTTTTATTGCGATGATGGGACTCACTTTCTTCTTCGTCATGGAAAGACTCATTCTGTTGATTGGAAAGTGGAGGAAGAAGCATCAAAAACATTCCGTAAGTTGTTCTGCGCATTTTAATTTTGTAGGAAAAACAATGTACATTACCGGAGAGAAAATTGTTTTTCCAGCTTGTTTGAATATCCACTTTTCTCTTTAGTTGTGTTATAGGCGAGTTTATATGGTTTACAGGGCGTTGTTTAAGGAACAGTGCTAAGAGTCCAAAACTACGTAACTTGTAAATTATTTAATATAAAAAAGTTTACAAGGTGCGACAGCGGCTACAATGTGACGTAGTCACACACGCTTTTTTCGTATTTCTAGTTCAACTTATATTTTTTGGGGGTCACCAAGTCCAGCGTCATCTAGTAAACCTTTACCGACATCTACCTTTATTTTTTACGCGTCTTTACTTCATTTATAATAAAATATTTCACTCTAGAAAAATATCTGTACTTTAATTTTTTCTTTATTATTAATTTAGCATACTCATATTAGAGTGGTCAATGAAGGCAGAGGGGAGACAAACCATGTGTCCGATACACAATGTATGGATAAATACAACTCTTCAGCATACTGCTACAAGGACATTATTGAGGATTCAAGTAAGTACCGTAATTTTGGTATACACTGTATAATTTTTTTTGTTTTAACGAGGGCTTTACGCTTTTATACAATTTCGTGGTAGAAAATAAGGTTAGAAAGACTTAACTTAACGTTAGATGAATGTGGTTTAAATGTTAGATGCCTAACGTTAGGGTGTAACGTTAGAATAACGTTTATCTAACGTTAGCTTTAACAAACGTTATATAAACGTTATTCTAACGTTAGATACCTAAAGTTGGGAATTCTAATGTTTGAAAGATTTATGCATTAAAAACGCGTTAGAAAACGCGTTTATGCGACATTACATCTACTAGGTTCATTTTGCCAGCCAAGTGACAAACTTTTTATGCATCTTGACAATCGTTGTTATAATATATCCAAAAAAAGTTTTAAACAAGAGTTAAGGAGTTAAATTCTCTTTTTGACCATATATTACATCGGCAATTAGTGCTACTAAGAGTGCCGATGTATTGAAACCTTGGCCGAAAAGTCAAAATCTTTGACCAAGTTTTTTTCACATTTCTCGACGTTTTAGACCATTCTGAGTAGAAATCGGTAAAAAAAAATTGCGTCCGTCTGTCTGTCTGGGTGTAAACTCCATTTCTACATGAGATATCGACTTGCGGTTTTTTGGTTTTTTGCATATTGTTTCTTATCGTATTCCAAAGAGCTGATTAGATTTTGGGGGTAAACGATTGGGGGTAAGGGGGTAAAAATAGGGTAAAACTCCTATTTTTAGCGTTTTTTGTTTATAATTAAGGCAATTATTATTGTATTTGGTTAATTTAGCACTTATATAAAAGATAATTTTAAATTGGTCAAAAAATGTTATAAACAACGTTTTCCTAAAACGCATTGTTTTCGAGATATTGGCGTTTAAAGCAGTAAAAGGTTTTCTTAGCATATCTCACATATTTATAACCCGATTTCAAAAAATTATATTTTAAATAAAAGCTCTTTTTAAGCCCTATAAAAAATGTTATATACAGTTTTTTGCTAAAATATGTTTTAAAGATACATAATTTAAAATCAAACAAAACACCTAGTTTGAAATTTGCAAACTAGATGGCTCTAGTGTACAATAGTGCCGATGTTTTGACAGGGTGCTTGCAACGTTTCATCTAGTTTTTGTTTGTAACATTTTTTTAATTCCAGATTCCAAATACATGGAATCGGACCGCACGGCCACAACCGTCCTAGAGTTAGGCTCAAATTCCGATACTCACTCGTTCAAAAAATCAATATCCGCCAACCTGGATAAAATAGAAACAAACCAAAATTCGATAGACCACCCGTCGGAATCGAACAATGCCTGCACGGAAGTGAACAAAATGTTGCCCGAAAAACACGAAGACGTGATGGTGATCATAAGAGAACACGAGACAAACCATCACGGTCACTCCCATGCGCATGGACATGTTCATTCGGCGCCGCAGAATTTCAGCGCAGTTGCTTGGATGGTGATCATGGGTGACGGGTTGCATAACTTCACGGACGGGATGGCTATAGGCGCGGCGTTTTCCGGGGGCCTAGCTGGAGGATTTTCCACGGCAGTTGCGGTTTTTTGCCACGAATTGCCACACGAGTTGGGAGATTTTGCGATGTTGCTGAAGGCCGGAATGAGCATTAAACAGGCCTTGTTTTATAATTTACTTTCCAGTATTCTGTGCATTTTGGGAAATGTTTTTGGGCTTTGGTTAGGTAAGTAAAATAGTTATTTGCGCTCCTAGTAGAGGTAAGTGAATCTTTCTGTGTGAGGTCGTATTTTGTATGCATATGGAGGCCATGCCCCCCCCCCCCCCAGCGAGATATATTAGCATAGAAAAACCTTCAAAATTATATTTTTGGTGAATGCACATTTTTTTCCTTATGGATGTGCTACTAAGTGCTACTAAGAGTGCCGATGTATTGAAATCTTCGCCGAAAAGTCAAAATCTTTGATCACGTTTTTTTCGCATTTCTCGACGTTTTAGACCATTCTGAGTCGAAATCAGTAAAAAAAATTTTTGCGTCCGTCTGTCTGTCTGGGTGTAAACTCTCTAACTCCATTTCTACATGAGATATCGACTTGCGGTTTTTTGCATATTGTTTCTTATCGTATTCCGAAGAGCTGATTAGATTTTGGGGGTAAGGGGGTAAAAATAGGGTAAAACTCCTATTTTTAGCGTTTTTTGTTTATAATTAAGGCAATTATTATTGTATTTGGTTAATTTAGCACTTATATAAAAGATAATTTTAAATTGGTTAAAAAAATGTTATAAACAACGTTTTCCTAAAACGCATTGTTTTCGAGATATTGGCGTTTAAAGCAGTAAAAGGTTTTATTAGCATATCTCGCATATTTATAACCCGATTTCAAAAAATTATATGTCAATAAAAGCTCTTTTTAAGCCCTATAAAAAATGTTATATACAGTTTTTTGCTAGAATATGTTTTAAAGATACAGAATTTAAAATTAAACAAAACACCTAGTTTGAAATTTGCAAACTAGATGGCTCTAGTGTACAATAGTGCCGATGTTTTGACAGGGTGCTAGCAACGTTTCATCTAGTTTATTTTTGCATCTAATATTTTAGTCTTGTTTCTTTCATTACAGGTAATACTGAGCACGCCACCTCGTGGGTGTTTGCCGCAGCTTCGGGCATGTTCCTCTACATTGCCCTGGTCGACATGATACCCGAATTAAGCGCAGCTCACGAAGACGAGGGCAACTTGACCCAGTGTGTCCTACATTTAGGTGGTCTCTCATTGGGTGTAGGAATAATGACTATAATTGCTCTGTACGAGCATGACCTTAAGAATATGTTCAATAATTGAATGCTTTAAAATGTTTCAAATTGAAATATTATTGTAAAAGGTGGGACATAATATTTGGAGAGCTGGTGACCATTTTGATTTTATTATTTTCTCCCGGCTGTATTTTATATACAGTGCGGTCCAAAAGTCACCCCCCCCCTTTTAACTTTTGAACGAGTTGAGATATCGACTTCAAATTTAGAACTCTTAAATAAGACAACTTAAACTATCTTTTAGCATATATTTGATATTTTCAGCTCTTAAAATGTGAGCAGGGGGCATGGGGGACATTTTTTTAAATGGAAAGCTTATAAAATTCTCTATTTAAACTAACATTTTTAAATTGTTTAAAAATGTTTTTTAAGGTTTTGATTTTTCAATTTTTTGTGCTAAAACATTCGACTTTTTAAGTTTTTTTTATAAATTTTTATTTATGTCAACTAAAATTAGTTTAAAAGTATAATGTGCCCCCATGCCCCCCTGCCCTAGATCTAGTGTCCCTACCCTGCCCACATTTTAAGAGCTGAAAGTATTAAATATATGCTAAAAGATAGTTTAAGTTGTCTTATTTAAAAGTTCCAAATTTGAAGTGGATATCTCAACTGGTCCAAAACTTAAGAGGGGGGGGGGTGACTTTTGGACCGCTCTGATGTCTTAAAGTACATTCAAATTAAGTTATTTCCAAATCGGGGTCCTTTGGGTTCTAAATGCCCAAAAAAGGTAATAAAATAAGGTACCCTAAAAATTAATTTTTAACTTTCCGAGTCATATACACTTGGTTTCAAAAATAATGGAAAAGTAAGGTTATAAAAAAATTGTTACATTGTAAATTCTGCTTTTTTTATTTGGCAAATATTTGTTTCTGTGTCATTAAATTTACGTTAAAGTGTCAATATTGGAAGTTGTCAAAATTTGGTTTTGATAAAAAAAACATGATTTGGAAAAGTCCAAATATTTTTAAAATTTGAAGGTAGTAAGACCCCTTAAGCTATTTTCATAGCTATACACAATAATTTGGGCGATTTGAAAAGAAATTAGTTTGAATATTCTTTAAGACATGTATAAACAGTCTAAAAAAATAATGAAATGAAAATGGTAATCAGCTGTTGGACTATGGGGATAATTCATTTTTAAAAGGCTCATAGCGAAAAAATGCGTCCAATTTCCTTTCGAACGGCGTCTCACACGTTAAATGTTTTGCTCTGTAAATCGAGATATGAAAATTCATCTCATGGCTCATCGGTATCAAATTTTAAGTTTAAGACATCATTTAAAAGAAGATTTCACGCAGTCTCACTATAGGCGCTATTTAATTAACTTAAAGCCTCCATTGCTTACTTTTAGGTTTAAAAATTAGTCCTAGTATAGGTTTTTAGTTTATTTGAACGTTTATATATAACTATATAACTCGCAGTATTTTTTTCTGAATAACTTTTTGTTTATGTTTTTCTTTAACCTTTTTTAAGAGAAAATTTTATTTTGAATAGGTTTTTCAGTTAATTTTTAGAATTTAATATTTGTTTGATTCAAATGTTAGAAAATACGCACAAATTAATATTTTATTTTGCATAAGATTTTTATTGAAACTCTGGCAGTTTCGGACCAGTTAAAATGAAACCCCCAGTAGTAGGTTTTTATAAAAAAAAATTCTTTTGTTGCATTTTTATACAGATCTTTTGAAATTTTATTGAGACTGGACAAATACTTTAAGTTTAACTGCTCGTTTTGGCCCAAAAGTTAATTTTTATTAAACACAGTGTTCAGTAAAATGTTAATATTTATACTTCTATAAAATCTAAGAGAGCGACCCATATGAGTAGGATAATTCATAAAATGATTGTCAATAAGGCCTAATAACTTTAATAAGGTATTTTTGCAATAATTTTGAGCATTATCCGCGATTTTTTAAGGACACCCGCTAAGATTTTACCCAATGAGTTAAAGGAAGGGATAAGGCTTAAATTCTGCGCGAGCGACTAACATACTTGGCATCCATTTTGAATCCTATTTTTTGCGCGAAATTTAAATTTCCAGATTGGGGTTGGATGTATTACCAAATACAGCCTGTTCCAGAACTCGCGTACAGAAATTTGAGGGTATTTTAAAAACCCTCTGGAAAATATGAAAAAAATGTCAAAAAAAATCCATCTTCAATACTAATTAAAAAGGAAGCTATTTAATCTGACCAATCCTGTTGCTGATGTTAAATTACCCAAAAATTAGTTTTTCCCTACTTATTAGTAACTATGGTTGCATTTTAATTGTTGACGCGTGCATTGTTTGAGACTTTCAACTTTAGAATCTTTTTAGGTTATTATATTTTGACAAAACCGACATAGGCTGTCAAATATTCTATTTTTATAGGGTCACTCCATCCGGCGGTGGTTTTTTGACATTAATAAATATTTATGTCACATTAATCACTATGTCAACCTACAGAATATGTACCTGCAATAATTAAATTTGATTCCATAGCTACAAATTCAACTTTTAAAGGTAATTTAACATCAGCAACAGTATTGGTCCACTTAAAGCGTTCTTATTTTTGAATTGAACGAAGATGGATTTTTGTAGAAATTTTTTTCATATTTTCCAAAAGGTTTTTAAAATACCCTCAAATTTCTGTACGCGAGTTCTGTGACAGAGACAGCATTATAAGAGTAGGAAAAAATAAAATGGCTGCCATCAGGGTGAAACAATAGTAGTTTTCGTAACGAGTAAGGGACTTTAGTCCTTAGTGCACGAGAATGAAGTTTTTTTGACGACGGGAAGCGAAGTCAAAAAATCATTCGAGTGCACTAAGGACTTGTCGCAAACGAGTTGCAAACAACATTTTTCGTTCGATCTACAGTCTAGACTCTTTAAAAATGTATATTTTAAAAAATTGCCTGTGTTTAATTTTGACATTACAAAATTTTATAAACGTCAAACGACTTTTGTCAAAATGAAAGCTATGTGTACTCGTTTGGATAAATGAGTGTGCATAGTTGTCATTTCATTCAAATATGCACTGTGTACTCGTGCGATAGAAATATATCCAAACGAGGATATATAGTGAACATGCATTTTTCTTTATTTCGTGTACACTAGGTCGTACGAAAAATAATTTTATGTCCAGAAGGTCAATGCGCCATCCCTTTCTATAAATCATTGATTTTACCGGAGTATTATTATTATTATTATTAAGCCAGACAACGCCTGCCAACCAGTAAGATTAAATTGCTTGAGCTGGCCAATTATCAGTAGAAAAGGCCAATAACACATTCGATTTTTTTTATTATTTTGTTTTTACCTATTGACAATAAGTAAGTTTCCTATATGACTTAAATGTCTTATTTTTTTAATGCATTTTTAGTTTTTTTATGTAAATATCGAAATTTATATTTAAGTTTTAGAATTTTCGCAGTTTTTTTTTTGTTATAGTATATTATACCATAGATTAGATATTATATATACTTAAGATTAAAAGACCCTTAATACAGTAGGTACAGCCTCTTTAATCCGGTAGGTTTTCCATTTCAGAACACATCACGCTAATCTTGAACACAGATCAAGTTTTAGTGACTTACCAACGCAAACCAAGAGTTA
The DNA here is from genome assembly GCA_958510825.1 of Brachypterus glaber. NCBI lineage: Eukaryota > Metazoa > Arthropoda > Insecta > Coleoptera > Kateretidae > Brachypterus > Brachypterus glaber. The sequence goes on along the minus strand of OY294049.1, from coordinate 45,107,464 downwards.
ATCCTGCTAGTAGGAGGTCTACACATTATAAAACCATTAACAGTAGAATCTGAGGTGCTCGGTTTCAGAAGATAATAGATTTTTTTCCTTAGAAGTAAGCATAGCTTAATAAAACTTTATTTTATACTGTTTTAGAATATACTATATAAATTTTGGTCAGAGGTTTCAAATCCGTTCACATGCATAGTCTATCAATTCTCAATTCAGAAAAAATAGTTGCATATGTATTTGCTAGGTTATTTTCTAAAAAAAAAAATGTAGTGCAGTGTATTAAATATGTGTCATAATGTGTCAGAACAATAATTCAGTAATAATAAGTGTTTGACAAATAATTTGTCATTAATCGATACACTAATATGCATATTTTTTGAGAAAATAAGATCCAAACCTCAGTGATACTTTTTTTCGAAATGGAAATCAATAGACCGTTTCTGTGAATGGATTTAAATTCTCTAATCAAAATTTATATAGAATAAGTCGACTGTAGTCAATTCTGATGAAAAAAGTCCATTATCTTCCGAAACCGAGCGCCTCAGATTTAACTGTCAATGATTTTATAACGTGTAGACTTCCTACTAACAGGACTAACTGTTGGTTTGCGTTGGCAAGTCACTAAAACTTAATTTGCATTAAAGATTAGCGTGTATACGATATTTATACTTTTATAATCCGGATTAAAGAAGTTCCACTGCAATTACCTATAATTAGGTAATCCTACATAAGATCCATAACTAAATATTTAAGTTACTACATTTGTAATATAACCATATCATAATCCTTTTACTTTTATGGAAGAATTAAAAAAGTGTATTGATAGAACAACTTTTTGTAACCCGAATTTTTTGTGATTTTTTATTAAAATATTCAATATTATATAGAAAATGTTTTATTTAAAAACAATTAGAAACATACGATAACACAGAGCGTTTTTTAAGAAAAAAAGATAAATAATATCTCTTAAATGCTTTAATTATAAATAGCTCTTTGTTATTTTTGCTTTGTTTCCTAAAAAATGCCCTGCAATAATATAAATATTAAAAATAGATTTAATCTTCATAGAATTTGGGCAATTCATTGCCCAACACCACTCTACGCTCGATTCCATCCTTGTTTATAATTCCTAAGCGTACAACGCCTCCTGAAGAACCATCACGTGACATTGCAAGAGCCAAAGCTAAAATAAAAATATTAGAAAGTTATCTATCTGTCGTTAAAATCAAATGAACAGGAAACGGTGAATAGTACCATTTCATCCTTTTTGAGAATCATCAGCACTGTGTGTCCTGTATGTTGTTAATATTTAAATAAAACGTTAGATAGATATAAAAGTATGGTGCCATCTATTGATGTGGTCACTGTTATCAGTTCACTTGTTCCCAAAAGGCAAATTACCACAATTTAGGGTGTACAGTAACATGCGTTAAAAATGCCACAGACGTAAACCATTTTATGAACCTTAAGCCGGTTAAGAAAAGTTAAATAAGAATATTTTTGCATTTAAAATGCCATGAAACATCGAGAAAATACTTACTATGGGTGACAAATTTCACACAATCTTCTTTGCTCATTTTTGGCTTGTAGTTGGCATCAACATAACCATACACATAACTCGAACCAGAACCTCCAATTGAAACGGCTTGTCTTACACACATTCCACCAATCGGAATCGAGTAAATTTGGCCCCCTTTACGTTTATCCCAACCAGCTACAAGAATTCCAGCCATTAGGGAGTCTCGGTAGTTATAACACAGCTCACGGAATACAGCAGCCCCAACTTCCACTAAAGGTTCTTCACCTAGTTCCATACTAAAAAAAAACATTTTGAGAAAATTCAAAAAATAATTTGACAGCAACTTACCCATGGAAATTTAAATGGTATTTAACTATGTCAGCAATAGCTTGAGTATCAGCAGCTGAACCGGATCGGCAACAGTAGATTTGGTCAGTAACTCTGGTCAGCTTATCAGTCACACGGTTTGCAATGTAGGCACTAAAAAACCAAAACATTTACACAAACCTATACTTTATTTATATGTTGTATATATTACCCTGTAGTAGTTCTTGAATCAGCTCCAATAACCACCCCACCATCGTATTCTGCAGCCATAATAGAGGTCTATAAGAAAACAAGAGAACCTCCAATTTCTAACCTATAAAATATTAAAAAGAAAACTTACACCGGTGCTATGAGGGGCATTCATCCATTCACTGGCGATATCCATGTCGCAAAACGATTATAAACTTGTGCACTTAAACTATTAAAACTCTTAAGCGATGAATTGAAAAAATTGGACGAAAACCGCTTGTAATGTTGTCAACTGTCAAATTTAGCGATCAGATTCCATAATGAACAGAATGCATAATAGGTTCGTTTTTTTCAAAATCTGTTCTGGACTAGTTCAAAACAGAACCTGTTTAAAACATGCAGATGTGACTAAGCATTAAAAAATCAGCATTTTGGCATGCTTAAAATTTGTATTATTTTAAATGAAATTATTAAAAAAGAGTCAAATTTAATTTTTGAAATTGATCAGTATGGATTTTGAGCAGAATTTGATAATTCTAACCTCAATTTTTGTTGTCAAAACATGTGGCACGTTTAAATTCAAAATAGTGTTTATTTTTTATTAAAAATAGTGTTAGTTAGTAAAAATGAGTGACGAAGCAGCACTAGATAAAAAGAAATCTCATAGAGATCGACATTCAGGTAAGTTATTTTTTTTTTAATATATTTTTTTTATTCTTACAATTTTAATATCATAATAAACGTAGGAAGAAAAGCTGAAAAAAAGAAAAACAAAAAAGATGTAAACACAGAAGATCTCACTGATAAACAGCGCAATCCCAAAGCGTTTGCCATTAATTCAGCCATAAGAGCAGAAAGAAGGTTTAGACGTAAACAAGACATTGAAACTAAAAAACAACATATTCCGTTAGTAGACAGAACCCCTATTGAACCACCACCGATACTAATAGCTGTAGTAGGTCCACCTAAGGTAGGAAAAACTACATTAATTAATAACCTTATAAAATTATTCACAAGATCACCATTAACCGATATCAAAGGCCCCGTTACAATAGTAACTGGTAAAAAACGTAAAGTAACTATTGTTGAATGTAATAACGATGTAAATTCAATGATAGACCTTGCTAAAGTAGCAGACTTAGTACTTTTGCTTTGTGATGCAAGTTTCGGGTTTGAAATGGAAGTTTTCGAGTTCTTGAATATTTGTCAAGTACATGGAATGCCCAGGATAATGGGCGTTTTAACCCATTTAGATATGATAAAGAACAGTAAAACATTAAAAAATACAAAGAAAATTCTCAAGCATCGATTTTGGACAGAAGTCTATCCCGGTGCAAAGTTATTTTATCTCTCAGGTATTTTACACGGCGAATATTTACGAAATGAGATAAAAAACTTAGGTAGATTTATATCAGTTATGAAATTTAGGCCTTTAACATGGAGGACTACTCATAGCTATCTTATTGGAGACCGATATGAAGATTTAACCAACCAGGAGGTCATAAGAAAGAACCCAAAATGTGATAGAAATATTTCACTATATGGTTATGTAAGAGGGGTGCCTCTTAAGAAGGACACATCTGTACATATACCTGGTTTAGGAGATTTAAGAATATCAGATATGTCTTATCTACCAGACCCATGTCCTTTGCCGGATCAAATTAAAAAACGCGCCTTGGTCGAAAAAGAAAAATTAATATATGCCCCATTTTCGGGGGTCGGTGGTATAGTCTACGATAAGGATGCCGTTTATGTAGAATTAGGAGGTTCTCACAGCCACAATAAACGAGACGAAGAAGATGAAACAACTAACATTGTAACCAACTTAATTGATGTTAAAGAAACCTTGGATGAAAAATTAGAGCACTCTGAAATGCAGTTATTCACAGGTGGTGAAAAATTAACCTCTAAAGATTGGATACATAGAGATGCAGAAACTGAACAAAGTCAGCTGTATGAAAAAGACGAGGAAAAGAAGAATGATGATGACTTAAAAAAAGAATTGGAAGAATTGAGAGGGGAACATTTTGGGCATTACAAAGAAGAAAAAATCGAAGATTCGGGAAGAATAAGAAGAAAAGTGATTTTTGAAGATGAAAACACAGATTCTGAGGTCAGTGATGAAGAAGAAGTTCAAGAAGATATTCCTCAAAAAAAGGAATCTGAAGTTCATTCAAAAATAAGCAGCATTCTGGAAAAATTAAGTGAGAAAAAAATTGATTTAGAAGCAAATAATGATGAAGAATCTGAAGATGAAAGTTCGGAAGATGAAAATGATAAATATGATTCAGAAAATGACGATTCTTTAAGTGAAGATGAGAATGATGACGTAAAATGGAAAGAAAACATGGCTAAAAAGGCACATAATGCTTTCATAGAAAGACAAGGTTCCAACAAAAATCTGATGAAGTTAGTTTATGGTAAGTATCCAATACAAAAATTAAACGTTCTGGGGATTTTTAGTCATAAAATAAAACTATAATAGTTATTTATGGTACTAGTGGGTAAAGTAAGATATTGCCCATGAGAAAATTAACCTGCGAGGCGTCAGCCGTTTACCCATGTGCCATACAAGGTTTTATCCAATAAATAGCTTAGGAATTCATATTTTTATTAAAAATTTTAGTGACATGTACAAGAAAATAATTCGACAAGTGACAGTTGAGTGGGTAAAATAAATAATTACCCACTCAATAAAGTAAAAGCTACTCGGGGGTTATTATTGAGTTTATCTATTTAAAATAAAGCTGGTAATTGTCTTATTATCTGTATGTATTGGATAAAATATTATTTTTAGGTATTTTTGATGTTAAACATATAAAATCATTGGGAGCACAGGAAGATTCAGAAGAGGAGGATGGTATTGGAGGACTTTTTAAAAAAGTGTCAAAAGACCAGAAAAAAATACAACTGGACAAAGACAGTATGAATTTGGTCGAGTCTTCATTAACGATGCCGTGGAACTCGCAACATAAAGACTGGCTTGAACCAGAGGTAAGCAAAATTTAATGCTAGAAAAACGTTATCTCCAACGTGATTTTAAAGAAAAAATGCGGTGATTTTCAACGTTAGGAGCCTAACGTTAGACATATAACGTTTATCTAACGTTTAGTAAAAACCTAACGTTGGATAAACGTTATTCTAACGATAGGCATTTAACATTTAAAGTCGTTCTAACGTTATTTCCCACCAGGGAAGTTTTACTAAATATTAAATAATATTTTTCTATTTTGCGACTCTTATAAGCTCACAATCACACGCATTTTGCGTGTTCTTATAGGCCCATAAGAGGTCTGTACTTTTTGTTCTTTTGGGTTGGCAACAGACCTGGCCTATCGCTTGACGTTTTCCGTGGAAATGTCAATGTCGCTTTAAAGTTGAATTTTCCACAAAATTTTGTGTTTAGGTTATTTTTACCATGTTAAAATTGTGGCTAGGTTATTTGCAGTAAAAAAAGAGAAGAGATGACTATAAAATATATCAAAATATCATTTGTTGTTGAATTTTAAACATGGTGTAAACTGTAATGCCAATCCAAAACAAAAATCCCTTAATCAGTCATCAATTTAAATGTGAGTTTTTTTTTAATTTTAGAGCAAAATAGAAAAAATTGTATAAAGCACTCGTTTTATAACACGTTTTTAGAGCACTAGTACTTTAGAAAACTCGCCGCAAGCGGCTCATTTTCTAAACTTGTACTCGAGCGCTAAAAACGTATGTTATGAAACTAGTACTTTAATATACTATAAAAGCCTCAGATTTATATAGATAAATATTAAAATGCATACTATTTAAACCACTTACCTGACTTAGTTTTCAGAAATAACCTCAAAATAATGAACTTTTGATTATCGTTGATCACAATGGAGGGCCCCTAGTACAAGCCAGAAGCTTATTTGGGGCTCTCCATGACTCTGTAGGATGCATCATACCACGGTAAATAAACAACAACCGTGTCCTTGATCGAAAATAAAAAATAACGTTACAAAACCCTTCTCTACGAACAGATTTAAGATCTAAACAACTTTTAGATGTAAAAATGCCGTATTTATTGAATATAAATGAGTTTTATTTTAACCGGCTTTACTCGCGTAAATTCTGACGTATACTGATATGCGCCATGTTTATATTTCATCATCCAATCAAATCACTTTCTGCGGTACAATTGACCTACCACAAGCGATTTGATTAAATGGTAGAAAATTCAAAACGTAACGGTTTGGACTTTTGCACTCGATGTGCACTGAAATGGTTTGCGTCGAGGTGCGTATACTATTTTTCCTACGACCTAACATCTAAACATCAGAAAAACGCAAAAATTATCTTAAAATTAGTTTGTCAATTTGAGGTTATGTGTTTGACGTTTATCAATTTTCTGACACTAGATAATATCAGCTGATTTAACATATTATGTAAAATCAGCTGATCGTCACTTCCCAACCGTTGTCATAGGCAACGGGGGGGATAGGCACTAACTACTAACTAGGTGGTAGGAAAAAATTAAAAATAAGTATATTTTGCATTTTTAGAATAAAATCCTAATAGCAAACTGTTTTGTAACCGGTAAATGGAAAGAATCGGAAGACGCAAGTGAGTTACTGAGATTAGACGACACACAGGACCTGAGTGACGTGGATTCTGAAGTTTTCGGCGACTTCGAAGACTTGGAAACCGGTGAAAAACACGTGACTGCAAAACCGGGCGAAAAACGCAAAAGAGAAGAGTCTGCCAAAGATAATCTCGCAGACAGAGAAGCGCTAGCCGAAAAAAAGCGCAAACTGAAAGAAAAATTCGATGCAGACTACGACAACACCGAGAAAACTAGCTATTACGATGACCTAAAAATGAGCGCGGAGAAACAAGCGCAGATTAACAAAACTGTTTTTGAAAATATGCCTGATGACGTGAGAGTACAAATAGAAGGTTTCAGACCTGGGATGTATGTTAGGATAGAATTTGAAAATGTTCCGGCCGAGTTTATAAACCATTTTGACCCTACATATCCTCTAATAATAGGTTCTCTAAACATGGGCGAAGAAAACATAGGATATGTTAATGTTAGAATCAAAAAACATAGATGGTATAAAAAAATATTAAAAACCAGTGATCCTCTGATAATATCCCTAGGTTGGAGAAGATTTCAGACAATACCTTTATATTCAAAATTAGAGGACGATTTGAAATATAGGTATTTAAAGTATACCCCTGAACATTTGGCCTGTAATGCTCATTTTTGGGGGCCTATTACTCCTCAAGGGACTGGATTTTTAGCTTTACAAACTGTAGAACAAAATCAAGAGGTAAATAATACTTTCTTTGCGCAAACTTTCATGCTTTTACTATTTTTTTTTATAAATTCTTAAAAAAAACTAGATGAAACGTTGCAAGCACCCTGTCAAAACATCGGCACTATTGTACACTAGAGCCATCTAGTTTGCAAATTTCAAACTAGCTGTTTTGTTTGATTTTAAATTCTGTATCTTTAAAACATTATATTCCAGCAAAAAAACTGTATATAACATTTTTTATAGGGCTTTAAAAGAGCTTTTATTTAAAATATAATTTTTTGAAATCGGGTTATAAATATGTGAGATATGCTAAAAAAACCTTTTACTGCTTTAAACGCCGATATCTCGAAAACAATGCGTTTTAGGAAAACGTTGTTTATAACATTTTTTGACCAATTTAAAATGATCTCTTTCATTCGGGTTTTATTTTTTTTTAATCCTATGATCCGTTTAGGAGTTATAAGCAAAAAACTAAAATGGCCGCCATTTTTCCAATATGGCGGAGGCTAATTTGCCTCGTTTATAGCCGATTGTTACTAAAGTAACAAAAATTTAGTCTTATTTTTCATTTTCAGTACATAAAAAAGCTTGGATTTAGGATAGCAGCAACTGGGACAGTGCAAGAACTGGATAAGTCCACACAAATTATGAAAAAATTAAAGCTGGTGGGTTATCCAATGAAAATTTACAAAAAGACCGCTTTTATAAAAGGAATGTTTAACACTTCATTGGAAGTAGCCAGATTTGAAGGTGCCAGGATAAAAAGTGTCTCTGGCATTAGAGGGCAAATTAAAAAAGCCATCTCCAAACCGGAAGGATGTTTCAGGGCCACCTTTGAAGACAAAATACAATTAAGTGGTAAGTTATAAAAAACAAGCAGAGTTTAAATGAAACATGATTTTTATGATTTATTACGGGTTTATAACTTGACTTTTGAGTGTATTTTTTTCGAAATTTTAATTTTTTTATTTTTTTTTTAGATATTGTTTTTTGTCGTACATGGTATAAGGTTGATGTGCCCGAATTTTACACACCCGTTACAACCCTGTTATTGCACCCAGATGAAAAGAATTTCTGGAAGGGTATAAGAACAACGGGAGAAATTAAGAGAGAGCTAAATATTAGAAATCCCGCCAATCAGGACAGCTTATACACAGTAAGATAACAAAAACTAATTTATCCAACATTTTTATGATTATCGAATGGCGTAAAAATGTTGGATGACAGTATATTAAGAAATTATCCTGTGACTTTGGCTTTTAGTGCGTGAGAATGAAAATAATTCGAGTGCACTAAAAGCCAGTCGAGTTTTATATAGGGGAAGGGGATAACTGGGCCGCTTTTTTTCATATCGAGTTTTTGAAAAACCTCTAAACAATTTTCAAATATTTTCTATAGTAAAAGGTAGATTAATACTATAGTTAGAACATATTAATACTTCAGACAAATATTATTTATACAAAAAAAGTTATTAACGATAAAGCAGTTAACCCCGCTGGACCAGTTAACCCCATAGGGCAGGGTTAACTGGACCACTACTCAGAAATAACTGGTCCACTAACAAAAATGTATTGTAATTATTGTGAATAAAAACGATTTGAAATCAAGTAAAATTTAATTCTAACATAAATATAGACAACATAATATGTTAAATATTAGATATATCTGAGGGTAATATTGACATAAGTGGTCCAGTTAACCCTGAGTGACACCACTAAATACAATCATAAAATTTTATTACTTAATAAGATATTAGAAGGCGGAAATTATGCTGAATAATTAATAAAATACTCAGTATATTAGGTAAAATATTAGTCTAGATCCATCTATTAATAAAAAAGTATTAATTAAAAAATAAAAGTTAAGGTAAATACCCATTTTTCATCGAAAAAATAACTTTCTTTACTACAACTTATACGTAGACAACACGGTCTGTCATAATACTTTAAACAATACTACTAACTAAATACTAATAAAAAAAGTTGATAAAATCCAGGTGAACCAGATAACCCTGTGGCCCAGTTAACCCTGACTTCCCCTACTATTTTATCTAGGTTCTACAGCCCAAAGCTTCAAAAAACGAAAAACATTAAAAATTATTAGTAATTACCAAGTAGAATGTAGATAAAACTTCTTGCTCAACTTTAAAAGTTAAATAATGAAGATTACTTTTTTTAGCCCATTGAACGTCAAGAAAAACCATCCAAACCACTTATTATACCAAGGAAATTACAAAAAGCTTTACCATACAAAGATAAACCCAACCATGGTGTTAAACTTAGTGAGCAAACCAAGGGAATTGAGAGAGTAGCTGTTATAAGGGAGCCAAAAGAACAAAAGGTACTTTACGAGTTTTCAAAATCCCTTCTAAAAATTTAAGTGTGTAAAGAGCATCTAAAACATTTTCAGAATAGTATATTCTATAACTAGTATGGAATAGACTATTCCATACGTGTTGTAGACTATACTTTTTCTTCGACTGCAAATATGAAACACTGTATGGCTTTAAACCGCGGACAAGGTTAAAAACAATGTTTTTTGTGACTCGACATTGCAAATGCAACAAAACACATATTTTTTAATAAAGCAATTAATGTTATTTAATAATTTTATCAAATCAGCAGTTAAAAAAGATTTATATTTAATTTTAGCACATATTTACAAATTATAATGCAAAAATTGAAGGTTATGTCAGATTGTTGTGACATATATCAGGTTTAAATATTTAACAATAGATGGAGCATTTTTAATTTTTTTGAACTAAATTGATAAAAAACTGGTCAAATATTAAGAAAAACTAATAAACTTTATGTAATTTTAACGCAAAACTTTAAATTGCATTAAATTATTCAATATTTCATGGTAAAATATATATATTTTTGCTAATTTTGCTACAGTTTACTTTTATAAACAAGAGATGGCACTACATGTGCTCATTCCAACACTTGATACGGAATATTCATACCGTATCTAGAGCTAGAATGGATTCATTCTGTGTTTGAAAAGTGTGTGTATTTGCTTATATTCTAAAGCAGTCGTAGAAAAAAAAATATTTTGTTAATAACAAATAATTCTATGCCAAAATATGAAATCTTTACATCCTTTAATAACGCGAGAAACGGGGTATGAAGTGTATGAATTTTGGTCAATTTGTGTAACGTATTTTATGGACGACCCCTTATTTGACTGAACTATTTATTTTATTTTTTTTAGATCGCAAATATGATGAAAATGATCAAGGCGGCATACGAAACAAAACAGGACAAATTAAAGAATGAAACAAAAGAAAGGCTAGAAAAACACAGACAAGCAATTCAAGCACAGGAAGCGAGTAAAGAAAAGAAAATTAAGCAAAAGAAAAAGGAAGTATTCAAAAATAAAAGTAAGGCACAAATAAGTAAAGATAAGAAAGCAGGCGGTGCAAGAAAAAGTAGATAGTATTTGGTAAAATGTTATATATTTTAAGTTAAAATATACTTTTTAAAAGTTAACAGGTACGTTTTTAATTTTGAAACCATAGACAAGGAAAGACCTCCAAAGCCGTTGCGGAATACTGTGACTAATGTGCCTAGCGCATCTGAGATAAACTTGCACATGCGCACTACTATTGTTGTTTTTGACGAGTATTTTTAACCTTATTTTTGTGTGTCAAATAAAAATTGTAAAAAATTCAACAAAAAACAAATATCTACGAAGAAACGTCGAAATAGTTTTTTAAAATTATTTTATAAGAATTTTTGGAGGTGTGTTTGAGTTTCGGGATTTTGTACACCTACTTTGAGTACACCATGGATTGACCCTTTGCTCTTCATAAAGCAACAATACAGGTCATGTTTAAAGTTATAAACAAATGCAGAAAAAAAAAACAATTAAAATACAGTAGAAGTCGAAAAATGAACAGAAACAAACGACGATCTAACAGTACTGATAGTATAAACAAACTACTAATAATTCGTCACCCCAGTATTGGTTTGCCATATCTTTATTTTTGGACATTTTAAGATTTTTACTGGGGGATTTTTGGAGATAAGACAAATGAATACTGGGATGATGAATTGTTTTACGACCGACAGCATTTCACAGCTGATAGAGATGCGTACTGCGCAAGGTCAGATATATTGCGTTACGTCATTTCGCTGCCCCGTTCTGTCACAAAATAATCTTGCGCAGGCTGGACTAATGGTTCTCTTTCCTTCTCTATGTTTGAAACCTGTCAATTAATAATAAACTCTACATTAAACTAACGAAAATATATTAAAATTTATGAAAAGTACCTTTTCATAATAATGGTTAAACATTAGGGTGGGTCAAAAAAAAACAGACAATTTTTTTTTTACTTTATACTCTGAAAAATCGGTTTCTAGACACCTCTAGAAAATTCTCACCAAATATGAGCTCTTAATTTTGATAAAAAGGTTCTCCGCTTTACAATTTTCCATTTTTTCCTCAGTATTAGAAACAAAAATTCATATCTCTTTGACAACTGTTCGTTAAAAAGTATCTCTCCTCATATTCTTGTAGGAAATCGAACACTCTACAAAAAAGGTCTCTTACAATTTTTTCGTAAACCTCATCGTTTAAAAGATATCAAAGGTTAAAGTTTGATTATTTTAAGAGACATTACTGTTTTGCTTATGAATTTTATAACTAGAGAAATATTTTTTAACGAACAGTTGTCAAAGAGATATGAATTTTTGTTTCTAATACTGAGGAAAAAATGGAAAATTGTAAAGCGGAGAACCTTTTTATCAAAATTAAGAGCTCATATTTGGTGAGAATTTTCTAGGTGTCTAGCAACCGATTTTTCAGAGTATAAAGTATAAAGAAAAATAGTCGTTTTTTTTTGGCCCACCCTATTAAACATAAATAAAATTATTTAAATAATATATTTACAATAATTACTTTTTTAATTTAAAAATATTGTCCTTAATTTTTTTAAAACGTCTATTAGTGTTAGCAAACAACAGCAGACAACATTTGTGATGCATCGTTTGTCCAGTGTAATACTGACTTTTGACTCACTAAAGCCCATACATATGGAATGAAAAAATCTTCAGGCTGATCCTCTTCAACATATTTGAATTTTAGGTCCGGAAATTTCTAAAAAAAAATACTAATATTAGAGTTTCATGTAAATTTTGACGTCCAACTCGAGGCCAAAAAAATTACTTTTTCTATTTTGCGACTCTTATAAGCTCATAATCACACGCATTTTGCGTGTACTTATAGGCCCATAAGAGGTCTTTACTTTTGTTCTTTTGGGTTGGCAACATACAAAAGCCTATCTATTGACGTTTTTCGTGCAAATGTCAATGTCGATTTAAAGTTTAATTTTTTACAAAATTTTGTGTTTGGGTTATTTTTTACCGTGTAAAAATTGTTATTGTAGTGAAAAAAGAAGAGATGACTATAAAATATATCAAAATATCATTTGTTCTTAGAATTTTAAACATAGTGTAAACTGTAATTCCAACCCAAAACAAAAATCCCTAAATCAGTCATCAATTTAAATGTAAGTTTTTAAAATTTTAGAGCAAAATAGAAAAAATTGTACAAAGCACTCGTTTCATAACACGTTTTTAGCGCACGAGTTTTCTAAAGTGCAAAAAGTGCGCTAGGTATGTTATGAAACTAGTACTTTAATATACTATATAACGAAATTTTAGATTAAATTGACATTAAAATAGTATATTATTTACCAAGTGAGAGAAGTTTAACATTTTTGACCTGCGTCAAATTGCGGGATGAGCGCGCTAGCGCGAAGCCCGCAAGACGCGGTCTAAAATGTTAAATCTTCACTCACGTGGAAAATATAGTGTTTTTTTTCACTACCAGTACAATTAATTAGCTATTTATTTATTTATTTTACTAAAATTTAAAATATCACGCTGGCCGTTCGCGGCCATTAAAAAAACAAATGAATAACTTGACATTTCTGGCAGAAAATTTCTGGTGATCTGCTAAAATTATTAAGTTAGAAAGTGTTTCCGTGTTAAGTGTAATAAAATATATAAAAATGGAAAGTGAAATGCAAAGTGATGATTCTGGTACTCCCCCAGAAATAAGGGGACAGGCGAAAACTGTGAGGGAGAATCTACTGCCTCAAAAATCAATATATGGGGGTTGTACCTCTAGTAATATATGATCCTTACGGTAATATATTTTTATTATTAATTAATATTTATTAATTTATTATACAATAAATAAATTTGGTGCCTAAATAGCAATGTGATTTAATAATTAAGTGAAACGTCACATGCCAAAACACCTGAATAAAAATTCATTATTAACCATGGTGCAATTTCATTATTTTTAGAACCTCTGACGTCATAGGTAGAGAAATCATGTTTCTACCAATAAAAAGAACAGTAAAAAAGATGTGGTTTTAGGCTGGTGGTAAAAAAATATCTTTTGACCTTGTTATAAAAATAAATAAATAGTTTAAAGTGTCTACTTGAAAAAAAAGAGTTTTATCCAATGCATACAGATAATGAGACAATTACCAGTTTAATTTTAAATAGATAAACTCAATAATAACCCCTGCGTGGCTTTTAGTTTATTAAGTGGATAATTATTTATTTTACCCACTCAACTGTCACTTGTCAAATTATTTTCTTGTAAATGTCATTAAAAATATGAATTCCTAAGCTATTTATTGGATAAAACCTTGTATGGCACTCATGTGTAAACCGATATTGCCCTCTCGAAAATTAACCTGCTTGGCTGACGCCTCGCAGGTTAACTTTCTCATGGGCAATATCTTACTTTACCCACTAGTACCATAAATAACTATTGTTTAATTCTAATTTTTGCATGCCCCCGGTAATGGCAACTTCGATCCGACCCGTGTTTATTACATACTATTTACATAAATTTCGATAAAAAAAATTATTCTCGTAAAAAAATGGTAAAAAACTTACCGTTAACTTGTCTTTCGGCCACGTTTTTGCTCCTTGTTGTATAACCAGCAAAACCTGATTTGAATCAACTTCATTTTGTTGATTTTGCAACAATCCAGAAAAATACTTGATAACAATATCAATATTGTGTATAATATCTTGAAACACAATATAATTTTTTAAATTTTCGAATAATTGTTTGTTATATAAAAGCGTGTATATTAAATTAGGGTTTTTCGCTAACTGCATAGACAGACAGGAGTTTAAAATTTCTAGAACCATTCTAATAACTTCTTCCAGAACTGCTATATCTTGTTCTAGATCCGTGTAACTTTGATTAACTGTTATGGAAACTTCAGTTTCTTTTATGTTTTTCTCGATATCGTTTTGCTTGACTAGTCGTTGGTATTTTTTGGCTATGGTTTCGAGTAAGGAAAGTAATCTTTGACTCACGTATGGATGGAGTTCTCTGAACTGAGCTGACATGTTCGCTAGAGCTGCCAGACAGTTTGTATGCAAGTACTTGTCTCTCATTTTCAACATATTATACTGTACTGTCCGTATTACTACCAGAATTAATAAGCCTCCTAAGGAAATATCTGATAAAACCCGCTCTGTGTACCATGACACATTTTTAAGTTTCTAAAACAAATTAAAAATTATTAGATGATTATATATGGACATTTCTATAAATTAAACTTTTTTTATTTAATATTGACAAACTACGGGCCAGTTTGACCAAATAATTCCCATATACATGTAAATAAAAGACCTCACAAAAGAATAATCTGGAAAACATGATCTAATTCTTTTTTTAAATTCCATAAAAATTATGTGGAAAATATTATCTAAGGCCTTTGTAAAGTCCATAAAAGCATATGATCATCCATTCTGAAAATGCCGCGTGAAAGAAACAAGCTTCTTTTCTTTTTCTACTAGAGGAAGAAATATTTAAAGAACCTGGCACACTTATAGGGGAGTTCCTGGGCCTCAGTCAAACTGCCTCAAATTTTGATATTTTGTAATTTCGGGGGTAAAAATTAAATTAGGAAAATTGCAGCCAAATTAAATGACCAGTTTCGGAGAAAACCACTTTTAAAAATCTAATTTTATGACAGATGTTTTGACGTATATTAAGGTTATTTTTTACTTACGTAAATATTAACTTAATTAGCCGTTTTAAGTTTATTGTTATTAATTATTAATTAAAGAACAGGCAGGATAAATATTACATAAAAGACTTTATTATCATTTACTTACATGTGGTTCTATAAAAAAATTTAAAACTTTGTGAAACTTCCACATGCTGGCATTTTCCACGTGTTTGCTAATTATCTGCATATTTTCTGTTAGATTTTTGCTTGATTATGTTGAAACATGGTTTGGTACATCGACAAATATTTTATAATTATATATTTTAGATTTTCTTGATATATTTTTTCAAAACAATATCTGATGGTTGACAAATCTCTCATGATATTTTCATATGCAAAACATATTATTGAGATTGCCTGGCAACAACTTAATTCATTAGTGAACCCTTTATAGTAATATTTATTAAAAGTTGTTGCTAGGCAATCTCAATAATATATTTTACCTATGAAAATATGATGATAGATTTGTCAAGCCTCAGTTTCACAAAGTTTTAATATTTTTATAGAACCACATGTAAGTAAATGATAATAAAGCCTTTTATGTAATATTTATCTTGCCTGTTCTTTAATTAATAGTGTATAATAAACTTAAAACGGCTAATTAAGTTAATATTTACGTAAGTAAAAAATAACCTTAATAGGAACGCCCCTATATGTGTGCCAGGTTCTTGATCATAAATATACTGTAAAACATAGTTTAACTTACCGTTTGGTGAATCATTTTGTTGAAACTATCATCTTCACTTAAAATCAACAAAATAATCAACGTCATATAAATATGGTGCGAATTGCTTGTCGGAGCGTTGTATAATGTTTTTAAAATCGGCATAACCAATTGGTCCAAATCAAATCGGCTCAAAAGATAAGTTTTAAAGGTTTGATTTTGATGTAACAGTAAATATAACAGTAGAGTTGGGGCATCACCGCTCGCTTTTTTACACAACGTTACGTAGAGGTCGTTGTAATCGACTTTGAATAGTACTGCGGTGTTTGTTGAAGGCATAGGACTATTTTCTGAAAAAAATAATACATATTTTATTACTTTCCCCTAGGAAAGTCCTGCGTTAGTAAAAAAATTTAAACATTTTTATTGCTTTTTTTACGTTTCTCGACGTTTTCTATAGATCTATCCAAAAAAGATGATTTTCGTCAAAACTAGATGAAACGTTGCAAGCACCCTGTCAAAACATCGGCACTATTGTACACTAAAGCCATCTAGTTTGCAAATTTCAAACTAGGTGTTTTGTTTGATTTTAAATTCTTTATCTTTAACACATTATATTCTAGCAAAAAACTGCATATAACATTTTTTATAGGGCTTAAAAAGAGCTTTTATTTAAAATATAATTTTTTGAAATCGGGTTATAAATATGTGAGATATGCTAAATAAACCTTTTACTGCTTTAAACGCCAATATCTCGAAGACAATGCGTTTTAGGAAAACGTTGTCTATAACATTTTTTGGCCAATTTAAAATTATCTTTTATATAAGTGCTAAATTAACCAAATACAATAATAATTGCCTTAATTATAAACAAAAAACGCTAAAAATAGGAGTTTTACCCTATTTTTACCCCCTTACCCCCAATCGTTTATCCCCAAAATCTAATCAGCTCTTCGGAATACGATAAGAAACAATATACAAAAAACCGCAAGTCGATATCTCATGTAGAAATGGAGTTAGAGAGTTTACACCCAGACAGACAGACGCAAAATTTTTTTTTACTGATTTCGACTCAGAATGGTCTAAAACGTCGAGAAATGTGAAAAAAACGTGGTCAAAGATTTTGACTTTTCGGCGAAGATTTCAATACATCGACACTCTTAGTAGCACTAAGTGCCGATGTAAAAAAATCTGTCGTCGGTCTGTCTGTTCGAGAAATTTGTGACCACGATAACTCGATAACGCTTTGAGCTAAAGACTTCAAATTTGGACTATAGATTGCTTATCCAAAGTTCTAGGCTGGGATAGTTATAAGTAAAAATGAAGGTGGGGTAAAAACTATTTGTTTAATTTTTTTCTGTATTAAAAAAAATATATTTTTTTGGCAGGTTTTTTAATTTTTTTTTTCAATTCTCGGAATTTTCACTTACCATGACTGTTCATACACGAAAAAAGGCTACTTCTGTACGGATTTGATTGAGTTGTCCAGTGATGTACCAATACAAGAATCAGAAGTAAACTCTGAGTTGCTAAAGGTGCCAGTTGGTAGTCTGTTAACTCAGTTTCAACTGTCTCTTCCGCCGGTTTTCTAAATGTTAACATGGACCACAAATCGGATGCCAAACCTTAAAAAAAATATATACAATTTTTTTTATTACCTTCGAGCGACATCGGAAAGAATTGTGATAGCGAAAAAATAAGTTTTTTTTAGATTTTGATATATTCCGTTTTAAGGTTTTAAGTTCCGAAAAAACGATTTTTCGAAGTCTGTCCGTCTGTCCAGAGGCCTACAGGCCATACTATTTTACATATCAAAACCAGATTTTAAACTTAAGGGTGGGGGGGTTTCTTAATTTTTCTCTATTCTGCCAATGGAGCTCTCTACAACTAGAATTATGAAACAAAAGACGTCTACCCTATCTCTATCCCAATTGTGCTTCACTTTCCAGCCAACCAAATAAATACTGTATTTGTTTTTCATACAACAAATACAGTATTTATTTGGTTGGCCGGAAAGTGTAGCACTGAGCGGCACAAACGAACATAGCTAATGTGAATCTGTAGAATGAGATAATTCTACTAAAATTTAGATGGCGCCAGTAATTTCTTTAATAAAAATAATATAGTTACACTTTTCGCCCGGCCAAGTAAATATTGTATTTGTTCAACAAAGAACAAATACAGAATTTGTTTGGTTGGGTGGAAGTGGGAGTATATGTATGTCTTCTATCCTTTTTGGGTAGAACTTTTGTCCCTGTCTAATCTAACGGGAGAAATCGCCATTAAGGGTAGTTTACTGATGAACAAAGATTAAAAAATTTGATTTTCTCAAAAATTACTTTAAGGGGACTTTTTCGTTTTCGTATTTTCCGAACCTGTAAGCGAGGAAGTAAGTGCAGAGCAACCATACCATTCTCAGTATTTTTTTTTTTTTTTCTTACCTAAAACCATACTATGCCCTTGTATCTCCCCATATCCAGGTGGGGGTTTAGCCTGATTAATAAAATGATTTAACAAACTTTTGATCAATAATGGAGCATGTATAACATATTTCCCCTTCATTATTAACCGATAAATCATACTTTGATCAGACCTTCTTCCTGAATGGAACTGCACCGAAAGTAAAACTATCAAACATGTTACAGCTTCTAGATGTATTCCATATGTGGAATCTTTTACAGGAACATCTACAACTATCCCTACTAGAGCACCAATTAGCAATTCCAAATTATTTCCAGAACTGTTATATTCTATATGTTCGATAAACTGCTCTTCCGATACTGTTTCAGTCAAAAATTTTAAGATACATCGTATTGCAAATAGGGTATTGAAAACTTGCCAGTTAAATAGGTTCCTGAAAGAAATATAATAATTGATTTCCCATTTTAAAAATTTTCAACGTTTTGGATAAGCATTGTATTAGTGCAAAAATTTCATTTTTCTACGACTGCTTTAGAATGTAAGCAAATACACACACTTTTCAAACACAGAATGAATCCATTCTAGTTCTAGATATCGTATGAATATTCCGTATCAAGTGTTAGAATGAGCACATGTAGTGCCATCTCTTGTTTATAAAAGTAAAGAAAACTCTAGCAACATTAGCAAAAATATATATATATTTTACCATGAAATATTGAATAATTTAATGCAATTTAAAGTTTTGCGTTAAAATTACAGTTTATTAGTTTTTCTTAATATTTGACCAGTTTTTTATCAATTTAGTTCAAAAAATTAAAACTGCTCCATCTATTGTTAAATATTTAAACCTGATATCTGTCACAACAATCTGACATAACCTTCAATTTTTGCATTATAATTTGTAAATATGTCAATTAGGCCATAGCAGCGAAAAACGACGTTAAACAGTAAAAACAAAACAAAAATTGTAAATATGTGCTAAAATTAAATAAAAATCTTTTTTAAGTACTGATTTGATAAAATTATTAAATAACATTAATTGCTTTATTAAAAAATATGTGTTTTGTTGCATTTACAATGTCCTGTCACAAAAAAACATTGTTTTTAATCTTGTTCACAGTTTAAAGCCATACAGTGTTTTATATTTGCAGTCGAAGAAAAAGTATAGTCTACAGCACGTATGAAATAGTCATTCCGCGCTCGCGGGACCGTCATACTCGCCTGCCGGCTCGTATGACAAACTTTCCGCTCGCGCGGAATATTGTCTATTCCATACTAGTTATAGAATATACTATTTTTTGCGTATTTTTGCGTTTTATGTCGATATAAATCGACTTCGTTCTGTCCGGGAAATTTTGTAAGCACAATAACTTAAGAACACTTTAAGCTAGAGACTTGTAATTTGGCATAAAGGAATGTTACCAAAAGTTCTTGCTCAGGATTGTTTTTGGTGAACAATGGTTTGCGGCAAGGGGGGCAAATGGAAAAAAATCTTTTTTTTAACAAAAAATTGAAAATTGCTACATAGGGAACATTCAAGTATTACGTAACGCTCCTAGGGGGGTAATACTTGAACGTTCCCATAGGGGTTTTTACGGTTGCTAAAATTGAATCTGATAATAAATTTTTTTAACTCCACCCCCGCGGGGGTGAGGGGGTAAATATTTTTTAATATTTTCGTTAAAATTGGTGTATAGGGGTTTTTGGGGTCCACAAATCTGAATCTAATGATATATATATATATATATATATCACCCACTGAGGGGCGGCGGGGGGTAGTTTTCGTAAAAATTGGTATATTGGGGTTATTAAGGTTGCTGAAAGTGAATCTAATAATAAAATTCTAACTCCTCCCCCCCTGAAGAGCGAGGGGTAGTTTTTGTGAAAATTTGTATATTGGGCTTTTTGAGGTTGCTGAAAGTGAATCTGATAATAAAAAATCGATTTCACGTGCGTAGGTGAAAAATGGGAAAGGTCTTTTACTTAAATATTGTCTATATTAAAATTAATTGGGGTCAAAGGAGGTAAGTTATCAGTAAAAAATTAAAATTTATTACTTACGCATCAGAATTAGTTGCTGACAGTAACTCAGTAGATTTTGATAAGAATAATTGAATAAGATTACTAATATTACCAGTAGTTAAATTATTTTTCAACAGTTGCTGACAAAGTGGCTCTATTCTGGATTCAACGACTAGTTGTTCATTACTGAAAAAATATTGTTTAATAATGGTAAATATATTATTATTTAATGAATATTACATAGTCTTTGGTGGAGTTACGTTAAAAGCTAAGAATCTATTCCAAAAAGGGTCATTTGGTGTTATAGTTTCGGTTCCTACGAATTTAAGTAAATATTCGTTTGTACTTAAATCTAAGTTTCGACTAATTGAGGTCCCCATTGCTAAAATAAACCAATTATTTATCATACAACTAATTATAAATGATTATACTCACTGTTTTACATTAAACATTTAATTTTAAATAAATAAACTGCTTTTAAAACCATAAAAATAACCACATAACCTGTACACGTCAAATGACAACAAAACATGCAGTGTTGCCAATGTGAGCTTGAGAAATAATGACCACTTTTTTATGATTTTCTCGTGACTTTAAATAAACAAATTTAATTAACATAGCTCGATAAATCTACTTTTATCTAGCAAATAATCAGAGCAATTCTAATTATAGCATAGTTTTAATTTGTATACGATTTTTTTATAATTTATGGCGGGAAATTTGAAATAAAAATTGAGTAACTTGAAATAATTTATTCACATTGAATATAAATTAAAAATTATTCTACTATATGATTTAATAAGTATAAAATAGTAACACGTTCACTGGCCAGTGAATATAGTGCAAAAAGGTTAAAAACAAATATTTAAAGTAAAACTTATTTTTCTTAAAAATATATTTCAATATTTCATTTGACAATATAACAAAAATACATAACAATTAAAAAATATGTACAAAAGTATGAGTTTTATTGTTTATTTGGAGTTACATTGGCAGTAAACGTGTAGATGATGTTCTAAATATAAAAACATATACAAATCATAAATGAACTTATTTCTAGCCCTATAGAGATTACAAAATAAAAGGCATTGGATCTTAGATATAAGAATATACCACATACAGTTCCATATGCGACATCCTTTGATCTTAAAAAAATAGTTTGCATGACAACTCTCTCTCTTTCTCTCATATATATTGCAGTCTCTTATAGTTACGTAAAAGATTGTAAGTAAACATACTTAAATTAAAAATAAGACTATGCCCATATGACTTAAATTTTACGAAGCCACGCCTACTTGACCTTGAAATCTACTAGGGCAAATGTATTGTAACTTGTCAGCCACATATAAGATTGTATGTGAATATAATTACATTTGACCACGCCCACATGGCCTAAATTTTACCGAAGCCACACCCACTTGACCTTGAAATCTGCCAGGGCTAATAATTTTAAGGTTTCGAATGTTTTTAATATATTTTTAATGAAAATTTTCTAGTAACCCATTGAATTTGCCTATCCCATTAAAAAAAAGAAACATTCCATTAGATTTTATACATAATTTTTAAAATACTTAATATTTTTTTAAATTTAATATGCAGGTAGGTACATTTTAATAATAAAAGTCCCGCATAAAGCATTTTAATAGTATCTATTGCTTTTTTAAAAGCACTAAGTTTTTTGCTGTACAAGATATATATTTTACATAATATTGGAATATTAAATATTTAATACATAAGAGAAAAACAAAATAAAAAATACATAATGAAGATTTAAGGGTCTGTCCATGAATTACAACACACAAGTAGGGAATGGAAGATTTTTTAATTTTAATATTTTTTTTTTATTTTAAATAAAATATATATGACACGTATGACAAACTCCTTAAGGAGGTCAAAAATAGGCAAAACTTGCGTGAAATAATTTATGATCAGTTCCTTACTTTTTAACTTAAAAATAAAGAAAAATAAATAATATACACAAATTATTTTTTTCCTAATATTTAACAGTAAAAAAATCGGTATGCACCTAACACACTCGAACTATTTTTTTTTTTTGATAATTTATTATTTTATATCCATAATTATTCTACAGGGTGATCAATAGAGCAAAAAATATAAGTGAACACCCTGTATAAAGCTGTTCCCCTGACAGCACAATGCGGTTTAGTTTTTTTGTGCATCTTGCTGTTCGCAGGCACAGTTGCAAAATATTATCATAAATCGACAGTGTTTTCCAAGAACATGGTAGCCCACATTGTGAAATCACAGTAGTTTGATGAAAATTTTATTTAATATCTTTGAAAAAGATAATAAGATTCAACTACCTACTCTCATCTCACACTGTGGGTTAACACATTATTGCGTAACAAAAAATTCAAGTAAAAAATAATCAAATTAATGCCATTTTAATTGTAATAAGAGCACTTGTAACATAATATTTGAAAATAGAAATTTAATAATAAATAAAAATAATTTCAATATTAAATTTTGTTGTTCTGTTAATGCTAGTTAAGGTAAATACCACATCACAGAAGCTAGCTGATTAAATGTAGGCAGGTTTATGTTTAATTATAATTAAATTAACTAATTAGAGATTTGACCAATTAAATGAAAGATGATAAATAAATCTGACATGTCATTGGTCAAATCCTTTATGTATACCGGGTGAGTTTTATTTATGTCCACCCCCAAAATTAGGAGTAATCTTTATTTGATAAAAACGAAACTTGGGTGATTTATATAATTTTACAGTAGCTATAAAATGGCGGATTTAATTTTTTTATTCACTTCCGATTTCGCCGGAAGTGGCATAAATATGTTTTTTTTTAATGGAACACCCTGTACTTTCTTACATTTTTTAATTCAGTCGATAATTCTATGTATAAAAACCTCATTTGTTTTTTTTTTGCGTTTTTATTTTTATCGTATAAAAACGAGATACACATAATTTTCCTCGTTTTTACTTACAAGCCTAAAAAAAACTAATATTAAAATAAAAATTTGATCACTTACAGAGAATTAAAGATAACAAATCGTTTTTTGCCCTTAACTTCTATTTTTTATCTCCCTGTAAAACTTTATTTGTAGAGTATATTCCCGCTATTATTCTTATACCAAATTTATGATGATGACTTTGAAGATTAAGTAAGTAAAAAGAAGGTAAATTATGTGTATCTCGTTCCTATATGATAAAAATAAAAACGAATCAGGTTTTTATACATAGAATTATCGGCTGAATTCAAAAATGTAAAAAATTACAGGGTGTTTAATTAAAAAGAAAACATAGTTATGCCACTTCCGGTGAAAAAAATTAAATCCGCCATGTTATAGTCAATGCAAAATTATATAACTCACCCAAGTTTCGGTTTTATCGAATAAAGATTCCCTTGCGACCTTCAACTTACTCTGGAAACACTCTGGAAACAGAGTCAGAGTGAAAACATTCTGCTGCCAACGTGTTTCCAGAGTGGTTTTGTGCCATTTTGTCAGAGTTGAATCAGAGTGGTTCCAGGCTTGATTCACAGTAGATCCAAAGTGGGTTTGGACTTTTTTTTTTTTTTAAATCAGAGCGTTTTCAGAGTGTTTTCGTTTGGACTTTTTTTTTTTTTTTTTTGAAAAAGTCCAAACGAAAACACTCTGAAAACGCTCTGATTTTACTCTGGGAACGTTATGGATAAAGGGCACAAATACACTCTGGAAATACTCTGGTAACAGCATGATTACAAAATGTTATTAGAATGTTTCCAGAGTTTTTTCAGCGTGATTGTAAAGTCGCAAGGGTTATTCTTAATTTTGGGGGTAAATTTAGTTATAATTCTGTACAAACCAGCCATTAGTAATTTTAGGTAATGAACAATTTAAGGTTGAATTACACAATCATCAACACAACTAATTAAGATTTTAATCAATAAAATTAACTGTGTCAAATAATGATATTTCATTGGTCACTGGGTAAACCATCCATTAATAAACCTAATTCTAAATTAGTTTGGGTTTAAAATACTATTTTTATGAAACTATATACAGATTATATTTTTTTATTTATTAATTTATTTATATAATGCGGGAGCCCACGCCCACACTGAAAAAAAAGGATCCTTTGCGGTAATGGCATATGAAATTAGGCCAAATGCTTCGCACTCTTGAATACGTCCAAAAGCGCCTTCTCTTAACATGAAAATATAATTCACTTGCCAAGATTTTTCTGATTCTTTAACTTAAAATTCTTTGATCTTGTGTGAAATGCAAGTGGTCTTGTCTCAAAAGAAAAATTCTTGGGCTAAAGTATTTAAAATTATTTAATTTTTAACAATCTTAAGACAAGATAAATGGTTTTTTCCTCAAATGCGCCAGGTCCAAGAGAATTTTAAAAATATTTCAAAAGCGACACTTTTCTTGGGACAAGATAAATACTTTTGTTTGAAGATACACATCTTTTAAGCTAAAAGAATAACTGCCAAGAGTGTTGACTACTTTGAGCCAAGAACGTCATTTTTTTCAGTGCAGTAGAATTTTTGTTATCACCTCACCGTTGAGACTTTGTATATGTGTTCTTTATGTCCAGTCAACCAACTTCTTACAAAAGAAAATTCTCGGTAGCGGGTCGTTTTTTTTCTGGACCAACCCTTAACTTTTGGACGTTCCCGAAAATTTTTGTCGGAAAAGGCTACCACTTGATTTTAAATATTCATGAAAAAAACAGCTCTGAGGTGCTAAATGTTATGACATCATAACTTTACCATGTTAGGTTCGTTATGACGTGATAAGATTTAGTACCTCACAGCTGATATTTTCAGGATCGTTTAATAAAAATCAAGTGGACAAAATTTTTCGGGCAATGCCGTTGTGCGACGCCCTAAAGTTAAGGGCTGTTACAAAAAAAACGCCCCACTACCGAGAATTTTCTTATGTAAGAAGTTGTTTGACTGGACATAAAGAACACCCAGGTAGCAAGGGATGTTATATTACAAGAAATTAACATCACTTTTGAGTGTATTTTTAAACTAAATCATAACATCACATAATATTGAAAAATAACATGTATTTAACATCACATTTGCAACGTGACACGTGTGACGTGACAACCATGTTATTTAATAACAAATATTTAGCAACGCTGTGAATATATCGCATGTCACATATTAACGTGGCTTTCACGTGAATGCCATGTTATTTTGCTTCTCACCGACGTTCGAAGCAAAAAAATCGATATAAAATGATGTTGATAGAGTAAATTATTATAAGGAAATTGTATACACATTATACGATTTCCAATGAATAGGGGGCTCTGCCGGGCTTCTCAAGACCACGGACACAGATTAAGGGAATATATTCTCCGCTTAATCTGCAATTTCGTATTTAGAATCTATCTTTTTCAATCTGTGATTGTTTCAATTACTGATTGATTTATTTATTTAAATCCGATATTTTATAGGGTTATAGCGTTTTTAATGGTTTTATTTAAAAAAAGCTAATATCCTAGGATATTATTTAAATATTAAAGTACCAGTAACGGCATCCATAAGATATTAGATATAGCAGGAATGTGGATTTATGATGTCACAAACACGTTATTTTCGGGATGTCATTGTGTGATGTTATTAGGGGCGGACTTAGGACATCCCCACCATGCTACATTCTTGTTAAATGAGACTACAATCTTAACATCACATGTCACATATTAACGTGGCTTTCACGTGAATGTCATGTTATTTTGCTACCTGGGCACATATACAAAAGTCTCAATGGTGAGGTAATGAAAAATATTCTACTGGGCGTGGGCTCCCGGACTTTTTTATTTATTAATTTATTTATATTGTCCACTACCTAAAATCTATGGGTTAAGTTTACTGAAAGTGCAATCATAAGATAGACGGGTGGTATTTCACTTAAGAAATTACCCATTTTTGGCTCAGAATAATAATTTTGTCCTAAAAATCTGTGAAATTCTGTACAAAAATTAAAATTTAATTTTTTATTTATTTAAAAAAATTACAAAACATGATCTGAGCTAAAAATTTCTTACGTAGAATACCCGATATAACTATACAGTAGTTATTGAATCTATTTATATTAATCACAAGTAAATATATGTTTATTTCAACTATATAAGTGCTTAGTTAAATTCGATAAGTCTATTTGTATACAAATTGTAGACTCAAAACATATTTTTGAAAATATTTCAGTCCATGGAACAAAAAAGAAAAAAAACAAATTTAACACAAAAAATACAAACCCAAAATAATTAAATTTTATTCTTTATTGAGCTTAAAGCCAAAAATAAACGAACACAAAAGCAAACACAATTTAACAAAAGAGCATTTCACAAAATAACGAGTGTTTTTTAACATAAATATTTCCTATTAAGGTCCTAAAACGGGTCCCTTAATATAATTTTTAGAAGGACTAATTTAATTCTAAATCGTAATTTTTTGAATTTATAAAACTGGCTAATAAATTTTTATTTCAGCCAAATTTTGAGATGGTTTTTGTAAATTGCAGTTTATTGATATGTTAAAATTTAGATCAAAAAGAACAAAATTTAAGGTTTGTTACCTTAAAAGCCTATTATTTGAATATCAATATAAAATAATGGCTCTACGACAAACTAAGGGACACATCATTTAAAATAGTCCCCAAATATTGAAAATTGTCTTTAAATTTAAAGAAAAATGATTGTCTATGTAAAAGTTTGGTCTATTACCCGTAAAATAAACTTTTAACAAAAGCAAAAAATATGTTTGATAGATATATTTGTAGAGTCATTATAATTAAAAAATCCTAATCATTCATACCAAAATTTGAAACATACGTGTTTCTGAAAAATAAAAACTTTACAGAAGGTATCAAGATATCTCACATTTAAAATACAAAATTTTCCAGGTGGCACAATATATCCATAAGTACGGCCCTGGTATTCTGATGCATTATCTACCAAAATGATAAAATATCACAAACTACCTTAATCGTTTTCAATGAAAACTTTTTATAATGGTTTGTGATATCACATTACAAAATATTACAAAAATATAGAAAAATATCTTATATTCAAAAAATTTATATTACACTTGAAATTATAAAGCAAATTTGGCGTGAGGGACAGAACTCACGAACTATAATGTAATTTCGTGAAATAACGGGATATCCAGTGTAAAAAAAGCTAAATTTTGGATATTTTATTATAAAAATCTATAAATAACAATACAGGGTTATTTAGAAATGAGTTCGAGAAATTTAAGAAACTTATTTCTGAATAACCCTGTATAAATAAAGTTTTATAGGTTAAAATAGCATTTTTTTTTAAATGAAATAGAGGCTAGCAGAACCTAACACATAGTCCTTCGAGCCGGGTACAAAAATTTCACCACTTTCACAGGATATTCTTTAAATTTCACGAAATATACATTGTTTTGAACGAAAAATCAAGTTATAACGATTAAATAAATCAAAAATTCGGCAGATAAGTTAACAGTGATGGTACTTTTTTGCATTAACTATGAGGTCGATCCCTTGTTGCTATGCTTCGCATCGCCGTCACCATGTGTCACCTGCAAAGCACCACACCATTTGTAAATACCGCAGGTACACCAAATCACATATCAAAGCTGTTTTTATTATATTTATGCCATTAGATTTCAAAGAACGAAGCCAAAAACCTTATATACGGATGTCCCAAGCGCCTTGGGATGAATCGTATGCAAAATGATTTTTCACGCATGGTAAAACATAAAGCACCTCGGAATTAAAATCACCACAGTAGTTTTTGGAAAAATCGATTTACTAATATTAAAGAATAGTATATTCTATAACTAGTATGGAATAGACTATATTCGGCGCGATCGGAAAGTTTTTCATACGAGCCGGCAGGCGAGTATGACGGTCCTGCGAGCGCGGAATGACTATTCCATACGTGTTGTAGACTATACTTTTTCATCGATTGCAAATATGAAACACTGTATGGCTTTAAACTGCAGACAAGGTTAAAAACAATGTTTTTTGTGACTCGACATTGTAAATGAAACAAAACACATATTTTTAAATAAAGCAATTAATGTTATTTAATAATTTTATCAATTCGGTACTTAAAAAAGATTTTTATTTAATTTTAGCACATATTTACAAATTATAATGCAAAAATTAAAGATTATGTCAGATTATTGTGACAGATATCAGGTTTAAATATTTAACAACAGATGGAGCAGTTTTAATTTTTTGAACTAAATTGATAAAAAACTGGTCAAATATTAAGAAAAACTAATAAACTTTATGTAATTTTAACGCAAAACTTTAAATTGCATTAAATTATTCAATATTTCATGGTAAAATATATATTTTTTTGCTAATTTTGATATACTTTTATAAACAAGAGATGGCACTTCATGTGCTCATTCTAACACTTGATACGGAATACTCTGTCTAGAGCTAGAATGGATTCATTCTGTATTTGAAGAGTGTGTATTTGCTTACATTCTAAAGCAGTCGTAGAAAAAAATAAATTCTTTTGATATCCCCAAAAAAAATAGCATACACTGAAAAATATATATTTTTTATTTTTATTTGTTGAAAATATAATTTAAATCAAAGTAGGCAAATCGTCTTCCTTTAATCCACCCCGTCACAATAACCTGCTTAAATATTAAAAAAAAAATAAAATAATTTAAGACAAGCTTGATGTATTAAATGTTTTATTATAGAGTACCGTAAATTGGTTCTAAGCGCCAAAAACACAATATAAAAAAATAAATGAATAAAATAACTTTCGTAAAAAAAAACAAATTTCTATGAAGTTTTTGACAGTTTTGTTGTACTCGACGAGTCGAGACGTAAGGAATCATTTGGCATTTGTTCCATCTTTTGTAGCGCACTGGTCGATTTTAGCATCGTTCTTTTTAGTGTTATTATATTAAAATACAATTTTTAATACAAGAGTTATAGATTTGACTGCTTTTAGAATCTTACTACTGACTTCAGTGTAAAATTACTCAATATTTTGTCAAATTTTATAAATTCTCGTACCTCTATACCTACTTTTTTATTAGTAATTTAACTACTAAGTAACTACATGCCATTTATATACAATGTGAAAGTAAAACAGGGTTGCAGAATGAATATACGGATATCACGGTTCTAAACTGTTGTATATCTGAACTAGGTAAACCTCCTCACCCACTACTACTACTACACTCACTCAATGCGTATTTAAATTAAGCTAGTTTTGAGTTTAAAACTAAGGTAACAATGCACAGGGTATTTCAGATAAAAACACCCAGGGCCAATTACTCAAAAACTAAAAATATTTAAGATCTATAAAAAGCACAGCATAACTATAATGTATACGACTCAACGAACTAACAAATCTTCTCTCTAGAATACGCATACCGTTAATATAAAGTATCGCCAACATCTCGGTTTGTTTGTAAACAAATAGTAGGTATATTCAGGGCTGAACAATAACAATTACCAGTAACTGTTATTGTTGCCTCTGTTAGAACAAAGCTCTGCGAGTAAGACAGAAAAATGTATATGTTGGCTACGTTTTTGTCAGTTTTTACAAATGAAATGCCTATTCTAGAGGGGACATCTGGGGATCTAGTTTATGACAAAGTATAGTCAAACTTTATATCTATACCATGCTTTTTCTCAGATATTAAATATCTCTTTTAATTTTTGTGTAATCGGCCCTGGGAGTTTTAACTGCAACACCCTGTATAGGGTCCCCCAAATGTACACTGTAAAAAAACAAATCGAATTGAGAACTACCTTTTTCTGAAAAGTTATTTTATAAGTACTTGTAAGTTACCAAAATTGTTTAAAATAATGCAAATTTATTTTTTTTTTGCATGTCGGACCCTTTATATGAAATAAGAAAATTAATCAAGCACAATTTTAAGCAGTATGTTATATTAGGGTGGACCTTATTTTTTGTTGTCTTACAAATTTCATTCTGGTGTATCTGGAACATCCTGAAAATATGATGATTCTATCAGGTGCCGAAATGCGTTTCTCAGCTGAAAAAGCATTTAAAAAATATGTCAATCTGGACTTAACTTAATAAGGCCCCTTACTTGGCGCTTAGCTCGTTTTGTTTTTGTCAAATTATTTTATATTATTAATGTGCATTAAATAAGATTAAGTCCAGATTGACATATTTTTTAAATGATATTTTAGCGTTCCTTACATTTATGGTGGAAATTCGTCAAATTTAGTGTTTTAGGGGCAACTTTGGAGGATTTTCGGCACCTGATAGAATCTTTTGATCATTTTGAAATTTGGCACATAATTTTGTATGCTCAAAAGGAATTAAGATTTCAATTTTCCACTGATTCAAAAAGTACAGTCCATTTTCAACGATTTTTTACGATTTTTGCACAATTTCACGATTTTAGGGGTCCAGTTGGGACCCTTAGAGAAGTTTGATCACCTTTATATTTTCGGGATGTCCTAGATACACCAGAATGAAAATTTTAAAACAATATTAAAAAATAAGGTCCACCCTAATGTTATATAATTGTTTATTTTTATTTTAACCGTTTAAACACAAGCCTATTTCTTAGAATTTCATAAATTAAGGGGCTGAAACGACTAACTAAGGCTAGACCAACAATTTTTACTGCAAGTTATGATTTATAAAGGTGCGAATTCCTCGGGGGTCTTAATTGTATATACACGGTGTCTGTTACTTTGGTATACCCAAAATAGTGCAAAGTATCAAATGTGCATGATGGGTAAACATTTTAAAATAATGAAATTTACTTTTTCTAATAAATTCACTTTATTATAATTAATATTACAAACTTTGTTTTTTTTTTCTAACAAAATATAAAACTATAAATGTTACAAAGCACTATTATCATGATTTTTTAAATATCTTTTGTCCTTGATAACTTTTTCACTATTTTTCTTCAATTATTATTTTTCATTAAGTTATATTGGGTTCCTAAAAACATAAAATGTAGTGGATATAACTCAACAAAAAAAATAAAATTTGGGCAAGTGCTTTAAATGTTTTTGTCATATTTTTTCAGTAAATATTGTTTGGGGTCGTCACAAAATACGTCACTAGAAACTGGAAAGGAATAAAAAAAATAAATCGATTAATTTATTTTTTTATTTTTATTTGTAACGCCCCTCCCCCACATGTACACGTCAGTGACGTAGTTTATGAAAGACCTTTTGTATTCAAAGAGAAATATTTACTTAAATCAAGTTGATTTTATTTGGCACAAGGTAAATTTAAATAACTTTGATAATGCGAGAAAAGGTCTACATTTGAGTAATAAATTCTTAATTCAAACTACCTCTTATCTGATATAATTTTTCTGTTTAATTGGACTTTTTGCTGTTTATATTTAGTAAGGCTCTATTAAAATTTAATATATTTTTTTATTTTATATTTTTTACTTATCTGTCCCTAAATCATTACGAATAAAATAAAACAAATTATGTTTTTTTGCGTCATTTAAACCTTAATACTTAAAATTCGATATTAAAAAATAAAACAGCTGACTATACTGCCCTGTATAAGTAAAGGGCAGTAAGTGACACTTGTCGCATAGCGGCGTTTTCACGTCAACCCTGATGTAATATTTTGAAAACGCTCCTATTGACCAATGCCACTTACTGCCCTTTACTTTATCAGGAAAGTATAGAGATCTAGCAGCGCGCCGCGCCGCCAGATACGCGCAGCAACAGCGCAACTTTTTGTAACGTAAGGGCGGATCAAAATAAATAATATATTTTTTGCAAGAGCTGGTGACCTTTTTTAATTCATTATTTTCTCCCGGCTGTATTTTATGTCTTAAACTAAATTCAAATGAGTTGTCCTAAAAATATATTTTTTAAATTACCCAGTCAAACACATAACATTTAGATTAGACTATTTTTACAGATTTTTGAAAATACATTTGAATGTACTTTAAAATATATATAAAATACAGCCGGGAGAAAACAATGAAATGAAAATAATTACCAGTTCTCCGACTAAAAATAAAACTTTCTCCGTTTGTAGAATCAAAATTGAGTGCGGTATTGGTTTTATGAGTGCTAGTTGATTAAATATGTTCCCCTATTATACAGGGTGTCTCAACGAAGCCGACTCGGTCGATATATGGTAAAGTATCCACATTAGAGAAAAACTTTAAAGGGAAAAGTTGTATGCTTTTAAAAAAGGCACATTCTAAAAATATTTAGAAATATACAGGATGGTCCTCCTCCCAGGGTGGGTAACATCTGACTACATCTCAAAAACTACAAACAATGGACTTATATAATATGACATTAAAATAAAGGTATTTTTATGACAAGTAAGATGACATAATAAAAAATATACTATTATTATTAAAAAAATTAAGTCAGATATTACCGACCTTAGGAGGACCATCCTGTATATTTCTAAATATTTTTAGAATGTGCCTTTTTTAAAACCATACAACTTTTCCCTTTAAAGCTTTTCTCTAAAGTGGATACTTTACTATATATCACCCGAGTCGGCTTCGTTGAGACACCCAGTATACTATTTTTATCAGGCATATTATAATCTACTAGGGAAATAACTTGATAATATTTATAAAAAAATAATCATTTATTTAAAAATAAAGTATCATAATATAATAAATAACCCTGTGTTCAATTTACAAAAAAAAAATAAAACAAAAACACACAATAAAAAAAAAACAGATCATGCTGAAAAAATGAAAGATTGTATATACATGCAGAACAACTACTTTTAGTGTAAAAAAATCTAATACGCTGCAGAGTGTGTTAAGGCAATCCAACTTATGTAGGGCGGTTTTAAATGGAACACCTCTAAAAATTTGTTTATTTGAACAAAATTTATAAACCGCTCGTCAATTGAAACTTTCAACTCAAAAAATCGTCTATACCTATTTATAATTTTTCGAAAACTACTTAATGGAGTTTTTCTACGACTGCTTTAGAATGTAAGCAAATACACACACTTTTCAAACGCAGAATGAATCCATATGCTAGCTCTAGATACGATATGAATATTCCGTATCAAGTGTTAGAATGAGCACATGTAGTGCCATCTCTTGTTTATAAAAGTAAAGAAGACTGTAGCAAAATTAGCAAAAATATATATATTTTACCATGAAACATTGAATAATTTAATGCAATTTAAAGTTTTGCGTTAAAATTACAGTTTATTAGTTTTTCTTAATATTTGACCAGTTTTTTATCAATTTAGTTCAAAAATTAAAACTGCTCCATCTATTGTTAAATATTTAAACCTGATATCTGTCACAACAATCTGACATTACCTTCAATTTTTGCATTATAATTTGTAAATATGTGCTAAAATTAAATAAAAATCTTTTTTAACTACTGATTTGATAAAATTATTAAATAACATTAATTTCTTTATTTAAAAATATGTATTTTGTTGCATTTACAATGTCGAGTCACAAAAAACATTGTTTTTAACCTTGTCCGCAGTTTAAAGCCATACAGTGTTTCATATTTGCAGTCGAAGAAAAATTATAGTCTACAACACGTATGGAATAGACATTCCGCGCTCGCGTGACCGTCATACTGGCCTGCCGGCTCGTATCACAAACTTTCCGCTCGCGCGGAATATTGTCTATTCCATACTAGTTATAGAATCTACTATTTTAATTGTGTAGAAGGCTAATATTCGTAAATTTATGAGAAAAAAAATCTGCTACAATTTTGGAGGAATAGTCCAGTCGTGTGAAAGGGCCTTGCAATGAAAGGCACACCCTCCGGTTTTTTTTTTTTTTTTTTGAGATGAATGTTTTAATTGATGAGCAGTTTAGTTTTAAAACTTTCTTGTATTAAAAAATATATATTCAAATAAAAAAACAGCGAGCGTTCCATAAAAAATCATCCCCGTAAGAATAGTGCTTATAAACTACCAGACAATATAATAAATATATTCAATTTAAAAGAAAAATCAACACTTTAAGGTCTTAAATAAAAATCTAATTCTAAATAACAATTCTAACATATAGGTATATTTTTTCTGTTTTTCTTTCTTACACAGGTACATTTTGGGACTTGATTGTTTTAACAATATTTGTTAGGAAATATTTAATATCTCTCGTAAAACAAATTTAAATGAAAGGCAGGGTAAAATAGTATAAGAAAAAATGCGGTATAGGTCGTTTTTTTACTATACGATGTTTTCTCGTATTTAACTTCACCACCCAGACAGGACATGATATCTATTAGATATCCAGGGGATATAGTTTCTGGATATAGGGTATATCCAGTGGATAGCCTGGACATCCAAATGTCCGCCTATATCCAAATCGTGGCAGGATATCCACGAGATATCCAGTGGACATCTATTTTTTAAACCTCCCCAAAGTATATCCACTAGATATCCATAAGAGATCCAGTGGATATACTTTAGGGAGGTTAAAAAAATAGATGTCCACTGGATATCCAGTGATTATCCTGCCAGGATCTGGATATAGGCGGACATTTGGATGTCCATGGGACATCTAATGGCGACCCACTTTCACTGGATAAACTCTATATCCAGAAAGTATATCCCCTGGATATCTAATACATATTATGTGCTGTCTGGGCAGTTATACCAACATTCATTCATAATATCTTCTGTTTCATTCATTAGTCAACTATACAAAGTTGGTACCCCATCGGCTAGAGTGTATGTTGGTACAACTGGTGAAGTCAAATACGATAAAATACCGTATCCTAAAAAATCGACCTATACATAGGTTATGTTTGTTAAATGAAGTTTATGAAGAACTTTTTAAGTTTGTTAATCACTATTACGAATAATTGACTTAAAAATTCATTGGATATTTTTAATATTGTTGACATGATATATTTCGTAAATATTATTTAGATATCAAATTTATTGAATATTTATCTATTAAACTCATATATGCATAGAGTATGTAAAAATGTCAGTTGTATAAATGGTTCTAATTGATTTTAAAAGATTTCTTATTTTAATCACCTACTATGATGATCGAGGTTCCGATTCCTCGTAAAACTGTAGGTCCCGAGATGCGAGGAAAAAATCCTCGTTAAAAGTAAACTTTTTAAGGCAGACAAAAAGGAGCATATCCAATTTGGTTGCCTTGTAGTCTAAAAGCTCTTTGCCAGAGTTTTGGAGCTTCTAGCATCCAAAGAAACTGGATCCGGAGCCTAGCAATTTGAAAATAGCTTAATTTAAATGTATTTTAAGACATACATAAAATACAGCTGGGAGCAAATAATGAAATAAAAATGGTTACCAGCTCTCCGTCTATTACTACCACTAAGAATGCATAAAATTAAAAAAAAAATAACCAATGAATTTTTTTTAATCTAACCTATTTAACTTGTGGCTGATTTTTATTTTTTAAAAGATAAAATACTTTTTTAATGCATATGAAATAAATATAATGTAGATATTTACAATTTTTTTATGAGATCAGTCGTAAAAATATTTTATAAACCCAAATTGACCTAATCTCAATACAAGTTTTTTATATTTTATGTATTTTTTTTGAATTATATTTTAAATTATTATTATTATTAAAGTTTGGATTTTTTTTCGCGATTTTAAATTATTGTATAATTTATAAATAAAAGAAGTTTTAATAATGAATTAAATACAAAATATATAGCAATTTTTGTATTTCTAGTTATCACGGTTAGCCATTATTCACTTTTAGTTCGACTTTGTATAATTTGTTTATAAATAATAAATGTAAATTGCAATAAACGTACACGGCTGATATTTTAAAGGGTAGTAGTGGATGGTAACAGAACACTTCTGTTAGTTTTTCACCGGATGATTTGCCTTAGGTGTCTGCTATCTTGAATTTTAGGGGTACGTTGCATAATATGCAACTTACGATAAAAATGCATATAACCAATTTTGTCAAGGAGGAAATTTCCAACAATTTTTGTTTGGATAATTTTTTAAATATATTAATGACAATCGAGTTAATTTAAAAATAGCCATGTTCGAGGTGAAATTGTTTTTTGCCATTTTCAGCTAAATTCTTCATCGGACGATAAAAGTAGTTATAAATACTACAAGTTGAAATTTTCTATAAGTTTTATATATTTTACATTTTCATAAGTACTTTGGTACGGTTACAGATGGCGTAACTCGACTTTAAAAGTAAAGAAATTATACAAGAAAATTGAGTGTTTTCTAAGTCGAACTGAAAGTGAATACCGGCGAACCGTGTTATTAAATTAAATATATTCCACATAACAGTACGAGTACAGTTTAATAATTTAAATATCAAAATAATTGATACGCGTTTCAAAATTATAATAACTCCAATATTATTATCATTATACTTTTTTTTAAGTTATTTATACTTTTAAAATATAATATATATACTAAATAAAAAAAAGTCATTTGAAGCTTGGCAGTAAGAGTATTGTTCACCCATATTTATAGATACATCTATAATATAATTATCTGTTATACAGTCATATTAAAGGTGTATGGCCTTTGCAAAACAGCTTTAGATAACGATATTTCAAGAACGAACGCTTTGATATAAAGATTTGAAATTTAGACCAAAGGTTTTTTTTACCATGTAGAAAATCTATGAAGCTGAAGTTTGCAACGTTTTTTTGCAACGAAAATTCAAATAGTACATTAAAGTACTAGTTTCATAATATACGTTTTTAGTGCACGAGTACAAGTTTAGAAAACAAGCCGCTTGCGGCGAGTTTTCTAAAGTACTAGTGCGTTAAAAACGTGTTATGGAATAAGTGATTTAATAAACTATTTGAATTTTCGATGCAAAAAAAAACGTTGCAAACTTCAGCTTCATGAAAATCTTTGTTTCAAACTTCAAGTCGCTATGTCACAGTGTTCTTGAAATATCATAATGTAAAGTGTATTCTTAAAGCTCTTGCACCTTTACACATATTACCGTATAGAATTTTTGAGAAAACTTCACTATGTAATTTATGTCTAAGAAAATTGCAACTAAGATTTTAAGCAATGAAAATATTTGCTAAATATTATTGAAAAAATATAAAAAATAAATTATTTTGTTTTGTTTGGTAATGACGGTGGTCTGGAAACAATTTTTGGCTCAACTTTCATAGAACCCAAGTTTTTTTACATAATTTAATTATAT
The DNA here is from genome assembly GCA_958510825.1 of Brachypterus glaber. Classification (NCBI taxonomy): domain Eukaryota; kingdom Metazoa; phylum Arthropoda; class Insecta; order Coleoptera; family Kateretidae; genus Brachypterus; species Brachypterus glaber. The sequence goes on along the minus strand of OY294049.1, from coordinate 45,069,882 downwards.
AGAGCTTTGACATCTTTTTAAGACCAAATTAAAAAGTCCAAACGATTTTCATTTGTTTTGACAAAAAAATATGGGATTTAAAAAAGTTTCTATGACCCTTGTGTTAAATGGCTTCTTAGCTAGGAGCTAGAGCACCTTTAAGGGGCATATTTAGAATATTATTCACTTCATAACTCAGGAACGGTTTAACTTATTGACTTAAAGTTTTTACTATAGTGTGCAAATCAATAAACAAAATTATTTATGATATAAAAAAATAAATATTTAACCCATTACCTACGCCCCTGGTAAAAAAGTTAATTTTAATAAAACGTTAATGGAGATTTCTCCCGTTAGATTAGACAGAGACAAAAGTTCTACCCAAAAAGGATAGAAGACATACATACACTCCCACTTCCACCCAACCAAACAAATTCTGTATTTGTTCTTTGTTGAACAAATACAATATTTACTTGGCCGGGCGAAAAGTGTAACTATATTATTCTTATTAAAGAAATTACTGGCGCCATCTAAATTTTAGTAGAATTATCTCATTCTACAGATTCACATTAGCTATGTTCGTTCGTGCCGCTCAGTGCTACACTTTCCGGCCAACCAAATAAATACTGTATTTGTTGTATGAAAAACAAATACAGTATTTATTTGGTTGGCTGGAAAGTGTAGCACAAATGAGATAGAGATAGGGTAGACGTCTTTTGTTTCATAATTCTAGTTGTAGAGAGCTCCATTGTAAACATTTATTGGTTCTATACTATAGTAAAAATTTCATGTCAATAAGTTAAACCGTTTCTGAGATATGAGGTGATAAATATTCTTAAAATGTCATTTAAAAGTACGCTAGCTCCCTCAAAAAGCTATTTAGCTCAAACGTCCATAAAAACTTTTTTCTTACTTTTTACGTAAAATCTGAATATCGTCCACTAAAGGCTCTAGTTGTCTAACTCCAAATTTTTCAAAAATGATATTTTTATCAAATTTGCTTCATTATCTGATTACCAACATACTTAAAAAAAAAAAGTTGCATTAAACCAATATCAGCCTCAAAAAATGCAAAAATGTAAATATTTTAAGTCGCTAAGTGTCTAACTCCATCATATGATTGTGAGAAAACAATTAAATGAGAACTGTCACTAATGTCAAACTATTTCTCGACAACAGGGGATCCCGTTTCAAATATTTGTTAATTTACTGTTTGATGATAATTATAATTATTGCCATTAATAATGTATATATATTATGCCTACCTAGTAGTAATATTATATATTAAATATAAAAATATAAATTTTTTGTAATAATATTACGCGATATAATACGATAGGTATCCTCTTTTATCTTCCCTTGGAGTTAGACCATTAGTGAATTTAGATTCTGTGGTTAAAATTTAATTTTCAAATAATTTATATAAAATAGATAACAATGAAAAGTTTTAAACACATTAACACATTTCAAACATTTTTACCTGTGAACAAGCTAGTTTTAAAGTTCTAAATTGCTATAATTAAGTTTTAAATCGTTTTTTACGTCTCCTGAAAAATATGACGTTTTGGAGTTAGACCGTTAGAGCATTTAGATGACGATATCTAAAATAGTTTTTAAATATCTCATATTTTTTTGGTTAAAACAAATGAAAATCGTTTTTCTTGAAAACGAATTGACAGATTTTTTTTAATTTGATCTTAAAAAGATGCCAGAGCGTTAAATAATTAAACTATGAAAATAAACTTGGGTTATATGGAAGTTGAGCTAAAAATTGTTTCCAGACCAGTGTGTAATATGTATTTCGAAAAAATAAAAAATTTTTCTTTGTTTTTTCAAAATTATTAATTTTAAATAAGTACCTTAAACATTTCAACCACAATTTAAATAGATTTTACTCAGGCGGCGGGGGTGGGGGCACATCGGGGGGTGCATCTTGCGGCAACGGGGGGTTCCCTGTACCAATCATTTGCGGCGGTTGCTGATACATATCAGTGGGGTACATGGGGTACATAGACCCCTGGTATGGCGGTAAAAATTGCGCAGGGGCGTACATTTGCCCCTGATCGGGCCCGTACATAAAATTTGGGGGCGGAACGCTCATATCAGGCATGCTGGATGGATGCTGAGCCATTTGCGGGTAAAAAAATTGCTGAGGCGGTGGAGGGTGCCGGGGGTAGACGTTATAGTTATTGTTGTTCATTAGGGACAGTTGGTGCTGTTGGGTTGGAAATCTAGGGGGTCGTACGCTACTAGTACTATACGGGCTTACCTTATTGTACGAGTGGCGGCCATTTTGTTTCTCCTTGTACGACGACTTGTGGATTTTCGTGGGCGGGCCTTCCGAATACGACGTTTTGTCCCTCTCTCGCTTTCTATTGGTTTCTATGCAGTTGTTGATCACCTCCTTGGGTATCTTGATTTTTAATCCGCCGGTCAGTTGCACTGGTTTGCTAGGTTCTCCAATATTTTCAGTCTTTATTTTATCTTTTGGTATTTTTATCTTCAAACCTCCCGATGGACTTTCGGTGATCGTGTGTATCTTATCCTTCTGGATCTTGATTTTGATTGGTTCCGCCGGTAAAGAAGAACTCGCCGTTTCTTCGCTATGTTTATCTTTCTTATGTTTCTCTCGATCTTTATCCTTGTGTTTTTTCTTCTTCTCTTTGTCCTCTTTACTCCGGTCCTTGTCTTTATGTTTGTGCTTCTCCTTGTTCTTCTTTTTACTCTTGTGGTGGTGCTCTTTCTTTTCTTCTGGCTGTTGAGATGAAGCCTCAGATATAGAGCTAGCGGAGTTGTCAACAGATGGCGGTACAATCGTGTTCAAATGAGAAGCAATAGGGGGCGGTTCTTTCAACAAGTTACTAATTAGGGTTGGATTCGTTTCTATACCGTTGCCGATTATCGGATGAGTACTAGTGTCCAAAATCGGTTCAAGTTTTATCTCTCTCTTAACATAACTATCTTCCGTTTTAATATTTCTTTTTTCGTGGTTATTCTCCTCCGTTTTCTCTCGTTTTACAACATTCTTATTATCCTCTATTTTGACCTCTTTTCTCACAAAGTCATCATCTATTTCTCTTTTTATATTCTCTAATTTTATATTCTTATCTATACTATCAGGAACTTTATTTTGCAATTTGTAACTACCTATCGTAGCGTCTCGCATTAAATTTTCGAAACCTTCTACCTCGTCGATTTTTTTCATTACCGGCCTCAACTCCGGCTCGGAACTAGTCGAATAATTCCTACTTCTGCCTTTCGGCGAAGAAATTGGAGATAAACTAGGAAGTCCACAGAAAGAAGAGGGCGAAGGTTCCATAATTTTTCGTATCGTACTGGGAGAATTCTTCATAACTGTTTTTTTGACAGAAGGGGGGCTTTTTTCGGGTGAGAACAAGCTGGGTTTTTTAACCGGTAAAACCGGTTGTGCGTTTGACATTTCTGGAGTTTGTGGTTCGTTGTTTAACAACGGCAGATTGTAATTGCCGCCGTTACTGCTGCCGTTATGATGCATAGGTTTAGAATTGCTATGACCGGCGGCCATTTTATTGGGGACGGATTTCGAAGAATCGTAATTAAAAGGCGACTTTGTTTTTTGCGAGGTAGGTTTCATAAACGAACTACTGTGATCACCGGAAGAAGTTTTCACCGAGTTTTCCGGATACTGTTTCGCCGTTGGTTCGTGTTTGTTCGCCGCTGCTGGTTCGTGTTGCTTCGGCTCGTGCCGGCGCGCGGACGGATGCTTGTTCGGGTCGACCCGAGGTTTGTTCGGGTCCACTCGTTTGTCGACACTGTACCGCGAGTCCGGATGGGTAGCGTTCGTTTCAGCAGGGTTCTGCTTAAATAAGTAATCACGTTTGTCTTTTTCACTTCGCGCATGATCACGAGCATCTTTCGAATGATCGCTTCTATAGTCTTTGTTGGACAAACCAAAGGTTGAGGGGGGTTCCCGGGTGGCCTCACGGAGGATATCCCGGGGTTCCTGTCTACCACTAGGCGCGTATCCCGAGGCGGAAGGAGGTCTGGAGGTGTGTGGTTTGATTTTTGGATCGACAGGTGGTTTGTGGTACCCGTGAGGTGGAGGTTTACTGGCGGGATTGGAAGGCACTTTGGCGCCGTGTTGTTGAGCCGCCAGCCGTTCCCGTTCCTTCCTCTCGCGGTATTCCCGCTCCCGTTGCTGCTGGCTGCTGGAACCGGCCTCTGATGGAGGTCTGGAAGATCTGTGCTTATCTGGGTGCTCTGCTGTAAAAAAGTAAATATTAATTAGAAAATGAAACATTTCCAACTTGAGAGATGCTATTTGGCAATCTCGTGCACCAAAAACTGGGTTCGCGTACTCGGTGCGTAATATACTATTTTAGGTACAGTAAAAACTCCACAAATATCAGATTTTTTTTGTAGCGTGTCGTCCAATTAGAACGTTGCTAAATTTTAGAGTCATTTAAACTAGTGTATTTTTATCGAGTCAACGTAGTCTACTTGGAGCCAAATAACGTTTGATCCTATAGAATATAGCCAATCATAATTCACGCAAGATTTATCTACACCCAAAAGGCATTTTCGCAATATATATTTACAGGACCGGCTTTATCTTTAAATCAGAATGTTTTATATTTTTATCCGATACATACAGATAATGAGACAATTACCAGCTTTATTTTAAATAGATAAACTCAATAATAACCCCGCGTGGCTTTTACTTTATTGAGTGGATAATTATTTATTTTACCCACTCAACTTTCAAATTGTTTTCTTGTAAATGTCATTAAATTTTTTAATAAAAATATGAATTTCTAAGCTATTTATTGGATAAAACCTTGTATGGCACTCATGGGTAAACCGATATTGCCCACTAGTACCATAAATAACTATTATTATAATTATTTTTACTTTTTAATAAAGATGTTTCAACCCTGTGAGGACAAAAAGTAATGAAATACGAAAATGAGTATGGAAAAAATTCTAATGTACATAATAATAAAAAAGATAAATTAATTATAAGAATGGGGGGCGACAGTGATGATGGAGAAGAAGAGGGAGTGGTAGAAGAAGGATAAAACGGGTATAGGAAATAAACAAGTGAATTTATTTTATTTTTTGATAAATTATAAATTTTATAACGCCTCTGTCTCACAATTATCTGTTTCAAATGTAAACACATTCTACTATATCTCTGGCGACTACTATACATATAGAACTGTGGTAGTTACCTTTATGTCTGTTTATACTATGAAGTGGATTGTGGTCTTTGCCATCTGCACTAGGAATTTTCTTAGGGTCTTGGTCCTGAAAGAAAGAGAAAAAAATATTAATAACTAAAAAAGGCACGCAAAAAAAATAATTTAATCTCTTTTACTATTATTTATTAATAATATTGTCAAACCAGGTTTTAGACGGGCTATATTTCCGTTAATTGAAAAACAGAATTTGGAGGTGGTTTTTAGGGGATCGGAAAGCAAGGGGTGGTTTTGGATACGTGAATAACAACTTCAATGGCTCCCATTTAACAATGTTTTTTTGCAAAAAAAATCTATATTTTCATCGAAGTTTTCAAATATCGGAAAAATATTATAGCTTGACAAAAACGTGGTTGGACACCCAGTATACTTACAAATAAGGAGGATCCAGTTCCAGGAGATATATGAATATTTTCAGAGATAGCCATAATCTTCTCCTTAAGCCTAGACGGACACGTTTCGAATATCACCAGGAACTCTTCAGTAAGCTGCTGCAGCAATTCCGCAGTTACCGTCGAGTCCACATACGAGTACCATTCTTTTCTCTCATTGGACAATGGAATCTCCCAGTTTGACCATTTACAAGCCACCATTATACAAAAACAAGCCACGACGGTGGGTTTGTATTGAATACACATGGTTGTCAAATGCAAACTATAAAATTACATACCAGATAAACACTGTTGCATATTTATTGTTATATCTAACTGTGCTTTCCCCTAAAAGTTGAGAGAAACAGTTTTTGGGCGATAAATCATTTTCTAGAATAAGAACCAATCAAAATAGTCCGTGACCGTTTTCGTTTCATTATTTTTTCCCGGCCGTATTTTATAAATTTCTTAAAGTACGTCAAATTAAGCTTATTTCAAATTACCAGGTTCTGGTTCCTGTTCCTTTGAGTACTAGAAGCCCCAAAAAGGTGGTGAAATGAGTCACCCGAAAAATCTATTTTTGACTTCCGAGTCAAGCACATTACATTTATTGCGTTCAAATAGGGCAATTTTTACAGTTATACACAGCTATTCTGTAGGCCTAGGGGTAAAAAAGTTATTCCGTATCACTATGAAAATTGCTTAATCTGTATTTAATAAATGTACGTGACTCAGAAAGTTAAAAATAAGTTTTTAGGGTACCTCATTTTCACAGCTTTTTGAGCTTCTAGAACCCAAAGAAACCGGATCCAGAACCCAGCAATAGAAATAGCTTAATTTTAATGTTATTTAAGACATACCGGGTGTCCCAACTCTATTTACCCAGCGATTTTCTCTCTTTTAGAGATAATCAAGTTCTGCGAAAACCATCTTAAATTAGACAACTTAAAATATCTTTTAAAAGATCTAAAAGATAGTTTAAGTTGTCTTATTTAAAATGGTTTTCTCAGAACTTGATTATCTCTTTTAGTTAACGAGAAAATCTCTGGGTAAACAGAGTTGGGACACCCGGTATAAAAAATACAGCCGGGAGAAAATAATGAAATAAAACTGATCACCAGCTATGCGACTAAACCATCTTATTAAACCATATAAAAAAATAATCATTAAATATTCTAGCATCATTTCGTTTTTGAGTTATTGCCAACAAAACCATTATTTTTCTCAGATATCATAGGCTGGCTAATTATCTCACTGAGAAAAGGCCATAAAGAAGGAAGAAGAAATATCATAGGGGAAAGCAACACGAATTGGTCCAAAATGCATCAGTACCCACCTATTGCTGGCCATAAAATAGGAAGTTTGAGCGAGGTCCTTGCTGGCCCTCACCAGGTGGCAGCACCTAACCACGTGCGTGTGCGGATGGTCTATGGCCACGTCAAACCCTAACGTTTGCAGTAAAACGTTTTCGTTAAAAACTAAGTCCTGAGATTGAGCCAAGTATCTAAAATATTTTCGAAAAATTATTTTTTGTCATAGGTACATCCTTAATATATAATGAAACGGATTTTGGCAATAAAAAAACTGTTCTTAAAACTTAAACTATAACTTAATATTAACGGCAAAATATCGCTGATTCTTCTTAGATGACCCACCTGGTATGTATTATACATAATTCTTGTTGGGTGACCCACCTGGTACATATTGTAGAAATTTTAATTATCCTATAGTTAAAATAGTTGAATGAGTACCGTTATATCGCTTGGTACTTATAGTCCATATATGGGGAATTAAATAAAATATACCAGGTGGTTCACCTAGGAAGAATCAGCAACATTTTACCCTTATTATTAAGTTTTTTAGCTTTATATACCGCTTGTTTGAAATTATACAACACGGAGAAAACAAAGATCAAGGCTGACGTGATTTTTTTTAATGAAACACATCGCAGCGCCGTCTCTTCACTACAGTCACGTCATAGACATAAATTTCAAGAAATCAAAAAGTAAATAACGCCAAAACTCGTTTATTATGTCACCCAGAATAATATTTTACTACTAAGTCCATGCACTACCTTTCTGAAGTAACATCAAACTGCGTGTCCCGAGAATTTTTACAAAGATTCGCCACTCTGATGACGTATTCTAATTTTCTCGGTTGTTCCTCCACCTTGGCGGCTAGAAAAAGTGCAGCTGCTGCCATCTGTGTCCAAGGAAAATGTGTGAAAGAATGGAATACGTAGAAGCGATGCATGTATACGATCGCTGTGTTGATACATAGTTGTGATCTAAGCTGTGTTAAGGAATTATTCAAAAAACAAACAAAAAAAATCCAAAAACATAAAACCAACATTCAAATAAAAGGAAGAGGCTATTCATACGTCCGACGTAAACAAAACTAACTATACGTGCTGTATTTTTATTGGCTGATTTTTGAAGTTTTTAAGGTATATTTTGCGCCAGAATTCTATTTTTCCCGTTTAAATAAGCATAAAAAATAACAAACAGGAAAAAAACCGAACAAAATCAAAGAGTTAGGTTATGTTTTATAAAACTTCAAAAACATTTCTTACTGTTTTCTCTAAAGCGACCAGCGATTCAAATGTTTGACCCAATTTTATTCTTAATTGGACCTTGATGGAATGATGTTACTGCTGTAAGGGAACGTTCAATTGTTACGTAACGCAAATTGTACCAAAGTTCATACACTTCATACCCTATTTCTGGCGTTATTAAAGGCTGTAGAGATTTCATGTTTAGGCTATCCCCCCAATAGGGGGTGTGTTTGGGGGGGGGGGTGACCAAAATATAAAATCTCTACAGCCTTTAATAACGAGGGAACCGGGGTATGAAGTGTATGTATTTTGATACAATTTGCGTTACGTAATACTTGTTCTCTAATGTACAGTCTGAAAACAAATCAAACTAAAGTATAAGTTACGTCCGAATAATCACCTGACTTGTTCAGCCAATAAGAATACAGGACGTACTTTTAGCATCGTATACGTCGGACGTATAAATAGCCAGTGTGAACAAAAAAAATAACTATTATTCCTTAAATACAGCCTGTTCCAGAACTCGCGTACCGAAATTTAAGAGGTGATTCTACATCCAAAAATATGAAAAAAAGTTTCTATAAAGGTTGGTCCGGAAATGAGCCCTAAGGGAGCTACGGCCCTTCGAAGATGACGTATTGAATGGGGAACAAAAAAAAAGCACCAATAAAATTTTAATGCTGCAGGGTGATTCTTCATTTAAAACTGAGCAAAAAAGTATTATACACCAAAACACCTGAATTTAATATTAAAGGAGTAATAGCCTTTTAAAAAGTAACGTTTTTGGTGGCACAAAATGTTACTTCCTTTTAATTGCATTTTTTTTTGATAACGGTTGCTCCTACAGTGTTACACTATATGATATTTTATATGTATTTTTACTCTAGAAATCTATATTTTTTACAACACATCCAAAAAACATACACATAGAAAAGTTTGCGGCAAAAATGTTTTAAGCCTCATATATTTTGTCCGTCTGGGCACGCCTCTGGATAAATTAAAAAAATAAATTAACATAAACTTATTGCCCTTATTAATACTAGTATACATGCAAAAGCTCGCCGCTCTAGCTTAAACGGTACCCGAGTTATTAATTAAAAACCTTATTTTTATTACAATTTTAAAGGGCCCTAGATCCCTTAGGGCTCATTTCCGGACCAACCTTTATAGGAACTTTTTTTATATTTTTGGATCTAGAATCACCTCTTAAATTTTGGCATGCCAGTTATGGATCACCCTGTATTTAAAAACGCGGACAGAGCTGTTTTGCCTCGATGGGCCTCAACAGCGTCGCATATTCGCTACGGTGCAGTTCCAAAATTTTAAAATGAAACTCAAATATACTTTTTCTACGACTGCTTTAGAATGTACGCAAATACACACACTTTTCAAACACAGAATGAATCCATTCTAGCTCTAGATACGGTATGAATATTCCGTATCAAGTGTTAGAATGAGCACATGTAGTGCCATCTCTTGTTTATAAAAGTAAAGAAAACTGTAGCAAAATTAGCAAAAATATATATTTTACCATGAAATATTGAATAATTTAATGCAATTTAAAGTTTTGACTTAAAATTACATACAGTTTATTAGCTTTTCTTAATATTTGACCAGTTTTTTATTAATTAGTTCAAAAAATTTAAACTGCTCCATCTATTGTTAAATATTTAAACCTGATATCTGTCACAAAAATCTGACATAACCTTCAATTTTTGCATTATAATTTGTAAATATGTGCTAAAATTAAATAAAAATCTTTTTTAAGTACTGATTTGATAAAATTATTAATTAACATTAATTGCTTTATTTAAAAATATGTGTTTTGTTGCATTTACAATGTCGAGTCACAAAAAACATTGTTTTTAACCTTGTCCGCAGTTTAAAGCCAGTGTTTCATATGTGCAGTCGAAGAAAAAGTATAGTCTACAACACGTATGGAATAGTCATTCCGCGCTCGCGGGACCGTCAAAACTAATTTTACTTATTATTTTTGCCTTTTTTTTTGTTAAAAATATGTTTACAAGCGAATAAAAAATAGCATATGATACACTGACGAGAAATATATCTCGGTCTTACGCGGTTGTGAATCTCGGCTCACGCCTCGATTCACAATCTCCGCATGCGAGAAACATTATTTCTCGTCCTTGGATCATATTATAGCGCCTTTAAGTTAACGGAATGCAAAGAAAGACAAATGTACACCTGTCTCCCTCTCTATATTAGTTTTTTTTCCAACTTCCTGATTTAAACAATCTACTTTTTTGTAAATATTAAGGCTCCTCTAGCTTAGATTCTCGTAACCTGACAAGTACCCAACTAAACCAACGCGTTGCAACGATCAAGTATCATGTATCGCACTTTTTTGTCATTTTTCCAATTCATTCTTTACATCGGCACTTAGTGCTACTAAGAGTGCTGATGTATTGAAATCTTCGCCGAAAAGTCAAAATCTTTGACCACGTTTTTTTCACATTTCTCGACGTTTTAGACCATTCTGAGTCGAAATCAGTAAAAAAATGTTTGCGTCCGTCTGTCTGTCTGTAAACTCTATTTCTACATGAGATATCGACTTGCGGTTTTTTGCATATTGTTTCTTATCGTATTCCGAAGATCTGATTAGATTTTGGGGGTAAACGATTGGGGTAAGGGGGTAAAAATAGGGTAAAACTTCTATTTTTAGCGTTTTTTTGTTTATAATTAAGGCAATTATTATTGTATTTGGTTAATTTAGCACTTATATAAAAGATAATTTTAAATAGGTCAAAAAATGTTATAAATAACGTTTTCCTAAAACGCATTGCTTTCGAGATATTGGCATTTAAAGCAGTAAAAGGTTTTTTAGCATATCTCACATATTTATAACCCGATTTCAAAAAATTATATTTTAAATAAAAGCTCTTTTTAAGCCCTATAAAAAATGTTATATACAGTTTTTTGCTAGAATATAATGTTTTAAAGATACAGAATTTAAAATCAAACAAAACACCTAGTTTGAAATTTGCAAACTAGATGGCTCTAGTGTACAATAGTGCCGATGTTTTGACAGGGTGCTTGCAACGTTTCATCTAGTTTTTATTATAATTATTAATTATATCGTACCCTTAGCTATAAACTTATACTGCGTTTCTAGATCAAGTTAACAACGTATTAAGCCTTGAAAGTACATGCCCACTTGTTGGACTGTCTATTTTCGAAATGAGGCATGGATATGACGGTAATAACTGGTGGTAGGTACCCATCTAGCCCTAAATGCGTTACGTAATACTTCAATGGCTCCTTTTCATCAGAAAAAAAAATAGTAATTATTGGCATTTAGCAAAGATAAGTGAAATGCCATTGTATAGTCAAATTAAAGTCGCAAGAAATTTGCAAAATAACCTTTCACTACGATGTTTCAAGAACGCTTTGACCCAGAGACTTGAAATTTTGATTTTCTAAGTAGTAGAGAAAATGTGTTTCAAATTTTAAGTCTCTATGTCAATAATTTTTGATGCCCCTAGTCAAATAAATTCTTTAAATCTAAAATATATTTTTATTTGAAGTTTTTTTTGTTTTGTTTTTGTATTGAAAGTCGTTTTGGTCTTTAATTTCGGAAATTCTGCCTATCTCTGGAGTTTGAAGGTTCAGGTCATTGAGTCTTGAGCGCAACTCGTGCTAGCTGCAATAATAGTACCTTACTTCAATATTTTTCAAAAACCTCTCTAAAATAAGTAAATGTTTTAGATTTTTGGAAAATCAGTTTTCAAAATGTTTGCAATCTTAACACAGATATATCTGCAGTATATCTATTATAGACATAATATGCAGTTTTATTTTAATATTGATTTCTTATATTTTGCATTACTGCAAATTATGTGCATTAACTTTATCATCTTACTTTCCCCTGTCATTAAAGAAAAGGGAAAATCTTCACTTAGTAAATATTTTTTACGCTTCTCGGTCGGTCTGACCATAAAACTTGGATAATAGGTTTCTTAATCAAATTTATCCACTATGATTGTGATAAAAATTTCTGGAGTTTAAAGCCACTTCCTTAAGGTGGGTCAGTCAAAAATGCTAAAACCTAACATCTATAATTCTAGTTATTTAATTATATATTTTTTAAATATATTGTATTTTTCTCATGTTCTGCGTTTTTTCTTTTAATAAAAAAATGCATTGATTCTTTCTATCGGCAATGCAAAATTTTGATTTTTTGCTTGGTATGGTATTTTATTTTTTTAGCAGCAGCATTTTTATTTTCACAGAAGGATCTACTGGCCAGAAAATGCCTTTACGGACTTTTCTGAGGACAGGGCTGTCAAAAAAAGTCAATTGCCGGGGAAACAAAGTAGTTTGTCATTAAAGTCGGGCCCTGCCGAGCCCCCTGAATACCCCAGCCCCGGGGGAATCTCTTCGAATGCGCGCGATCACAACCAAATAGGTACTGGATACAGGGGCGGATTTATTTCATTTTAAGGGGGGAGGGCATCCATAAGGAAAAAAATTGCGCATTTACAAAAAATATAATATGAAGGTATTTCTATGCTAATATATCTCGTTTTCCGACTCATCTGCTGAAATTGCCGACTAGGTCATGACGTGGGGAGTGTGACACCCTCACCTCAGAATGTCCCTGTCCCCCTATACGTAACGCTAGCAGTCAAGACCCCCTAAAATCAGTCCCCCTCGTAACTCAGGAGTCGTAACGCATAGTAACGCCAAGCACTACTCCCTCCCCATCAGGGCCGGACAGAGCCAGCCCGGGCCCCGGGAAACCTTTTTCCCGGGCACCTCATTTTTACAAAAATAAAAGTTTCACAACTAAAAAAAGCTTTACCCCTGGCAGAATTTTTTTGACGGGCCCCTACTATCGACGTCGGGCCCCGGGGAATCTTTCCCCTCCCCCCCTGAATCCGGGCCTGCTTCCCATAAGAGCCTTAGGTATTTTAAGTACAGCCTGATACAATTTATCAAATTATAATCTTTTAAATTTTAGACCCCCATGTAACGCGGCGTAACATTTTCAAGACTTTTTACGTAATACTTGAACGTTCCCTAACCCTATAGGGGGGTATCGAAAAAGTTATGCATTTCATTATTCATTCATTCATTACAAATTTTATTGCACACGGGGTTCACTAAATCGGCAGACTAACATCTCTACTCTAAATTTCTCTACTCCCTAACATCCCTACTCCATAACATCCCTACTCCACAACAACTCTACTCCGTAACATCTCTACTCCATAACATCCCTACTCCATAACATCCCTTCTCCACAACAACTCTACTCCATAACATCTCTACTCCGTAACAACTCTACTCCACACTATATGCACTTTATTAGCCACTTAATAAATGAGCAGTTCAAAGAACAAAGAATCTTCTTCTTCTAGATTATTTTATTTTTTTCCTAGAAAACGTTTATCTTTAAATGTAAATCTAGAACAATCATAAATGAATTATTCTAAAAGCAACAATGACCGCGTACTCTTAACATGCACTAATATGTAAGTAATTAATAAACTGAATTCATTTTTGACAGTGACTTAGCATGACAAATATTCTTTTGAGTTAAGACAAGTGGCTAATCGAGTGTCTATAGTGTGGAGTAGAGTTGTTACGGAGTAGAGATGTTATGGAGTAGAGATGTTACGGAGTAGAGTTGTTGTGGAGTAGGGATGTTATGGAGTAGGGATGTTAGGGAGTAGAGAAATTTAGAGTAGAGATGTTAGTCTGCCGATTTAGTGAACCCCGTGTGCAATAAAATTTGTAATGAATGAATGAATAATGAAATGCATAACTTTTTCGATACCCCCCTATAGGGTTAGGGAACGTTCAAGTATTACGTAACGCAAATTATGATCATTTTGGACCCCACCCCTCCTGTAACGCTTGTTTCCTATACCATTAACATGGGCGTAACAATCCAAAATGACCCCCAACCCCCCTAGGAGCGTTACGTAATACTTGAACGTTCCCATACAGTATTTCTAGTAGATATCAAATTTTGATAACTTTGCGATATTAATCAGCTATTAATTTTCATTTTTTAATCTCGGTTTTAATGAAATTCCATTTTTTATAACTTATTTTTGAAATTACTTTTTAATTATTAATAATTATAGGCTTTTTTTAAATTTCTAGGTACAACATTCATGTAAGTTTTATGTTTATGTTTTATGTTTGTTTTTAACCTCTATACTATTCTACTTAATTAAGCATCCCCTAAGTCCAGGACTTGTGTGGGCTAGTAGTAGAGGGAACCACCGGCTTTAATTGACTTTCGAACCAATATATCTAGGGAGTACGCCTTCGCCAAATTTCAATTATTAATTAACTGAAAAAGGCAATCGGCGCCAGTGAGGTTTGAACTCACGATCATTAGATCAGTGTCAGGCTATATCGATGCCATTGATCGCTGAGCTAAATCTCCCAGTACCTAGACTTGTTAGTATACTTATCAAGTTTCAGTAAATAACATTTAAAATTTAAGTAATTGGAAATAAAAATAAAATATCCTTTTTGGTGAATACTATTAATTGAAAAATAATCGATTATTAAATACGGATAATCCGTAATTATTTGTATCTAGGAAAATTTCTAATCAAGTATTTTCTTAGAAAAATGTACCTAAAAATTACATCGGCATTTAGTGCTACTAAGAGTGCCGATGTATTGAAATCTTCGCCGAAAAGTCAAAATCTTTGACCACGTTTTTTCACATTTCTCGACGTTTTAGAGTCAAAATCAGTAAAAAAAAATTTGCGTCCGTCTGTCTGTCTGGGTGTAAACTCTCTAACTCCATATCTACATGAGATATCGACTTGCGGTTTTTTGCATATTGTTTCTTATCGTGTTCCGAAGAGCTGATTAGATTTCGGGGGTAAACGATTGGGGGTAAGGGGGTAAAAATAGGGTAAAACTCCTATTTTTAGCGTTTTTGGTTTATAATTAAGGCAATTATTAGTGTATTTGGTTAATTTAGCACTTATATAAAAGATAATTTTAAATTTGTCAAAAAATGTTATAAACAACGTTTTCCTAAAACGCATTGTTTTCGAGATATTGGCGTTTAAAGCCGTAAAAGGTCTTTGTAGCATATCTCACATATTTATAACCCGATATCAAAAAATGATATTTTAAATAAAAGTTTTTTTTAAGCCCTATAAAGAACGTTATATACAGTTTTTTGCTAGAATATAATGTTTTAAAATCAAACGAAACACCTAGTTTGAAATTTGCAAACTAGACGGCTCTAGTGTACAATAGTGCCGATGTTTTGACAGGGTGCTTGCAACGTTTCATCCAGTTCTAGGTTGGAATCAAGGCCCTTTATTTAGAAAGGTAGATAAATATACAAATGATTTAAAACAGGCTTTTTCTTTACTAATGTATTTATAAATATTATTTACGACTGATAAGGGATAATTTTGCTAACTGAATAAAAATTAATTACCCATAATGTTACGACGTCAAAAAAAAAAAAATAAGAAAAAAAAAACAAAAATAATAAATGATTCAATAAATATAAACTTCTAGTTGAAAGTCAATTATTTTTTATTTTTATTATTGATTATTTACAATATTTTTTTTACAATCTAAATATTTTAAAAAGAGAAGAGAAAACATAATTCTATTGAGGAAAAATGATGACCTACAAAAAACGATAAGAAATCAAACAAAATGAAATAGATCCAAGGGCGACATTGCCGTGGCATAAAATGTCATTAACGTGACATAATATGTCATTAAGGTGACATAAAATGTCATTAACGTGACATAATATATCATGGAAATTACATCATATTACGGAGCTATCTCGTTTTGACGGAATCCTTTTTAAATATAAAATTTCTGAAAAGAGAAGAAAAAATATTTCACAGTGAGTTGGAACCAAGTTTGTATTCGACCATTTTTCTATTTCATCATTTTGTTTATGTAAATCATAAGAATCATTTTAAGAGCAAATTAAAAAAATCTAGTTATTAACCCTTAAAAAAAAGACAGTAGATACTAAAAAAATTGTTTAAGATTCTCATTTTTCACGTAAAATAAGACCAAAACGATTTTAAAATATCTCGTATTTTTAATTAAAACAAATGAAAATCGTTTTTCTCAAAAACCGGCTGATTTTTTTAATTTTGTTCCCAAAATATAGGGTCACTTGATTGGTTGTTTGTGTGTTTTCTTGGTTGGTTGGTTTGGGGTTTTTTGGCAAAAACTACCAGAAACCCAAACAGCTAACCACCAAAAGACTAGACCAAGTAACAAGTGATCGAGTGACCCTACGAAAATGATCCGCGACAAAAAAATATGAGATAAAAAAATTGTTGTTCAAAACTAGAAAAAAAAGTTGGTTCCAGCGCATTGTGATTTTGCGACCTGAAAAGCATAGAAAATTGTTATTGTTTGTATAAGTTTTTATAAGGTGCTGACGTCACAGCCGACCTTGTAAGCAATTCTCGGAAGTTTACGAGGGTAAATGTCATTTTACGAGAAATGGCCGACCGGCCAAAATTTGACCTAGAAACCGCTGGAAATAACTGTAAGACCGGAATAAATCGTTTACCTGCGTTTTGGGCAAAAGGGGGCCAGAAACACAGGTGACCAAATAATAGAGCATGCCTTCATACATACAAATATGTACTACGGTACAGTCCAAGGTCTAAGGATACACTTTAAGCCTCTGGCCCATGTCCTGGATAAAATTGGCGGCTTGCTGTCTGTAGGACAGTTCTTTAATATGGTCGTACCCGCATTTTCTCGATGGGGTACTCTCCAATTGCTCTTTTGTAAAGTACCATTTATCCGTGTTCCCTGAACTAGCCATTTACACTCGACACGACACGCAAAATGATCAATGCAGATGGCGTTCAAAGTAAGATTTATATTCCGGTACATTTGATCGTATCAACTAAATAAAAGCATTAAAATTGCTTGCATAGTCACTTTTGGAATCAAAAACTCACGAATTAAATACTGACGGGCACTTATCACAAAGATTTTTAATATAATTAAATAGGGTACGTTTGTGGTTGCGTCACTATAAATTGGGATTTCCTACAAGTTTCACTCTGGCTTAAACTTTCGTCTTTTATAAGGTAAATTTCAGTTTTCAATTTAACTAACTTATATCAATCGATTCAGTAAACTTTGCTTGTTATTTTCCAACTATTTTTAATAAGTACGAGGTAGTTTTATAGTCAAATAAATGATACATACACAAAAGTCGTAGGAATTGATGTTATTCACTCTTCGATGGCCGACCAACCACGGTAAGCAACCTAGCAATTTAATTAGTAACTATTTTTCGTAATATCCACAAACGTTCCTTAATATTGCACTATAAATTAAATAATTATTTTTAACACATATTTTATCAAACGTATCTCAAACGTTAGATAAAATGCCAAACATAACAAACACTTAAATGTTCAATAACAATATGGCGTTTGACAGCTTCCGTTAATGACTTCTACCCTTTCTATTGGTTACCTGAAAGCGCCTAATTCAAATTCTTCTGTTCTCATTGGTCCTAGTAATTATCGACCCGAACGCCATCTTTAAAATTATTTTGTTTTGATTAACCTAACCTATTTCTTATAAAATGGTTGATAAACTATAATTTTCAGTATGCAGCCAGAAAAGCCATTAAAGATAAAACCGCCTCTTTCGTCCCCAGCCGAACAAGAAGTGGCAGCAGCACTAAGGGCCCAGCTGAAAATAGAACTCCAAAACAAAAAACAATGCGCAAATCCTTCATATGAATGCACACTACTTTCTATCGATGGTTACAAGTACTGCCTCAAACACATTATACAGGATAAATCAGCTCCATACCGACAATGTACGTATGTCTACACAAATAATGGTAAACGATGTAACCTAGCAGCTCCCAGAGGGGACAAAAAGGATCCAGGGTAAGCTACAGTAATAATTCAAAAATCACCACTTACAATTTTAATTTGTAGATTATGTAATGAACATGCTTTAAAAACGACGTTAGCTAGGAATAGACAAAGCGCTAAAAACCCTCCACCAAAGACAGCAGAAGTGGTATTAAACACGCTTTCCCATTATGTGAAGCAGAAAAGTTATCGTACAGCTTTGTCGAGTACACAACACGCTGAAGAGGAGAGAATGTCGCCTGAAGATGGTGAATTGAAGGTCACAAAATGTTTAGATCCTTGGAGTAAGATTATAATTATATAATAATTATATTTATAAATTAATATATGCAATTTTAGCTGAAATCGATGCTAGTAACGTATATAATGCAGCATGCAATGAAGTGTTGGATGTTTGCAGTGAATCGGAAAGCGATGTTGAGGCTTCTACTTATTCCAATGTTTGGCACGATGCTCAGGCTGATAGTTCTGATAATGAAAGTATCGATTCTGAGCAAGAGGATGTTTTAAAGTAAGACTTTTTTATTTTTTTTAATAAAAAAACTCATTTGTACTTTTTAATATTTTTAGACATGCTAATGTATACACAGCTGAAGAAATCACGTTGGTAACAAGAGATAAACTTATAAGACTGCAATCATTGTACATAGAACAATACAGACATCTGCAATATCTTCTGAGGGAAAAGCGTCGAAAATACCTGCAGTCTCTAAAACGCGAAAAAGAAACTTGCTGTAATATTTACAACCAAATACGAGACAACCCAAAAGAACAAAGACTGTATAAAAAATTAAAAGATTTGAATAAATATCAGAAACACTTTGGAACTGAAGCTATTTTAAATAAAAAATTGCATGATCTGAGAGCGAAAGCACAAGATGGTACTTTGCATAGGCCTACAAATTTTTCCAAGTGTAGTTTTTCAGAAGAAGGGGTGAAGTGTCAGGAAAAAGTTTTGCCGTTGGCTAAACATTGTCGAAAGCATATTCTACTGGTAATATATTATTTTTATTTTTATATATTTTTAAACAAAATTATTAACCTAAATTTTTGGTTTTAGGATCAAAGTCAAGTTTTATTTAAAGCCTGTGGCACGGTTAGTTCTGATATTGAGTGTCAAACACCAATTGAAGCTATTTTTGAGGATTCTAAATGCAAATTACATATGAAAATACCTGTTTTAAGGTCATACAGCACCGTAAGAGTAAGTATATATAAAAGAAAATTTATTTTTTTATGAAAACTGTTATATTTGATAAATTTAGTCACATATTGGCAATGTAGCATCTAATTTGGTCCCCTTTGTATAATAACTGGCCGTTAAACCTGGTTTTCAACAGAAAAGTTCACATTTAAGCCCGTAAAACTTTCAGTGGCGGCGCCTTCGCCATTTTTACATTATTCACAGCGCATGCGCTAGAATAATATACGATAGTTCAGAATTTTCTAAAAAAACAAAAATCGTCCTAAACAAAAAATTCTTTGATATAAATTTGTTTCATGAAAAAAAAAAGCAACTTTTTTTCAAATTTCGTCTGATGTCACGATTTTGTCAACACGATAACTCAAGAACGAATAATCCGATCGACTTGAAATTTTCAGGAAACATCAAGTTCTACGAGGCGAAGATCACTGTTGTTTTTGAAATTAATCCCCCAAAAAACAAAAGTTATGTACTTAAAAAATATTTTTATTTAATTTTAGCACATATTTACAAATTATAATTCAAAAATGGAAGGTTATGTCAGATTGTTGTGACAGATATCAGGTTTAAATATTTAACAATAGATGGAGCAGTTTTAATTTTTTGAAATAAATTGATAAAAAACTGGTTAAATATTAAGAAAAACTAATAAACTTTATGTTATTTTAACGCAAAACTTTAATTTGCATTAAATTATTCAATATTTCATGGTAAAATATATATATTTTTGCTAATTTTGCTACAGTTTTCTTTACTTTTATAAACAAGAGATGGCACTACATGTGCTCATTCTAACACTTGATACGGAATATTCATACCTTATCTAGAGCTAGAATGAATTCATTCTGTGTTTGAAAAGTGTGTGTATTTGCTTACATTCTAAAGCAGTCGTAGAAAAATGCGTTTTTGTACTTTCACATTTTTCTGATTTATTGCAGAAAGATTCTGAATCTGACATGGAAGATTCAATTGACAACTCAAAAACATTCTCGCAGAGCATTCCCAGTACCTCAATGGTAAAACCCGAGTTGCTGGATTATAAATTACCAGAAATACCAAAAATGGAGACAGTCCCAAGCCAATTATTCGAAGACTCTGTCGATGAGGATGGTTTCAAGGACGAAATGGATATAACCATGGCCGACGATTTTCCAGAGGATTTAAGCATGTTAAACACCGATGAAAATCTTGCCTCTTCTTCCCAAGAAATCGCGAATTTGATCCAAAATGAGGAAAATTTGGGAGATAACCAAGAACTAGCGAATTTAATACAGGAAGATACGAATCAAGAAGCCCCTGGAATGCTACAGAGTGATTCAAACTCCTGTGACACTCAAGATTTTCCGAGTTTGAGCAAATATGACGAATCCACCAGTAATGAAAGTTCCATGGAAAAACACGAGGTGCCGCCCAAACTTGAAGCAATGGACATTCAAGAAGATACTACGGAGAGTACAGATTTGGCCATAGAAGAAGAAAGTATTGAAAGTTTGGATGAGGAGAAAAAGAAAAAGGAAGTAAGTGCTAGTAAAAAAACCGAAAGTTGATATTTTTCTTTCAGTTAAAGTTTTAAAAAACTGAACTTTGGAGGTTTTTATGAATGTTATTTTGAATAAAACCATGTTAAAATGAATCTTAAATTATATTATTTCGTTTTTTGTATTGTTAGATTTTTTAATATAAATAAAAAATACGTTTTTCTTATAATTATTTTTGTTTTATTTTATAATGAACAAATAAATTTAAAAAATATACAGGGTGATCAGTAACTGCCATGCCAAAATTTAAGAGGTGATTCTACATCCACAAATATGAAAAAAAGTTTCTATAAAGGGTGGTCCGGAAATGAGGGAGCTACAGCCCTTCAAAGATGACATATTGAATGGGGAAAAAATAAGAGCATCGATAAAATTTTAATGCTGCAGGGTGATTCTTCATTTAAAACGGAGCAAAAAAGTATTCTTCACCAAAACACCTAAATTTAATATTAAAGAAGTACTAGCCTTTTAAAAAGTAACGTTTTTGGTGGCACAGAATGTTACTTCCTCTTAATTGCATTTTTTTTGAAAACGGGTGCTCCTACAGTGTTACACTATATGACATTTTTAATGTATTTTTACTCAAGGAATCCATATTTTTTACAAAAAATCCAAAAAAACTACACATAAAAAAGTTTAGGGCAAAAATGTGTTAAGCCTCACATATTTTGTCAGTCCAGGCACGCCTCTGGATAAATTAAAAAAATAAATTAACATAAACTTATTGCCATTATTAATACTAGTATACATGCAAAAGCTCGCCGCTCTAGCTTAAAGGGTACCAGAGTTATTAATTAAAAACCTTATTTTTATTACAATTTTAAAGGGCCGTAGCTCCCTTAGCGCTCGTTTCAGGACCAACCTTTATGGGACCTTTTTTTGATATTTTTGGATGTAGAATCACCTCTTAAATTTTGGCATGCCAGTTATTGATCACCCTGTATACATAAAGGTTTATATTTTTATTTTTTTGATTTTGTTGATTGTTCTCCTCTTCTTCTTTTGTTTAGCGGATTTCTGGGATCGTAAATTTCAAACCAGTCGTCATCTTTTGTATTTGCATCTTTGGCCAAAACGGGATCGTCGTCCTTAAAGTGTAGCTTGTGAGACATCCTAAAAATATATTAAACTAGATGAAACGTTGCAAGCACCCTGTCAAAACATCGGCACTATTGTACACTAGAGCCATCTAGTTTGCAAATTTCAAACTAGGTGTTTTGTTTGATTTTAAATTCTGTATCTTTAAAACATTATATTCTAGCAAAAAACTGTATATAACATTTTTTATAGGGCTTAAAAAGAGCTTTTATTTAAAATATAATTTTTTGAAATCGGGTTATAAATATGCGAGATATGCTAAAATATGAAAAAACCTTTTACTGCTTTAAACGCCAATATCTCGAAAACAATGCGTTTTAGGAAAACGTTGTTTATAACATTTTTTGACCAATTTAAAATTATCTTTTATATAAGTGCTAAATTAACCAAATACAATAATAATTGCCTTAATATTAAACAAAAAACGCTAAAAATAGTAGTTTTACCCTATTTTTACCCCCTTACCCCCAATCGTTTACCCCCAAAATCTAATCGGAATACGATAATAATAATAATAATAATAATAATAATAATAATATTTATTGCATTAAAAATTTAAAGTATTACAATTAAAATTTAAAGTATTACAATAAAATTTAAACATAATGCTACAAATATGCTAAAAGCACTAAAATGTGTAAACATTTGAGCGTGCTTAAAAAAATTATAAATAGAAATTAAATAAAGAATATATAAAATAGAATCTATTTAATAGATTAATAAAACGATAAGAAACAATATGCAAAAAACTGCTTGTAGATACCTTATTTAGAAATGGAGTTATCGAGTTTACAGACAGACGGACGGACAAAAATTTTTTTTTTACTGATTTCGACTGAGAAATGTCATAGATTTTGACTTTTCGGCAAAGATTTTAATACATCGGCACTATTAGTAGCACTAAGTGCCGATGTAAAAATCGGTGTATTTTACCATGTTTCTTTGTCCAAATCGTCATCATCTTTTGATTCTTTTTCATTTTCTTCACTATTTTCTTGAACACTATGTAATTTCTTTTTAAATTTTTCTAAAAGCTGAAGCGTAAATTGCTCCCTTCCCACTCCTTTTTTCGGTACAGTTTTCTTCTTTTCTTTATATTTATCATATTCTTCCTTATATTCTTGAAACGTTTCACTTTTCTCTGCTTCAGCCTTTTTTTCTATTACATTTTCTTCTTCTTTCTTCAACTTGTTTTTGTGATAGTCGGTTTTTACGTCTTTGATTTGTTGCTTTAATTCTTGCCTTAAATAAAAAAAAAAATAATATGCAAGATGGGAATTAAACGCGCCTTCGCCAAATTTGTACAGCTCGTCAAACGTAGGAAGAGACGTGTGTTTTCTTGTCTCGTCTCTTCCTACGTTTGACGAGCTGTAAATCAAATTAGACAATTTTTCTGTGCCAAGGTTTTAGGCATTCGGCAAAAAGTAGTCATGTTAAAATCCTTACATTTTCTTCTGTTTTTCTTCATCCTTGTCTTTACCAAAGTAATATTCATCCATATCATTATCATCTTCAACTACTGATTTTGTATTCTCAGACTTTATCACTTTTTTGTGTGAAGTCTTTAACTTTTTCCTAATATTTTCTAATTCGTCATTGTCATCATTATTTTTTACATCTGACTCGATATCTTCGGTTTTTGAGCTTAATTTTGGATCATCTAAAACATCATGAGTTGATTTTCCTTTGCCAACAAACTTTTCATTTTCTCTGGTCGATTCTTCCTCATCCTCCTCTGCTTCAGCGCCAAAAGACAGTAATTTGAAATCCCTGAAAAAAAATTAAAAACTATTTTGCCACTCAAGTGATAATCCAAGGTTATACATTAGAGGCGCGTTAGAAAAAACGTTTTTCCAACTTTAAATTTCTGTTAGGAAGCGCATTCACCAATAGTACCTATATACAGTGCGATTATAAAGTGCTGAACATTTTACTCATTGCTAATGCCAGTTTTGCATTAAAAAGTGTTTGGCACTTTATAATCGCACGGTATATTTGCATTTTTTTAAAGAACAATGCTAGATATATAAGGAAACTATTTAGCACAAACAGACCCCCTTTTATAGTAAACATTTTCTCCAAACCAAGTCATGTCATATTGATGTTCTAGCGAACAAAGGTGCTAAGTATATAGAAAAACCTTATGTACTTAGCACCTTGGTATGCTAGACCATCTATATGTCCTTCCCACTTTGCCGTTCATAATCATAGAGTGGGAGAGAGGGCACGATGGTAATGTGACTTGGTAATGTTCACTATATCCCTAATTCTATAATACCCAGTGAACCCTCCTAAATTACAATACTCCCAAATATATTTTTGCTACAAGCCTTAAATTATTTGAATAGGTTTTGGTGAGGCTTACTTGACCCCAGATTTCTTTTCTTTTTTCTTCTTGTCCTTAACTTCAGCTTTTCTAGTAACTCGTGGTTCAATATCTGGAAATGGATTGTTTAAAACTTCCGTTTTAAGTATTTTATGTGGATATACCGGTTTTTCATCCTCCAAAAGGGCCTCCTCAAGTTTAAGCATATTATAAACAGTATCCCCAACGATTTTTCCGAAAATTGTATGCTTATTTTGCAGTTCGGGCGTTGCATTAAGTGTGAAGAAAAACTGGGAAGCGTTATCATCTTTTCCGGCATTTGCCATCGCCAGAAGGCCTCTACGAGTAAATTTAAGCCTTTGATGAAACTCATCTTTGAACGGTTCACCATAAATTGATTCTCCTCCGGTACCGTCACCCAATGGGTCTCCTCCTTGAGCTATGAAGCCTTTAACTATTCTGTGAAATATTGTGTTGTCATAATACCCTTCTAAACATAATTGTATAAAGTTTCTACACGTTTTTGGAGTTTCCTTAGCCCACAGCTCTATATCAATATCGCCTACAGTCGTTTTTAACAGAACCTTAAAAAATATAATTGAAAATTAAGGAAAAATAATTTTTTTAATAAAGATAATGTACCTTTCCTGATGTAGGGGGTTCTAGAATGTAAATGTTACTCATTTCAGCTTAAAATTACATTAAAAACTACGAGAAATGTTTATTTTTTTCTGTCAAAATACTTAAAAGTGCTGTCAAACTGACGTTTCAAAATATAACCCTACTTTTTTTAACCTAACATTTTCACGTTTCTTGAGGAAACATGGCAAAACAAAGTAATAAAAAGTTGTCCAGAAAGGAAATAAGGAAAGGTAAACGCAAAGAAAAGAAAGTGAAGAAAAATGACCATTATACCAACAGAAAAAAACCAGGACAGTATGTTTTAAAGCCATCTGACGAACCTGAAAATGTGAAAACCATTCAAAAAGGGCCCCTAAAAGGAAGGCAGAAGGCCCCTGAACAAAAGAATGCTGAAAAATCAGAGACAAAAAGATCTGAGGTAAGTTTTGTAAAAATAATAAATTTAAATAATAAAACTGTCTTTAACTCGTAGATGCCCACTGCCGAAGAACAGTTTAAAAAGGAGAAAAAAATACAGAATGAAGTTTTAAAAGACATGGCAAAAATAAGAAAAAAACAATTATTAGAAGCCAATAAAGATGAAGACATGAATATAAAACAGTTAGAAAAACTGTTAAAAATAAATAAGAAAAAATCAAAAGGTTCAACCAAATCATTTGCCTATGATGGTCTTGATTGTATCCTTTTTAACTATTAAATGTATTTTCCCATGCTACATGGTGAATTTACTGTAAAATTACAGTACCTACCTAAAATCTGCAAATTCTAATTAGAATTCAATATTCACTGAATTTTACATGAAATTTAGATATTCTATGCAAATTTGAACTGAAATAGCTCTAAATTTTTGGTACTTTTACATAGAAGTTACTGACATGTAACTTCTATGTAAAGTACTGACATCACTGTGTATTTACAGTGAAGTAACTGTCATTTTATAAGAAGTTACTGACATAAATAACAGAAATTACTCTTATGTTACATAAAACATACTGATATGTAAATAAATTTACATATCAGTATGTTTTATGTAAAATTACAGTCAAATTTTCCCTAAAATCATAATGAACTTACTGTATTTTTACATAGAAGTTACTGATATGTATTTTTTTGTAAATAATTGTAAATGTTTATTGAATTTACTGTAATTTTACATAGAAGTTACTCACATACAGTTTTTTGTGAATCTACAGTAAAATCACTGTAAATTTACAGTGACTTAACTGTAAAATTACATGGAAGAAACTGACACTGACTAAATTTGTCATTTATGTTTTTATAAATGTTCTTAATACACTAATAGACCTTCTAGAAGTATGTGATCCTGATGGTATGCAAAAGGCAGTAACTGCAGAAAAAGAACTGTTGGATGTAAATGAAGGGTTTGACGAAGATTTTGCGTTAATGACCGGATCTAAAACAAAAAAACAGAAAAAATCCAAAAACGAAAAAATCCCTGGATTTATTGATGATCAGGATATTTCTCTAGCTGAAGATATAGAAGATTATGATTCAAATGAAGAAGAAGATGACATTGATGAAGAAAATGATGACTTTAATGAAGAAAGTGATGAGGCAAGTGATACAGAAAATGAAGAAATTAATGAAATGGATGATAGTTTATTTGTACATGTGGGATCTGATGATGAAGATTATAAAAAATCGTTGGAGAAAGGAACTAAAATTAAAGAAAAAGAAAAAATTAAATCACTTTTCAAACTAAAAAATCAGGGGGATGATAATTTGTCTGAGGAAGAAAGTTTGGACCAAGATTATGAATCTGGAAATTCGGAAAATGATTCTTTTGATCTAAGCTCAGGGGATGAACTTGATGCAATGGATGACAGTTTATATTTACGAGAAGGCTCTGACTTTGAACCAGAGTTAGATGATGAAAAACCTGAAAAACAGAAGAAAATAAAGGAAAAAGATATTCTAGCCTCCTTAACTTCTTTAAAAGCTCCATCAAAACGAAAAATAGAAGATTCCACCGAAACAAAATCACCTAAAAAATCAAAAGTTGAAGAAAAATCACCTAAGAAATCAAAAGTTAAAGAAGATGAAGATTTTGAAGATAACTCAAATGAAGATGATGATTTTGAAGAAAACCTAGAAAGTGAAAATTCGGATGGTGAAAATGATAAGCCTCAAATGAAGAATGGTAAAAAAATAAACCCTGATGGAACTTGGGAAGATATTTATGGAAGGATGAGAGCCAAAGATGGATCTATCATTACAGTAAGATAATTTTTTAATTTCCCTTTTTTAATTTTTTTGTTAATTTGTTTTTTTTTGTAAAATTTTATTTTATTCTTTGTGAAATTTGTATTTTTTAGGGAAATAAAGAAAAATATATACCGCCAGCAATTCGAGCAAAGATGGAAAGTAAAAATAGCCCTGAAGACAAAAAAAGAAATGAAAAACTTTCGAGATTAAGAAAACAAATAAAAGGTAAAATACATAAAAATAAATACATCTAGCAATAGATGGCGCACAAATCTACATCAATCTAATGTCTATATTCCTTTTGCGAATAAAGTCTAAAACCGTTTTCTTAATCAGCGTGCAGAGTTGACTCTTGGTACTGAAGAGGGCCAGCAGCCCGAAATTGTCAGTCTACCAATATCATTCTGTACAATGATTAGAAAATAGATTGATGAAATAATAAACATAAAAAAATATTTAAGCTAAAAAAAATACCTAATAAAAAAATATATCGTATTTTTCGTTTTTTTAACATTGTTTTAGGTCTTCTAAATAGGTTAGCAGAAAGTAATATGCATAATATAGCAAGTCAAATAGAAGAATTATACATGAATAACAGCAGAAATGATATGAATGACACTTTAACATCTCTAATCTCGGAATCTTTAATTTCAAATGTTATTGCACCAGAAAGACTTCTAATGGAGCATGTTTTGCTTATAACCGTACTCCATGCCAATATTGGCACAGAAATTGGTTAGTATACTTATAACAAAACACAAAAAAAAAAACTATTTTTCAGTTAAAAAAAAATAGACCTTGCCCCACCCCGATTTTTAACAAAAATAATCCGACTCGACAACTTTAAATATGGTTCAGATTTAAAGTCTATATCTCAAAGTGTTCCCCAGTTATCGTGGTCACAAAGTTTCTAGACAGAAGTTCCATTTTTTGCTACCATTCAAAGTCTCCAGACTAGGAGAGGTATGAGTAGTTGTGTACATCTAGCAATAGATGGCGCACAAGTCTACATCAATCTAATGGCTATATTCCTTTTGCGAATAAAGTCTTAAACCATTTTCTTAATCAGTGTGCAGAGTTGACTCTTGGTACTGAAGAGGGCCAGCAGCCCGAAACTGTCAGTCTACCAATATCACTCTGTACGATTATTAGAAAATAGATTGATGGAATAATAGATTTCTTTATTTCTAGGTGCCCATTTTTTGCAAACAATGGCCAAAAAATTCGACGAATATTTCAGCGAAAACCACGAAGTCGAAAACAAAATGTTAGATAATGTAGTCAATATAATATCTCAGTTATATAACTTTAAGTTATTCGATTCGAAACTTATTTTCGAAATGTTGGATAAATTTTCTAAAAAATTTGAAGAAAAGGATGTAGAGTGCATTCTACATATTTTAAAGTCCATTGGGTTTGGACTAAGAAAGGACGATCCATTGGGATTGAAAAATTTGATTTTAAATTTGCAAAAACAAGCTGCAAGTGCCCCTGAAGAAGTCAAAGAAAAGTAATTTTGAAAATAATAATAAAACATGCGATATAAACATTATGTACACTTATAGTAACAATTTTTGGCGTATTAACCATTTTTTATGTTTTCTTTGAGTATCAATGCTAATTTTTTTTATCCATGCTAATTTTCTTTATCCATGCTAGCTTTATCCAAGCAATTTTTTTATCCAAGCAATTTTTTTATCCAAATTTTTTTTTATCTAAGCAATTTTTTTATCCAAGCAATTTTTTTATCAAAAATTTTTTTTATCCAAGCAATTTTTTTATCCAAGCAATTTTTTTATCCAAAAATTTTTTTATCCAAGCAATTTTTTTATCCAAGCAATTTTTTTATCCAAAATTTTTTTTATCCAAGCAATTTTTTTATCCAAGCAATTTTTTTATCCAAAATTTTTTTATCCAAAAATTTTTTTATCCAAGCAATTTTTTTATCCAAGCTAATTTTGTTTTTCCATGATATCTTTATGTGGATATACCCTTTCTTAACCAATGTTAATTTTCTTTATCCACTATAATTTTTTTTAATCTATGCTTGTTTTCCCATGTTTTCTATAGAAATTCATTCTTATTTTTTTATCCATGCCTATTTTCTTTATCCTTGCTAATTTTCTTTATCAGTGCTATTTTTTTAATCATGCTTATATCTTTATCCATGCTTATTTTGTTTTTTTTTGTTCATGTTAATATTCTTTAGGCATCGAAGCTAGTTTTTTTTATCCATAATAATTTTTTTTATTTGTGTTATTTTTTTATCTATTCTAATTTTCTTTATCATTGATATTTTTTTATCCTTGCAAATTTATCTAAGCTAGATAATTTTTTAGCCACGCTAATTTTTTTTCCCTGCTAATTTTCTGTTTCCATTTAATTTTTTCCATGCTAATTTTTTCCATTCTATTTTTTCCATGCTAATTCTAGTCTAAATTATAATATTCTATTCGAAAAACTGGAAAGGTATGGCATCAGGGGTCGTGCATTACAGTGGCTGAGGTCCTACCTTGCAGATAGAATGCAACAAGTTCAGATTACTGAAGATTTTATAAAATATTTGTCGTCTGTAAAATTTCTTGAGGTTGGGATACCTCAGGGTAGCATTCTGGGGCCCTTGCTGTTCATCATCTTTGTGAATGATCTACATGTGACCCTACGCAATACAAATCAAACCCTCACAAGTTTTGCTGATGATTCCAACTTTCTGGTAAAATCAAACAATATCCAATCTTTAATAAGTGAAACGGAATTGCTTATAAAAAATGTTAAAGATTGGCTTGAAAAAAATCAACTTATTTTAAATGAAGAAAAAACTAACTATATAATGTTCAAGTTACAAAACCAGCCAATTGGAACCATCAATATAAATATCAATATAAATAATTCCGAGAAAACGTTGGAAAATGATGTAATGTTCTTGGGTATTCACTTAGATGAACATCTAAACTGGGATACGCATGTGGATCATTTGCAGAGAAAGTTGAATAAGGTGACATATTCCTTATTTGTGCTAAGGAGGTACCTAGATTTTGAAACGCTCAAGACCATTTACTTTTCTAACTTCCAAAGTCATTTGAGATACGGCATTATCTTCTGGGGTAAAACTAAGGAAATGGATTCGATACTTGTTTGCCAAAAACGAGCTATAAGGACAATATTAAATCTATCATACAGGGAAACTTG
Organism: Brachypterus glaber; assembly: GCA_958510825.1. NCBI lineage: Eukaryota > Metazoa > Arthropoda > Insecta > Coleoptera > Kateretidae > Brachypterus > Brachypterus glaber. The sequence goes on along the minus strand of OY294049.1, from coordinate 45,039,622 downwards.
TAGGGGCGTTTTTAAATCAAACAGGTTACTTACGGCTGTGGGCTTGTACATATACGATGTAATTTTGTTCTCTCTTAAAAACCAATATTTATTTAAGGAAGCGGCTCCAAAATCGCAAAGAATTTTGGACTATAATATTCCAAAACATAGATTAACTTCTTTTGAAAAGAGCTCGTACTACTCTTCTATGAAATTCTTTAATGACCTACCAAGCGAATTAAAGAATTTAAGTAAAAATTTAAGGATTTTTAAGAGAAATCTGTTTGATCACATTTGTGAGATTGAACCTTATACAATAAGAGAATATGAAGATTTAAATCAGCAATTTAAGCACAATTAGACTTTTTTTTACTATTCCTGACAATGTTTCTCTAAATATTTATTTTTTATGTGTAAGAAGTAGATTTTTTTTTGGAAATAAACGATATTATTATTATTATTATTATTATTATTATTATTATTTTTCCGTTCAATTTTTTTCATGCTAATTTTTTCCATGCTAACTTTCTGTTTCCATTCTAATTTTTTCAGGTTTCCATGCTAATTTTCTTTTAAATTTTTTTAGCTCAAGGGTAAAATTCATGTTAGACATTTTACTAGCCATAAAAAATAACAATGTCACAAAAATACCAAATTATGATACCAGCTATTCTGAGCATTTGAAAAAGATTATGAAGGGCTTTATTAGAAAAGGGAATTACGTAACTCAACTGAATATATCACTTGATGACTTGTTAAAAGGTAAGTTTTAAGAAAATTAGGCACAAGTGTTTTTTTCGAGGGGCTGACCGCGTCTGAAATTTGTACAAAAGAGTTCCTTTTTGCAAAGAGTTCCTCAGAGTTCCTTCGGAGTTCCTCCAGAGTTCCTTGGGAGTTCCTTGGGAGTTCCTCCTGTGTTCCTTGGGAGTTCCTCCTGTGTTCCTTGGGAGTTCCTCCTGTGTTCCTTAAGAGTTCCTCTCTGGAAGGGGTAATTTTTCGCAAATAATTCGTTTAAATTACCGCTATGCAGGCACTTTACTGCCAATAAGGCACCCTCAAAAAAAGCTTTGTCCCTGACAGTTACTACCAAACTTGGCGCCCCTTCAAATAAAAATTGGCGCCCCAAAATTATCTTCAGCAAAAAAAGCTTTGTCCCTGACGGTTTCTACCAAACTTGGCGCCCCTTCACAACAAACATTGGCGCCCCAAAAAAATAACCTTCAGGAAAAAAAGCTTTGTCTCTGACGGTTTCTACAAAACTTGGCGCTCCTTCAAAAAAAAATTTGCGCCCAAAGGTAGGATGTTTTGATAAGGTGTTTGTAACGGCTCATCTAGTTTGAAAATAAAAACGTTAATCCACATGGGTAATAAATAATAATTGTTTCTGACCGCGTTTGAAATTTGTACAAAAGAGTTCCTTTTTGCGAAGAGTTCCTCTGAGTTCCTTCGGAGTTCTTCAGAGTTCCTCGGAGTTCCTCCTGAGTTCCTTTGGCTTGTACAAAAGATTTCCTCTTTTTTTTTTTGTATTGGTATAAAAAAATATATATTGAAAACACTAATTAAAATAATATTTTTTTACAGCTGATGAAAGGGGTAGATGGTGGGTGGTGGGCTCTGCGTGGACTGGAAATATTTCAGAAGAAACTGGAAAAACCAAAGAAAATACAGTTTCTGAAGGTTTTTCGCAAAAAATACTAGAGTTGGCTAGAAAACAAAGAATGAATACTGATACTAGACGAAATATATTTTGTATTATAATGTCTGCAGAGGTATGTAAATTAAAAAAAAATCACAATTTTACTTTGCACCAGAAAAAAAAAACTTTTTCTGAAATTTTTATATGCAAAAAATATTTCCCGGTCTGTCAGGGAAATTAGTTACCACGATAACTCGAGAACGGTTCACGCTATATGCTTCAAATTTGGAACATGATATTTTTGAATTGTTTTTCTATGAACTATAGAGGTAAAAGTGTTATTTTGTTGGCAGCAAATTTTAATGTAAATTTTGTCTTTTTTAGGATTATTTAGACGCCTTTGAAAAACTTTTACGTTTAGGACTAAAAAATCAGCAAGAAAGAGAAATTATTCATGTTATTTTGCACTGTTGTCTACACGAAAAAGTTTACAACCCATATTATTCAGTTTTAGCTCAAAAATTCTGCGAATATGACAGAAAATACCAGGTAAATAATAGTTTGTAATATATATAAGTGCAGAAAGTAACAAATTTTGCACGTGCGAAACTATTAAAAGGCACTAGCCGAGTGTGGAAATCTCACGAGTACAAAAAATACACTTTTGAACAAGTTTGGTTTACTAAGTTTCCTACAGTTTCAAAAATAAAAATTAAAAATTCTATAATGGTCGTAAGAAAACTATTTTATAATAATATGTCAATTTTAATAGAAAATGTTTAGAAGTTTAATTTTATAATGAATTTCATTTAATTTTTATCTGTAAAGCAAAGGTATTCTAGACAGATGAAAACCTATGTTACAGTAGTCTACATAATGTAGAGCGCATTCACCAATATTCCTATTTGCACAAGATCAAGTGACATGCGCACTAGCACTTGTTTCGCCATTACTTTGATGCTTCAACGATAGATGGCGCTTTGTTATGTATTCTCCCAACACGTATATTCGAAATTTAAGTAAATAGATCATTGAGAGTTGTAAAAATTGTCTTCAGTAGGGTCTTAACTGATCCACTGTGGCGAGTGATGAACTCGGGATATGACTAATGATTATTCTTCTCTTGTTGATTGGCCAATCGCAACGCCTTTCCTCAATTATCTGACGCCATTAAAGACCACCACTATTTAATAAAAACAAAAATTATATAAAAATAATTTTAAGAAAAAAAAAGTCCTTTAATAGTATATTCTATAACTAGTATGGAATAGACAATATTCAGCGCGAGCGGAAAGTTTGTCATACGAGCCGGTAGGCGAGTGTGACGGTCCCGCGAGCGCGGAATGACTATTCCATACGTGTTGTAGACTATACTTTTTCTTCGACTGCAAATATGAAACAGTGTATGGCTTTAAACTGCGGACAAGGTTAAAACCAATGTTTTTTGTGACTCGACATTGTAAATGCAAGAAAACACATATTTTTAAATAAAGCAATTAACGTTATTTAATAATTTTATCAAATCAGTAGTTAAAAAAGATTTTTATTTCATTTTAGCACATATTTACAAATTATAATGCAAAAATTGAAGTTTATGTCAGATTGTTGTGACAGATATCAGGTTTAAATATTTAACAATAGATGGAGAAGTTTTAATTTTTTGAACCAAATTGATAAAAAACTGGTCAAATATTAAGAAAAACTAATAAACTTTATGTAATTTTAACGCAAAACTTTAAATTGCATTAAATTATTCAATATTTCATGGTAAAAAATATATATTTTTGCTAATTTTGCTACAGTTTTCTTTACTTTTATAAACAAGAGATGGCACTACATGTGCTCATTCTAACACTTGATATGGAATATTCATACCGTATCTAGAGCTAGAATGGATTCATTCTGTGTTTGAAAACTGTGTGTATTTGCTTACATTCTAAAGCAGTCGTAGAAAAATATTTTTTCTAGCATATTCCTTAATGTGGTATTAAGAACTTAGTCATAGTTTAGAAATTTCTTTCTATACTGTGACTTTATAGTCTATAAGGGTCTATTTAATTATGTCACCGACTTACGGATGGGGGGGGGTTGGAAAATCGGCCCATATAAAATGTTCCAGTTATACCTACGTGGCGAAATTGTAAGAATGCGGGGGCTCTAAAAATGACATTTCGCTGACATAATTGTTAAACAGCCCCTAACAGAATGATCAAGAATGAATCAAGGCAACTTTTTGTTGAATAAAAATTATTTAAAAAATACATTTTGATTTTTGTTGTTTTTTTTTATTAGATGACAATAAAATACTCGATATGGGATAAACTAAAAGCATTAAACGAGCACTCAGGAACTCAAATTTCAAATATGGCGAAATTATTAAGTCATCTTTTTATTGAAAAAGGACTGCCCATATCAACTTTAAAGGTAAATATATATTGACATACAAACATATGATTTCCTGTCATGGAAACACGATAACTCGAGGGCGCTTTGAGCTAAAGACTCCAAATTTGGACCGTAGATTCATTATCCAAAGTTCTAGGCTGCTATTGTTTTTGGTAAAAAATTGAGGTGGGGAAAGGGAGTAAAAATATGTGAAAACCTCATTTTTTTTGTAACAGGGGAGGGAAAGTTTTATTTTGTTGGCAGCGGTATTTTTTTTGTATTTTTTTTTCAAAAAGTTTTCCAATTTTTGTTTTCGTTTTTTTAGATTGTCCAATTTAGTGAACTTGACAAAATAACACTGAGGTTCATGAGACAGGTTCTCCTAGGAATTTTACTTCACAGCGATTTAGAGGCAGTGGAAAGCGTTTTCCAAAATGTTAAACAATCGGAAAAACTAAAAATGTTTAGAGACAGTTTAAGACTTTTCATACATCATTTTCTGTTGAGAAACTTGAAAACAGATGGTATTGCTGAACAACAAAAAACTTTACTAGAAAATAGGGCTAAAGTTGTAGAAAAGTTATTGACAGGAAAATAAGCTTAAAATTTGAAATAGAACTATTTTTTTTTTAAGTCCGTTATAATATAATATATTATATTATATTTGTATATTGTTATTTTATAAATATTACATTAATATAAAGAATTTATTATTGTTTTATTATTTACATTATTTAAACTAGATGAAACGTTGCAAGCACCCTGTCAAAATATCGGCACTATTGTACACTAGAGCCATCTAGTTTGCAAATTTCAAACTAGGTGTTTTGTTTGATTTTAAATTCTGTATCTTTAAAACATTATATTCTAGCAAAAAACTGTATATAACATTTTTTATAGGGCTTAAAAAGAGCTTTTATTTAAAATATAATTTTTTGAAATCGTGTTAAAATATGTGAGATATGCTAAAAAATCCTTTTACTGCTTTAAACGCCAATATCTCGAAAACAATGCGGTTTAGGAAAACGTTGTTTATAACATTTTTTGACCAATTTAAAATTATCTTTTATATAAGTACTAAATTAATCAAATACAATAATAATTGCCTTAATTATAAACAAAAAACGCTAAAAATAGGAGTTTTACCCTATTTTTTCCCCCTTACCCCCAATCGTTTACCCCAAAATCTAATCAGCTCTTCGGAATACGATAAGAAACAATATGCAAAAAGTCGATATCTCATGTAGAAATGGAGTTTACACCCAGACAGATAGACGGACTCAATTTTTTTTGCCGATTTCGACTCGGAATGGTCTAAAACGTCGAGAAATGTGAAAAAAACCGTGGTAAAAGATTTTGACTTTTCGGCGAAGATTTCAATACATCGGCACTCTTAGTAGCACCAAGTGCCGATGTAATAGTTCATTCCGGATTAAAAGAGCTAGATACAAATCACAAGATATGTTATTTGTCCTACATATAGTTGTATTATTTATTATCAGTTTTACTATCAATTTAATAATATATATATTTAAAAATTATAATATTCTCTGGGACTGATCTTAAATAAATAAAATCAGATCCGTATTATATGTTTAGCGGTCTCGGGTCTAACTTTTCGAACATTTTTTCTATAAGCCTCATTTACAATTGTACCAACGATGGTTTAGCTTTAAACTTGGATTAAATTGACGGTCGACCAATCAGAACACAGCATTTTTAAGTTAACTGCAAGAGCCCCTTAGTCTTTTTCAGATTAATATGATAGTATATTCTATAACTAGTATGGAATAGACAGTATAACTAGTATGGAAAGTTTGTCATACGAGCCGGCAGGCGAGTATGACGGTCCCGCGAGCGCGGAATGACTATTCCCTACGTGTTGTAGTCTATACTTTTTCTTCGACTGCAAATATGAAACACTGTATGGCTTTAAACTGCGGACAAGGTTAAAAACAATGTTTTTTGTGACTCGACATTGTAAATGCAACAAAACACATATTTTTAAATAAAGCTATTTAATAATTTTATCAAATCAGTACTTAAAAAAAAATTTATTTAATTTTAGCACATATTTACAAATTATAATGCAAACATCGAAGGTTATGTCAGATTATCGTGACAGATATCAGGTTTAAATATTTTACAATAGATGGACCAGTTTTAATTTTTTGAACTAAATTGATAAAAAACTGGTCAAATATTAAGAAAAACTAATAAACTTTATGTAATTTTAACGCAAAACTTTAAATTGCATTAAATTATTCAATATTTCATGGTAAAAAATATATATTTTTGCTAATTTTGCTACAGTTTTCTTTACTTTTATAAACAAGAGATGGCACTACATGTGCTCATTCTAACACTTGATATGGAATATTCATACCGTATCTAGAGCTAGAATGGATTCATTCTGTGTTTGAAAAGTGTGTGTATTTGCTTACATTCTCAAGCAGTCGTAGAAAAATTATATTCTGTAAATCCACAGTCTCCAATTTTTAATATGACCCTGTATATGTATGAGGAAGTGCGTAAAAAATTTAGACTAGTCCCTGTGTCCATGATAATATGTATATTTTGTACGAGTTTCACATCTGTTCTACGATGTTTTTAAATTTGTATATTAAATTTTTCAAGCTATTTAAATAATTATTAAATTTATTTTTAGCAATTTTATAATACAACGTGTTTGAGTTTTCAGTATGTCTCTAAAAGACAGTCTCTCGGACAGTCTCTTTGTTAAATTAATTAATCGTAATTTTAGTAGTGTAGAAACTTTATTTTTATTTGTTTATTTTATTTATTTATGTGCTGTTATACTACTATACCCGACAATACCATAGTTAATTTAAAAATGAATAATATTTTTTTAAAAATTGTGAGGTAAAAAGTTTGGGGAGAGCGAGGTCGAGAGCTTAAAAAAAGTGATGAAAAAGAAAATGTGAATTATTTCTTGTTTAAAAATTGTGATGAAAAAGGTATTCTATAGAAAAAATAAGATTTAATTTCGAGATATACCTATATGTATAGTATCTCAAAGTATTTAAAACCAGAATCGTCCTGAAAAATTGGATTGAGATTTAATATCTATATTTTACATCGGCACTTAGTGCTACTAAGAGTGCCGATGTAACAAAAAAAAATTTGCGTCCGTCTGTTCGTCTCTTTGGGTTTAAACTCTCTAACTCCATTTCTACATGAGATATCGACTTGTGGTTTTTTGCATATTGTTTCTTATCGTATTCCGAAGAGCTGATTAGATTTTGGGGGTAAACGATTGGGGGTAAGGGGGTAAAAATAGGGTAAAACTCCTATTTTTAGCCTTTTTTGTTTATAATTAAGGCAATTATTATTGTATTTGGTTAATTTAGCACTTATATAAAAGATAATTTTAAATTGGTCAAAAAATGTTATAAACAACGTTTTTCTAACGCATCGTTTTCGAGATATTGGCGTTTAAAGCAGTAAAAGATTTTTTTTAGCATATCTCACATAGTTATAACCCGATTTCAAAAAATTATATTTTAAATAAAAGCTCTTTTTAAAGCCCTATAAAAAATGTTATATACAGTTTTTTTGCTAGAATATAATGTTTTAAAGATACAGAATTTAAAATCAATCAAAACATATAGTTTGAAGTTTGCAAACTAGATGGCTCTAGTGTACAATAGTGCTGATGTTTTTACAGGGTGCTTGCAATGTTTCATCTAGTTTATTATCTCAAAATTAAATAATTAGTTTCAAAATAAAACTTAAAGCCTGCTAATCTAGCCCAGATTAAATTTTATGTAGGTAAAATATTTAAAATACTTTAAGTAATAATTAATATGTATTTATATATTAATTATTTTTGATTATATCCGATAGTGAACAGTAAATAATCACTGCGATATTACAGTGTAATCATACAACAGTGTCTTTAATTACACTAGTTTACAAGGACTTTGCTTTAGGATTTTCGAGATATTTGCCCAAAAAATTTTAATAGTAACATAATAAAATTAGTTATTTATGGTACTAGTGGGTAAAGTAAAAGCCCATGAGAAAATTAACGTGCGAGGCGTCAGCCAAGCAGGTTAATTTTCGAGAGGGCAATATCGGTTTACCCATGAGTGCCAAACAAGGTTTTATCCAATAAATAGCTTAGGAATTCATATTTTTATTAACATTTTTAATGACATTTACAAGAAAATAATTTGACAAGTGACAGTTGAGCGGGTAAAATAAATAATTATCCACTCAATAAAGTAAAAGCCACGCGCGGGTTATTATTGAGTTTATCTATTTAAAATAAAGCTGGTAATTGTCTCATTATCTGTATGTATTGGATAAAGTATATTATAATGGGCCTATAAGAACACGTAAAATGCGTGTGATTATAAGCTTATAAGAGTCGCAAAATAGAAAAAAATTAGTTTGCGTCTTAGATTTTAGTGCACGAGAATGAAAGTTTTTACAAGACCAGCTGGTTTGGACTTTTGGACTCCACTAGTGGAGTTAAAAAATCATTAGAGTGCACTAAAATTTTAGCCAGCCGCAAACGAACTTACCCCCACAAGGGGTAAAATGGGTATTTTTTTTTTAATTTTTGAAATTTATTTTTCGTTCTACGAAAAAAGAAACTTTTTTTTTTAATTTTTGACAAATTTTTTCGATTTTTTTTTATTTTTCATTTTTTAATTTTTTTTCATTTTAAATTTCTTTTTTCGTTTTTGATTTTAATAAACATAGGCCTATATGGGAATGTATTACTTTGTTGACAGCCGGACTTTTTTTTTAAACATTGCTCGAAAATTAGATGAAACGTTGCAAGCACTATTGTACACTAGAGCCATCTAGTTTGCAAATTTCAAACTAGCTGTTTTATTTGATTTAAAATTTTGTATCTTTAAAACATTATATTCTAGCAAAAAACTGTATATAACATTTCTTATAGGGCTTAAAAAGAGCTTTTATTTAAAATATAATTTTTTGAATACGGGTTATAAATATGTGAGATATGCTAAAAAAACCTTTTACTGCTTTAAACGCCAATATCTCGAAAACAATGCGTTTTAGGAAAACGTTGTTTATAACATTTTTTGACCAATTTAAAATTATCTTTTATATAAGTGCTAAATTAACCAAATACAATAATAATTGCCTTAATTATAAAAAAAAAAACGCTAAAAATAGGAGTTTTACCCTATTTTTACCCCCTTACCTCCAATCGTTTACCCCCAAAATCTAATCAGCTCTTCGGAATACGATAAGAAACAATATGCAAAAAACCGCAAGTCGATATCTCATGTAGAAATGGAGTTAGAGAGTTTACACCCAGACACTCAGACGGACGCAAAAATTTTTTTTACTGATTTCAACTCAGAATGGTCTAAAACGTCGAGAAAAAAACGTGGTCAAAGATTTTGACTTTTCGGCGAAGATTTCAATACATCGCCACTCTTATTAGCACCAAGTGCCGATGTAATAGTTAAAATTTTGCAAACTAGTGTTATTATAATCTCATCAGAAAATGCCTAATCAGAATTTTCTCTCTATTTATAAGAATAAATAACTAATATACGTAGCAGTTTGGTAGATTTCGAATGAAGAAACGCGCGTTTAAGATAAAAATAAAAATGGTTAAAAATAAAATATAATATGATTTTTTACAATGATAGTTTACATCGAGTTTATATAGATTAAGATACTGACAATAAAATGTATCATTCTTGACTTTATAAATACAATGGTTATTAAGTTTTTTAAGTACTTTGTGTGAACAGTGTCGAAAATTTTTGTTTCATTTTGAATTTTAACATTCTGGGGACCTAAGATGCCATATGGCTGGACATAGCAGAAATATTGAAGGTAAGTAATACAGGGTGTTTGCAACGAACTAAGAACTCTTCTTTCTAGAATAGGCATACTGTTAAAATAAAGTATCGCCAACATCTCGGTTTGTTTGTAAACAAATAGTAGGTATATTCAGGCCTGAACAATAACAATTACCAGTAACTGGTATTGTTGTCTCTGTTCGTTGGGTGTGCCAACGAACTAATAACTCTTCTCTTTAGAATAGGCATTTCATTTGTAAAAACTGAAAAAAACGTAGCCAATATATACATTTGTCTGTCTTACTCGCACAGCTTTGTTCTAACAGAGACAACAATAACAGTTACTGGTAATTGTTATTGTTCAGGCCTGAATATACCTACTATTTGTTTACAAACAAACCGAGATTTTGGCGATACTTTATATTAACGGTATGCGTATTCTAGATAGAAGTGTTGTTAGTTCGTTGGTGTTTGCAGTCTATTGGCATTAAATAAAGGAGATGATTCTACATTAAAAAACATGAAAAACCAACATAGGAACGTATATCCGGAAGTAAGCTGTAAGGGAGCTACGGCCCTTCAAAGATGGACATATTGAATGGGGAACAAAAAATAATAATAAAATTTTAATGCTGCAGGGTTATACTCCATTTAAAACTAAGCAAAAAAGTATTCTTCACCGAAACATCTAAATTTAATATTAAAGGAGTAATAGCCTTTTAAAAAGTAAAATTTTTGGTGGCACAAAATGTTACTTCCTCTTAATTGCATTTTTAAACGGTTGCTCCTACAGTGTTACACTATATGACATATTTCATGTATTTTTACTCAAAGAAAAAAAAATAAATAAAAAAATACACATAAAAAAGTTTGGCGCAAAAATGTGTTATGCCTCGCACATTTTTTCCATCTAGGCACGCCTCTGGATAGATTCAAAAAAATAAATTAACATACACTAATTGCCCTTATTGCCCTTACATGCAAAATATCGTCGCTCTAGCTCAAAGGGTGTCAGAATTATTAAATAAAAACATTCTTTTTAGTCCAGTTTTGAAGGGTCCAAACCCTTTAGCGTCCGTTTCCGGACCTATGTTCCTATACTGGTTTTTCATATTTTGTGATGTAGAATCATCCCCTTTATTTAATGCCAAGAGACTGCAAACACTGTGTATATTTTTGGCATTTATTTAACAGATCTGTTTAAAAGTGACCCCCTCTTAACTTTTGAACGAGTTAAGATATCGTCTTCAAATTTTTTGGAACACACAAATAAATTTAAACTATCTTTTGGAATATTGTTTTTTTATTGTCGTCAGGGGACACACGATTTTTTTTAATGGAAAGGGGAGCCGTGTGATACATCATTTTAAAGCAAAAAAAATTCTCTATTCTACCATATATTTTTTAATTTTTAAGCATTTTTCTTTAAGATTTAATTGAATATTAAAATTAATAAAAATAACAAAATTAAACACTTGATTAGACAATTTTTATTATTATTATTATTTACAAAATTATATAAACAATACAAATAAAACTGTTTATATTTTAAAATTAAATTGAGAGTATGGACAATTAATATTATATTATAAATAATAACAGTTAATTAAAACAATGTTAGCCAGCTACAAATATCTCCTGCAAAAATTTAAAATATTTAGAGGTAAGTTCGAATTTTATAAGGACTACACCATAATAGTTATTTATGGTACTAGTGGGTAAAGTAAGATATTGCCCATGAGAAAATTAACCTGCGAGGCGTCAGACAAGCAGGTTAATTTTCGAGAGGGCAATATCGGTTTACCCATGAGTGCCATACAAGGTTTTATCCAATAAATAGCTTAGGAATTCATATTTTTATTAAAAATTTTAATGACATTTACAAGAAAATAATTTAAGTGACAGTTGAGTGGGTAAAATAAATAATTATCCACTCAATAAAGTAAAAGCCACGCGGGGGTTATTATTGAGTTTATCTATTTAAAATAAAGCTGGTTATTGTCTTGTATGTATTGGGTAAAAAATATTTCTTGCGTCTGTACCAGAATTTAAAAAAAAGTGTAAAATTTTGCCGGATTTCATAGGGTATGAAATTCATACCGTACTTGTCTCTATCTTAGATTACTAATAAAAATTAAAATTTAAGGCAATACCCCTCACAATATTCTCCTTCCAAGGTTTATTTTTATTGTCGAGCTCTAGAGCCTGTGTTTATAATAATTATAATTATTATAATAATTATAATTATTATAATGATTATAATTATTATAATTATTATAAAATATATTTACTTTTTTAAGTTTTATTGTTGCTGTTTAATTCGCAATAATATCTCATGAACAAAAATTAAGAAAAGAAACTTTATTAGATTTTCTTTTTTTTTAATGTATTTAAATACTTACGTCTCATATATGAGACATTCTCTTAAAATTACTATTCCCATAATGCAAATTCCATTGCGCCTTTTTGGGATAAACCAATTTAAAATTTCTGTTAGTAAAATATCGTCTATAAAATTCGAGGAGCTGACCGCGAGGAAATCTTTTGTAGAAGCCAAAGGAACTCAGGAGGAACTCCGAGGAACTCTGGAGGAACTCCGAGGAATTCCGAAGGAAGTCTGAGGAACTCTTTGCAAAAATGAACTTTTTTTGTACAAATTTCAGACGCTGTCAGAAACAATTATTATTTATTACATGCGGATTAACGGTCCAAACCTTATTAAAACATCCAATCCTATTTATTTTTGAAGGGGCGCCATATTTGGTAGAAACCGTCAGATACAAAGCTTTTTTTCCTGAAGGTTATTTTGGGGCGCCAATTTTTGTTTTGAAGGGGTGCCAAGTTTTGTAGAAACCGCCAGGGATAAAGCGTTTTGTTTTGAAGGGGCGCCAAGTTTGGTAGAAACCGTCAGGGACAAAGCTTTTTTTCCTGAAGGTATTTTGGGGCGCCAATTTTTGTTTTGAAAGGGCGCCAAGTTTGGTAGAGACTGTCAGGGACAAAGCTTTTTTTATGAAAGTATTTTTTGGGCGCCAACTTCTTTTTTGTAGGGGCGATAAGTTTTGGTTGAAACTGTCATAAAGGAATTTTTTTGAGCTCTAGGTGGGGCGCCAAGTTTGGTTGAAACCGTCTGGAACAAACATTTATTTGAGGGTGCCTTATTGGCAGTAGTGCTTGTATAGCGGTAATTTCTACGGCTTATTTGCCAAAAATTACCCCTTCCAGAGAAGAACTCTTAAGGAACACAGGAGGAACTCCCAAGGAACTCTGGAGAAACTCTGAGGAACCCCGGTGGAACTCCGAAGGAACTCTGAGGAACTCTTTGCAAAAAGGAACTCTTTTGTACAAATTTCAGACGCGGTCAGCCCCTCGATAAAATTCACGAGCCACCGGTAATTAAATACTAAAAATCCAGCCTCTGGTGATAAACCATATACGCATAATAATAATTATAAAAAATATAATATAGTAATCTCTTGAGTAATCTCTCAAGGGTATTAACTATTTAAGTATTAGGTATACCTAAAAAGTTGATACTCTTATGTGATTATAATTAATATTCCTAGTCCGACGTTAGACCATAAAAACTAAAAGTAAATATTATTGACCTATTTTTTTTTTTTTTAATTATTAAAGATACAGTACTGGCTTATCTTAATATTCAATTTATTTTAGTCGATCCCTCCTGTTTCCGATACCCTTAATGCCAAGGGTGTACCGTGGGGATACCAATTTTTATGATACAGGGTCTATCGCTCTATCTGTTAAAAAAAATGTTTTTTTTTAGAATGTCCCCTAAACAGCCATAGCCAATGCAAGAAAACTCCTAGAAATTTTAAAGGACCCCTTAGAGTAATTCGACTATGCCTCTTAGGCGTAATTTTGCCCGCATGTTTCGTGGGGATACCAATATTTATGAGATACAGGGTCTATAGCTATCAGTTGTACCCTCTGGCGATGTCTGATATGAGGCTTTTAGATAATAAGGTGTCAACAACTTGGTGTCAAGTAAGTGTTATCGTAATAAATATTTTTTTATTTATTTTTGTATAAAAAAAAACAAAACACGGTTTAACAAAATTATTCGTATATTCGTATACGTACTATTCCATTTATTTATTTTTTTTTTGATCCGTACTCATATTGGAGTTGATTAAAAATTTTCAAACTAAAAAATGTTATCTCTCCAAAAGTTTAACTTTTTGAGAGATAATATTTTTTTCTAATTTGGTTTATTTTTCCATTACTTAGGCCATACATTTTGGACGATTATAATCACATTATAATACATAAGTCTAAAGTGCAACACAAAAATCTAATATTTGTCTAATAATTAATTAAACAAATAAATTATAATTTATACATTGTTGCTGTTATACATTTTATTTACACGAGTCGGAATATGATAGATATGATAAAACAAATAATAACCCTGGTAGAAAAGTACACAAATCTAACTTAACATAACATTAGATTAGTGACATTTTTATGTTTAGTCTCAAACGTTATACAAAAACGTTATAAAATATATAAGTCTAACCTTGAAAACTAACGTTTGACAAAAACGTTATAAAATACATAAATCTAACATTAGTTCCCAACTAAATTCTAACCTTTTTCTAACCTTATTCTAACTTTAAATATTTTTTAAATTTCCATTATTAATACGTAAGCTATAGTAGAAAATACTCATTTCAGACAGCTATGTGCCTAGGTTTGATAATTATTTATTATTTCTATAAGTTTAAAAAAATATTCCCCAAAAGTCAAAATTATAGTAAGTGTGGCAACGCTGTATTAGAATTGAACAAATATTTTAAAATTCTGAATGTATAATGGGAGGCATAGCGTAGTGGCTAGCGCGTATGCATATCAAGTCTACTATCGTGGGTTCGATTCTCACTGGCGCCGATTTGCCTTTTTCAGTTAATTAATAATTGAAATTTGGCGAAGGCGATAAGTGAAACGGACACTCCCTAGAAACTGGTTCGAAAGTCAGTATAAGCCGGTGGTTCCCTCTACTACTAGCCCACACAAGTCCTGGACTTAGGGGATGCTTAATTAAGTAGAATAGTACGAGGTTAAACAAACATGTAATGTAATGTAATAAATAAATATTAACTAACTAAATATAAAGTTTTTCTAAGAGGTAAACGTATTTATGGAAGTATAACAGCATATTACACGAAAAATATTTAGGGCCACCTAAAAAGATGGCTATTTTATATATAAATGTAACGAAATTATGTTTAAAAATATTATGATTGCTAAAATATATTAAGATTTATTTATATGAATAAATTTGTCTCCAGCTGCCATTTTATGATGCAGGTAGAAATTTCCTAGTTGGCCACGCCTCCTCCGAAAGTTAGAAATTAAACCTACTTATAACGTATTTCTAACTTAAAAATCTAACGTTAGATTAACGTTTGGAACTAACGTTTGATTCTAACTTTAAAAGCGGGACATTTGCACATATTTTATAACGTACTTTTATACAGTTTTCTAACGTTAGAAAAACGTTATTCTAACGTTAAATTTCTACCAGGGTAATGTTTAGTTTTTTTTTAATAAATATAAATTTTAGGACTAGCAGTCTATAATTTTTGCTCATCTATCAAAGGCTTTTTTGTTTTTATATTTATATTTATAAGATTTTAAATTTTGTAATTTTTGTAATTTTAACTATTATTAAATGTTTATGTATGATAAATTTTTTATTTTAGAGGCAGCTTGTTAAAGTAAATACGACATTTAATGCTTTTTTGCTTCCGGATGCACCGTCCTTATCTCCAGAGTTCCAGCATTTGTCAATGGTCAGACATTTGTCCCTTGAAGATGATTTCAAGGAATATTGGGGATTTTATCTTTTAGCTGGATCTTCAGTTACGGTGTCTACATGTGTAAGGTACCCACATTTTTCAGATAACTGCTTAATAAATTCTAATAACAATTTTGTGTGCAAAAGTTTAATTGTAATAGTAAATAATTTATTGCATGGTCAGCCCACAAGGTATATATCATGTGAATCGTTTACCCAACTGTTTTAAAAATTTACCTATCTTTTAAACAATTGTTTTTATTTTTTAACAATTGTTTTTTCTAGAGGTGCCCAGTTTTTTATACCTATAATTTAATTTTTAGATGGCCTGGCGCGTCCTTGATCGTAATAAAAGGCCACAAACACCTCCACGAATGCGCCTACATAGGCGACAACTCCTCCGAGGAGTTGGAGGAGCTGATGGAAGCCGTCCGCGAAGGAACCGCAGTCAAACCAACCCAGGAACCAGATACTGATACCAAACCGACCCAAAAGTCCAACGAACCAGATCTCATGAAGCGTCATCGGGAAGACGTCGAGTTTCATAGTCCTGCTCACGTAACTAACTCAAAACACAAGTTAAACAGTTCGAGTATATCCGATTTAATTGAATTAACTGATCCAAAAACAATGAAACAGATTTTAGAGGCCATCCAGGAAAAATCAGGCAGAAAAAACCGAAAATCAAAGTCAGAAGACCTTCCGAAAGATCATATACATGTTAGAAGAAATTCCACGATAGCAAAAGGTGAAGGCGTCAACCTAGATTTCGATGTTACCAACCAAAAAACTGATTCGCAAGAAGCTCTAAAGGAAATTCTAGAAAAGCTGAATAAATTAGGAGAGAAAGGATCTAAAGTCCTGCAAAATATAAACACTCAGTATAAATTGAACACGAATAATCACGTTATCGATTTGAAAGGGCGACATTATTCTAAACCCCCTGTAAAATATAACGATAATGTTGATAGAGCAAGAAGACGTAAAAGGGAGTTGATTTTGCAAACCGCTACACAGTTGAATGATCATGATCAAGATAACGATAATGCTATGGAAGAGGTATGTATGTCTGTCTGTATGTCTGTCTTTAAACCTTATAACTTTTGAACGGAATATCCGATTTAGAAAGTTCTTTCACTAAACGATTGAGGACCTTTGCAGTCTGTGCGTTTTTGCGTTTCATCTTGATTAAGTTAATTTTAAGTAAAATTTAATTATTTTTTAGGGTTTTAATCCAGATGGAATAGCAGACCATAGAGGAACTTTTAACGAGACTACCTTAAATGATATGAGTAACAGTGAGTTCTGGTCTTCCTTTTCCAGTTCTGAAGAGGCCCTTTTAAACTGTGCTGGCCTTATTTTAAATTTACCCCTAACTCCTCATCATAACTGTCATCCTGGTCTTACCCATAAAGAGGCAGAAGAAACTTATTTGGCCAATTCAGTAACTTATAAGTAAGTACACATTGTTTTTCCCCAAAAGAGAAATACAAGTCGGTCTGTACCCTAGTAGAAATTTAACGTTTCTAACGTTAGAAAACTGTATAAAAGTACGTTATAAAATATGTGCAAAGGTCCCGCTTTTTAACGTTAGAATCAAACGTTAGTTACAAACGTTAATCTAACGTTAGATTTTTAAGTTAGAAATACGTTATAAGTACGTTTAATTTCTAACTTTCGGAGGGGGCGTGGCCAACTAGGAAATTTCTACCTGCATCATAAAATGGCAGCTTGAGACAAATTTATTCATATAAATAAATCTTAATATATTTAAACAATCATAATATTTTTAAACATAATTTCGTTACATTTATTTATAAAATAGCCATCTTTTTAGGTGGCCCTAAATATTTTTCGTGTAATATACTGTTATACTTCGATAAATACGTTTACCTCTCAGAAAAACTTTATATTTGGTTAGTTAATATTTATTTATACATTCAGAATCTTAAAATATTTTTTCAATTCTAATACAGCGTTGTCAGACTTACTATAATTTTGACTTTTGGGGGATATTTTTTTTAAACTTATTATAAAAGTAATAAATAATTATCAAACCTAGGCACATAGCTGTCTGAAATGAGTATTTTCTACTATAGCTTACGTATTAATAATGTAAATTTTAAAAATATTTAAGTTAGAATAAAGTTAGAAAAAGGTTAGAATTTAGTTACGAAACTAACGTTAGATTTATGTATTTTGTAACGTTTTTGTCAAACGTTAGTTTTTAAGGTTAGATTTATATATTTTATAACGTTTTTGTCAAACGTTAGTTTTTAAGGTTAGATTTATATATTTTATAACGTTTTTGACTAAACATAAAAATGTCACTAATCTAATGTTATGTTAAGGTCGATTTATGTAGTTTTCTACGAGGGTATGTATCACACGACAACTTTTGACCCTAAGACCATAACATGCACATGCATAGATTATGAAATTTAAGCACTTTAAGCATAAAGAATATCTAAAAATGTATTCTAAGAATATCCACATTAAAATAATTAAAAAGTCTTATTATTCTTAGATCATCGGAGCTATTTGGGATTCTCAAAGGTTTAAATTTTTATAAGAGGATTGAATACAAATAACATAGGGAGTGTTTATTTGTAAAATAATTTTTTTTGTAATTATATCTATCAAGACATATTTTTATAGACTATTTTTTTAGGGTTCCTTCAAATGGTTACTATTTTTTCGTATTCAATAGCGAAAACGAAGTCCAAACCAACTACCTCAGGGTTCAATTCCACCTCAAGAAAGCCATGTACAACGTATCGAATCCCGTACAGTTCTGCAAAAATAGTTCAGACGTGTGCGCACTGAACTTAAAATTTTTTTCGAACGAAAAATTGGTAATGGAGCTGCCAGTTCAAGATAATGAGACTTTATGGAATGAAGAATTTGTGGTTGTGTCGGAATGTGAACCCAGGACTGCTATTTATATAATCAGCATTGTTGCCGTTCCTATTTTTGTGATTCTGTTCGCATTTTCCTGAAAAGGTTGCCAAAAAGGACTTGTAAAATCTGTAACGAAATGTCTTCCATTAAACTTTAATAAAAGCATATCTATAATAAGAATAATAATATTTATTGCCAGAAAAAAAAAAGTACAAACTACACTAATTAGTTTTTCTAAGGACCATAAATGTGCTAACAGCACAAAATATGTCGATACAAATAACTTAAACTATAAAAAATGAGGTTGTATTTTCTTAATTCAGTGCATAATTGTCTACTTTTTTTCTTGATTTTGTTCCTTAGTGTGAATCACACTGTGTGATAACTAAAAGTTAAATTTTTTAGTCTAATTTGATGTAAATTACCCTGAGTGATATTTTTTAAATACGAAAATATATAGGTACATATAACCTACTTTTTAAATTTCTTTCCAAATCCCACAAATTTTGGTCTAATAATTTTATCAATATTAATTACTTAGTTCCATATTTAAAAATTTAATTTTAAAATCTGTTAGTCGGAAACCTGGTGACGATTTTTATTTAACTATTTTCTCCCGGCTGTATTTTATATATCATATATATATATATACTATATGTCTTAAACTACATTCAAATTAAGCTATTTCCTTTTAAAGTACATTCAAATTAAGCTATTTCCACCTTTCTAGGTTCTATATTTGATTCCTCTGTATTTTATATATCATATATATATATATACTATATGTCTTAAACTACATTCAAATTAAGCTATTTCCTTTTAAAGTACATTCAAATTAAGCTATTTCCACCTTTCTAGGTTCTATATTTGATTCCTCTGGGTTCTAAAATCTAGCTAGCCTTGGAAATCAGGTACCCTAAAAAATTATTTTTAATTTCCAAGTTATCTACATTACATTTATTACACTCAGATTAAGCTATTCTCATAGTTATACACAATAAATTAGGGGCCAAGGGGGGTAAAAACAGTCCTTAACAGTCCTGTATTTGAAATACCTATGTCATATTAAATTTTTTAAAGAAATGAAAAAATTATTTATATTTAAGAAATGAATTTTTGATTAAATGTTTTTTTTTAGAATTGACAGATGTTAATTGAACTTTTTAAAGAATTTTTTAGCCCTTGGCCTGCAGAATAATTGTATACCTAACTGAAAATAAACTAATTTGAATGAATTATTGTAATCAGTTTGACTTTGCAAGTTAATAGTTATTTATGGTACTAGTGGGTAAGGACAATATCGGTTTACCCATGAGTGCCATACAAGGTTTTATCCGATAAATAGCTTAGGAATTCATATTTTTATTGAAAATTTTAATGACATTTACAAGAAAATAATTTGACAAGTGACAGTTGAGTGGGTAAAATAAATAATTATCCACTCAATAAAGTAAAAGCCACGCGGGGGTTATTATTGAGTTTATCTATTTAAAATAAAGCTGGTAATTGTCTTATTATCTGTATGTATTGGATAAAAATAGATTTTTAGGGTACCCATTTCACCACCTTTTTGGGGCTTCTAGCACTTAAAGGACCAATACCAGTACAGTTGCAAATAGCTTAATATGAATGAATACACTTTTTATGTCTTAAAGCCGGGAGAAAATAATAAAATTTAAATGGTGACCAGCTCTTGGACGATCTATATTAAAAACATCTTGTAAACACATTTAAAACAAATTTCGATAAAAAGAATCAAAAAGAAAATAAACCTATCGTAGGAAGGACGCCACAAAGGATCTCTATCAGAGGTAGTCATGAATACATATATTCCCATGTGATAACAATCATCTCATCATAATGAAATAAATCTCAACAATGTTTATTTTAATTTTCATGATCACTCGAGCCTAATGTGGTAACAAAGAGTCTGTTTTGACGCGTCAATATATCCCTATCCAAATAAGGGAGTGGCACAAGTCAATAGGGGATGATCCACCCTGTCGAGTGCGCCCTTAAACTGTCATTAGAGAACTGCAATGATCTGTTTGAGGCTGATATGTAGCTATCTAGATTTCTCATGAATTTACTAGAGCGTATGATACTTTTCATATTGATAAACTAGTCTTGAAGCACGTTCTTTGCACGGATTATTTAAAAACTAAAATCATTTCTCTGTTTAATAAGCTTGTTTAATAATTTTTCCTCCAATTAGGGGGGGGGGGGTAAATTTTTAATGTTTTCTCTTCTGTTTTTAGATTTTTTTTTTGGTCGGACGTCAGGTTTTGGATTTTATTCTTGGTTTGTGGTTTGTTTCATACATGTATTTTAAGTTTCTATTTTCTAGAATTTGAATTCGATTTCTTCAAAAATGGCTCTAACCACTTTGCTCAGTTTTTGTAAGATAATAGTAAATTTTAAACACAACAACATGACATTAATAGTTTCCCCCGAAAAAATCGTATAAGGGCGGAAAATATTTTTTTAACAAATTTTAGAAAAGGCGAAATAAAATTTACGTAAAATCCGCAGGATACTTTTTTTATAATGACCGAAAATAAAAAGAAATTATACGGTTCTTTTCGCGAGAATTTTAGTTTGTCCTTCATAATAGTCAACGATCTAATAACTCTTCTCTCTAGAATACGCATACCGTTAATATAAAGTATCGCCAACATCTCGGTTTGTTTGTAAACAAATAGTAGGTATATTCAGGCCTGAACAATAACAATTACCAGTAACTGTTATTGTTGTCTCTGTTAGAACAAAGCTGTGCGAGTAAGACAGACAAATGTATATGTTGGCTACGTTTTTGTCAGTTTTTACAAATGAAATGCCTATTCTAGAGAGAAGAGTTATTAGTTAGTTGTTTGAAATTCGTTTTTAGTTCATGATTAGTTTTTGACATGCTGATCTCAAAAATCACATTTTTTACATCATGCAGTATACAGCCTGTTCCAGAACTCGCGTACCGAAATTTAAGAGGTGATTCTACATCCAAAAATATGAAAAAAAGTTTCTATAAAGGTTGGTCCGGAAATGAGCCCTAAGGGAGCTACGGCCCTTCGAAGATGACGTATTGAATGGGGAACAAAAAAAAGCACCAATAAAATTTTACTGCTGCAGGGTGATTCTTCATTTAAAACTGAGCAAAAAAGTATTATACACCAAAACACCTAAATTTAATATTAAAGGAGTAATAGCCTTTTAAAAAGTAACGTTTTTGGTGGCACAAAATGTTACTTCCTCTTAATTGCATTTTTTTTTGATAACGGTTGCTCCTACAGTGTTACACTATATGATATTTTATATGTATTTTTACTCTAGAAATCTATATTTTTTACAACAAATCCAAAAAACATACACATAGAAAAGTTTGGGGCAAAAATGTTTTAAGCCTCATATATTTTGTCCGTCTGGGCACGCCTCTGGATAAATTAAAAAAATAAATTAACATAAACTTATTGCCCTTATTAATACTAGTATACATGCAAAAGCTCGCCGCTCTAGCTTAAACGGTACCCGAGTTATTAATTAAAAACCTTATTTTTATTACAATTTTAAAGGGCCCTATATCCCTTAGGGCTCATTTCCGGACCAACCTTTACAGGAACTTTTTTTATATTTTTGGATCTAGAATCACCTCTTAAATTTTGGCATGCCAGTTATGGATCACCCTGTATATGCTACTGTTTCCAATTTTGCATTTTAATATAAAAAGATAAATATAAAAGTCAGTAAAACTCAAGGATAAAAAACAAAAATCCGGGACAAATTGAGAATAAAAGGCAAATTCAAGGACAGTTCCAGTACTCCAACACATTTTGAAAAATTCCAAGTTTTCCAGGACGCGGGGAACCCTACAATATAATTGTTTATGAAATAATTTAAAATATGTTAACGTTAACATTGTTCTTTCACAAATTATATTTTTACATAAAAAAATCTTTAGATGGATGGGAAAAGGAAGAGATAATAAGGGTTGACTCTTCGGAATTATATTTTTTAATCCCCATTATCCGATCTTTTCGCAGAGCTTCTGATCTGTAATTAATTTGGATTAGGGGAGATTAATAAAGCGTGTCCTACAAATTAGGTTTTGGATTAACTTTACATTGATGGCATTTTTTATCTTTCCCACGATGTTAATAAGAAATAATTAAATATTTTTATCCAATACATACAGGTAATAAAAAAATTACCAGCTTTATTTTAAATAGAGGCTTTTACTTTATTAAGTGGATAATTATTTATTTTACCCACTCAACTGTCACTTGTCAAATTAATTTCTTGTAAATGTCATTAAAATTTTTAATAAAAATATGAATTCCTAAGCTATTTATTGGATAAAACCTTGTATGGGTAAACCGATATTGCCCTCTCGAATATTAACCTGCTTGGCTGACGCCTCGCAGGTTAATTTTCTCATGGGCAATATCTTACTTTACACACTAGTACCATAAATAACTATTATTAAGAAAATATCCGAATGTTATGGTCGGAGAGCTGGTGTGATAAATTTTATGGAATGACATTTTGATTAAATAATATTTATTTATGGTACTAGTGGGTAAAGTAAGATATTGCCCATGAGAAAATTAACTTGCTTAGGAATTTCAAATTATTCAATATTTCATGGTAAAATATATATATTTTTACTTTTATAAACAAGAGATGGCACTAAATGTGCTCATTCTAACACTTGATACGGAATATTCATACCGTATCTAGAGCTAGAATGGATTCATTCTGTGTTTGAAAAGTGTGTGTATTTGCTTACATTCTAAAGCAGCCGTAGAAAAATGTATTTTTTGAGATCAGCATCTCAAAAACTAATCATGAACTGCAAACGAATTTCAAACGACTTTTTTAATAAAGGTCCATATAATTTTTACACAAAATTTACTCCAATATTAATATTTGGCCGTTTAGATCTAAAAAAAAGTCGTGCTCTATTCAGATAAATGGTCCTAACGCCTAATATGATTTTTATTAGAATTTGGGGTGGCCTAGCCACGAGCACGTGTTTCGCACACTTGCAATTGATAAAAACGTGATTTGAGGCACCTGGGGTGACTTTTATTCATAGTGTTTTTTATTGTGAGACTTTTAAATAGGGGATTAGAGGGTCATTTTAGAGAAGCAGAAATCTGGGAAAATTGTTACTGATATTATTTTCATAACGTACAATTTGTATCGAATATGGTTTAGAATAATAACTATTATTATTCACCCCTGGGTGTTATTGTTAAATTTTAAAATATTTTTAGTAAATTAATTTTAGCTAAAAAACATTTGTACATGGTATTTCGATTTTGGACATAAAAATCTACGATTTTTGAGCTTTTCATTAAATTATTGACATTATCAGGATTTTTGTAAAGATTTTTAAAAAACATCCGAAAATTTGTATACATACATTCGATAATGGTTCAACGCTAGCTAAAATTAAGTGTTTTTATTTTTTTTTCAGTGTAAAAATTCAATAATCCAGGAATAATGTTTTTCCAAGTGTTAATTCCAACATACCTGCAACCGAAAGATAAGAGGTGCTCCGCCCTCTATATCAATTTGCTACAGAACATCCCCTTAGGGGAATTCCCCTAGGACCTTTCGCTGAAATCACTTTATCAAAACACATTATTATACTCCTCACAGCTTCATAGCAGAGGAGTATTACACGTTACTTTAGACCCCGGAAAGAGAAAAATTTTGTCCGAAATGATTTTTGTATCAAAGTGCGTTAATAACTCACTGCGCTATATACAGTAGTCGGCGAATTTCCAGTACCTGCATAGGCGCCGCATCGACTCTACGTTAAGGCGAGGTTTTAAATATTTACATTTTTATTTCTTTTTATCTTGATTTTTTTTAATGATTCCATGTAAACGAGTAAGGTGGAAAAAAAAGTTATGAATAAATAAAAATTTAAAACTTTCGTATTCTTAAAAGATAAAAATCGAATGTCGTTTTTTTCTTTGAACAACATCGACATATATACGTAGAGGAAGGGTAGCAAATGTGGGCTAGGTCTTGTAATATGGGCTAGGTGGGTTTCTCAGCTATCCGATGCAGTTCTCTGCATTCGACTATCGCAAATCGTAAATGGCGAAGTTAAACTTCCACAGTAAAGATTCATTAATTAATTCATACATTCGTTGACGTTTGAGAATTTATTTTTATTTTCCGTCCTTTTCAGCAAGCCACAGAACTTTTTTAGGTAAGTTTATAAATTCCGTTACCTGATAGACAACAACGTTTGCAAAACCATTTCTGCAACAAATTAAAGCCACATAATCGGGCTTTGATGTGTGCTTATTAGTTTTCTTCTAATTACTGAGTTTTAGACATAACCTCTTTCGTTGTATACACCGAGTATTTTTGCAATATGGGCCATCCCTGTGTTTCTATTATGGGCTATATAGAACTATGTATTTAAGCCTAGAATTTGTCTAGGAGGCCAAGAAAAGATCAGCAACAGCCAAGAATAGAAGAAAATGGAACGAGGGCGATATGGAACGCGCTATAATAGCGATGAGGCAGTACGAGATGGGTACCTTCAAAGCTTTAAAAATGTTTAATATAACACGTTCTATATTAGGAGTTATTTGATTTATTATTTTATTTTAGATATAACTTTTATACTTTTAACTTATTGCGACCAATAAGATTGATGACCACTTCAAATCTAATATTTATTACACAATTTTGGGGGCAGCCCATATTTAGAGCCAATTTCAAATCGACACAAAAGTTCACTATTTACGAAATAATGAATTTATTATTTGTTTTAATCAATATGAATTTATAACAGGTTGTGACTAATTAATTTAGCTATCGTTGGGTACGTTTGGTATTGGAACTAAACTTTTATTTATTTTTTTACAAGAAAAGATAAAATGGGTAGCCCATATTTGCTTCCTTTCCTCTATGTATAGTTAATATGTATAGTTAATATTGTCGTGGGTAACAAATTAGTCGTCAAATGTTTCGATTTATAAAAATTTCCCTCATAATTCGGCAAAATTATTCCGTAAGCCTATGTTTCTGTGTTTATTTTCAACGTTGATGAGTCATAACTGAGTTTACGCCGACTACTGTTTATAATTCATTGTTTACATTGTTTAAAATAGTGAATATATTCATAAATACAAAAATAATAAAAAATATACTTTAATCTATTCAAATTAGAGATATGGAACATCCGTTTGAGCTTAAATATAGATACATATTGAGTGTATCATTTTAAATGATACACATGGTATAGTTATGAT
The DNA here is from genome assembly GCA_958510825.1 of Brachypterus glaber. Lineage (NCBI taxonomy): Eukaryota > Metazoa > Arthropoda > Insecta > Coleoptera > Kateretidae > Brachypterus > Brachypterus glaber. Next base: position 45,013,813 of record OY294049.1, on the reverse strand, counting down.
TATTTATTTATTTATACCCTGTTAAAAAAAAAACAAGCCGTGAAGATGCTTATTTTTTCTGAAACAAATTTATATCCAAGAATTTTTTGTCTAGGACGATTTTTAATTTTTTTTTTAAATTCTAAACTACCGTATAATACTTATCTAGCGCAGGCGCTGTGAATGTGAACGTTCAAGTATTACGTAACGTAAATTTTGATCATTTTGGACGCTATTTTCCTATACCAATAACATGGGCGTAATAGACATTTCATTTGTAAAAACTGACAAAAACGTAGCCAACATATACATTTGTCTGTCTTAATCGCACAGCTTTGTTCTAACAGAGACAACAATAACAGTTACTGGTAACTGTTATTGTTCAGGCCTGAATATACCTACTATTTGTTTACAAACAAACCGAGATGTTGGCGATACTTTATATTAACGGTATGCGTATTCTAGAGAGATGAGTTATTAGTTCGTTTACTTTTATATAAACTTTTTTTTATATTTTTGATGTAGTATGTGTAACTTCAAAAATAGTCGCAAGTTTTGGGTCACCTTGTTTAAAATTTATCATTTTTATTTGAATTTCTTTAATATTAACGTTAAAAAACGCTTGGTTTTCCTTGGCTGGGACACCCAGTATGATATACAAATATACATATGCGGAGCCGGCCTTTTTATGAATCATGTGAACCCCCTGCTTCAGGGTGCAAGCTTATAGGGGTATTTTTTGATTAAAAAAATGAAGAAGCTTTTTCAGAGGAGGACCTTTTTTTTCTTTTAGTCGTCAAAATTATCAGAAGGGTAAAGGTTTGAGTACCTTTATTTTTTTTACACGTCAAAATTATCAGGGGGGGGTATTTTTTTTTAGATTTTCAGAGGCGAGGACCTTTTTTTCTTTTTTTTAGTCATCAAGATTATCAGAGGAGTAAATTTTTTTATATTTTTTCTTTGCTAGGGGTGCCAAGTCCAACGCTTGCTTCAGGGCATCGAAATGCAAAGGCCGGTCCTGTAAACATGCAAAAAAACATCAATAACCCCGTATATGATTCAAATTGGCATATCGGTAAATTTTGCGAGGGTGGAGTTTCAGCCTGGACTTTTCAGAATCCCGCCTACACTTAACCATCCCTTATTCTGATTGGCTGAAGCGGGGGTGGCTGAAATTTCGAGATAAAACTGCCGACGGGATACGAGATGCTGATACTGCCACAAATGATCACCCGTCACTTCCGTTACTAATTCAAAGCCAACTATAATTGTGTGGACATTTGTTCAATTGTTTGGTAATTTTACCACTTGTTTATTTATTGTGATATTAGAGTAGGTTTTTTAGAGTGCTGTGATTTTTATTTAATCTTTACAGAGTGCGTGATTTTTGTGTTAAAGGAGTTTTTTTTTAATAAAACTTTACTAATGGTAAGTAATACGTAGTATTTTTTAATTAAACAATAAAGAAATGAGAAGGGGGCATTGGGGGGATGAAATATAAAATTTTAAGTTTGCTTGAATAAAATTTAAACAAAATAAAAATAGGTGTTGTCCGTATTTTTTTTTAATTTTTTTTTAGGAACTGGGCAATTTTTCAGAAAAGAATTAATAATTACTACACTTAAATTTTCATTTATTTCAAGGTGTTTTATTTTTTTGATAAAAAGTTCTGACTCAGATTCTGATTCATAATCAGATCATTATCCAGATTATGATTCAGATTCAGATTTTCCTTTAATTTACCAATTTTTTCAATATGATGGGGGGCGATGTTCCCCCTGGGGGCAAACTTTTTCCCAATTCTGCGGCTCTGACCTGAAATGTTCTGATTCAGACTCCGCGATTTAAAACCTGTGGGTTACTATTTTTTTTTTTAAGGTAAGGATCACTTTAAACTCTTAACGGGTTTTTCTACCTTCAAATTTTAAAAATATTTTGTTTTTAAATATTTTATTTTATTTAGAAAGAAAAAGATATCATTGTGAAATTTTGTAGGTCCCTATTGAAAATGACGGGTCTGGGCTGGTATAAATGGTGCACAAACCGTACTTGAGTGGGTGAATCTCATCCGCTCAAGTACGGTTTGTGCACCATTTATACCCGCCTAGACCCGTCATTTTCAACAGGGTATATTTATTTATATTTAAAGAATACAATTTTTTTTTTAGATTTTTAAAGTGCCATTTTTTGCCATTATTTTTTTTTTTGAAAAAAAACATCAAAAAACGGTGGTAGCAATGATTCCGGCCGTTTGGATCGACTAAAAAAAAAAACGGGATATTATTCAGTATTGAAATCCCTATGGAGGAAAAATTACAAAATGGTAGGCGTTTTTCTTGAAAAATATTTAAATTTTTTTGAAAAAAGTCCGCCATTTCGTTATTTTTTGGCCAAAAAAAAAAATAATATACCGTTTTTTTTCAGTCGATCCAAACAGCCGGAATCATGGCAACCACCGTTATTTGATGTTTTTTTCAAAAATATTTTATGGAAAAAAAATCTCAATTTAAAAACCTAAAAAGAAAAAAAATATGTATTCTTTAAATATAAATAAACATACCTACAAACTGTCACAATTATATATTTTTTCTTTCTATACAAAAAATGTTTAAAAACAAAATATTTTTAAAATTTGAAGGTAGAAAGACCCCTTAAACATTTTCCAAATATTTTCAGCCAATGGTAAGGTGTACCTCCAACAGCCCCCCAGAAATGGATTGGTCTGAAAATGGCGAAAACACAGACTACAGTGCTTCTTCATCCCCAAACAACAAAATATCCCTGCAAAATCCCGAAAACGACTCTTTTTCAGACGATGACTTTTCAGATGATAACTCCATTGTTGACAGTGATGATGAAAAAAGACAGGAAGGAAGATATCCAGCACATATGTTACAGGTAATAACCCATGGATTATGGTAATGGGTTTGGTAGAATTCTATCAAAAATAGTACCGAGAACTTTATATAAAGAAAATATGGTCCAAAGTCTTTAGCTCAAAGCCTCGCTCAAAGCGTTATCGAATTTACGTGTTAATAATTTTAGTACTATCATCATACCTCGGGGATAAGCTAGCTGTTCTATCATTCATGAGTTTAGCATAAATTTAACACTGATTAGAAGCGACCGCAAGACGTCTGTCCCCACTCTACAAGAAGGCAACGCCAGTGTATCTACGGTAAAAGCCAAAAAAGATGACAAAATATGACTAATAGCTCGCAACCCCCGGGCTCTGACTATCATTTTTATTTGTCCATTTAATTCCAACTTTTTTTTTTTTAAGGATGGTTTAAAAATAATGTCACCGACCTGCGGGTAAGTGACGAAATTGTGACAATGGGAGAGAGGGAGAGTTGTTCTAAATATGTACTTTTGTGTTTGGACTTTTGCTGTAAATGTGCTTTTTTTAGACGCCCATAGAGCCAACCAGAGGCGTAGTAAAGAAAATATTCACAAATTCGAGGGAAAGATGGAGACAACAAAACGTTAGTGGGGCTTTTGCAGAGTTAAGAAAACTAGTACCAACCCATCCACCCGATAAGAAATTGTCCAAAAATGAGATTTTGAGAATGGCTATAAAGTAAGTCTAATTAAGGATTTTTACACTACACGGTGGGCCTTAAAATTTTTAAATCAAGAATCAAGCACCACCTTTTTTTATTGGTAGATTTTTTACACTTTACATACAAATCGAAAAAAAAAATCCCACAGGCCTGTGAATTATGGTGTAAATAAAAAATAAACAATTTATAGGTTAAGTTTTTACGGTTAACCCTATCTAACTCACCTCCGAACCTGTGTTAGACGCGGTTACTGCCGCGGCATGCCGGTTAGTGACGTCATCGCTTCCCCTCACTTACCGTATGTAACCGATTCTCACAAAAATGAGTTTCAGTAACCTAGGTAGTTCCGGTGACCCGACAAAAAATTAGCTAAAGTAGGCCAATCGTCGTATTATAGTGAAGCTTCCACTTTTAATTTGGAACTAGTAGATAAGACAACTTAAACTATCTTTTTGCATATAAGCTATATTTTTGCATACGATTCTATTATAAAAAATCCCCCCATGCCACCTGCCCACATTTTAGGAGCTGAAAATTTCAAATATATGTAAGCTTAAGTTGCCTCATTTATGAGTTCTAAATTTGAAGTCGATATCTCAACTCGTTCAAAAGTTAAGAGGGGGTTAATTTTGGACTGCAAAATATTCACTATTTTTTTTCTTCTTCTTTAGGTATATCCAGTTATTAATGAAAGTAATAGACTGGCAAAACAGCGATTCTAACCAAATGCAAGTCCACGTGAAAAGTGAAGATATTTCCTCCATTATTCGCCAACAAGGAGTAATCATCACTACTCATTCCCTACGCACCAGAGCCAGACTCCGAAGAAATAACCTCAATAACCTCAATTCTATTTGCGACAGAAACGGGAACAATCTTCTCATGATCGCTCCAAATAACCATTTGCCCTATAGGAGACACCCCCTTTTTAATGATAAAATCAAAATTGAAAATGACGAGGGAAATAAAGAAAAAGAAGATGAAAATAATAGATTTTCGAGAATGGGGTAATAGTAATTATATACCAAGTTAGAGAAGACATTTTTTATAGCCGAGAGTATTAAATCCCGAGCGGCGTAGCAGCGAGGGATTTAAGAGTGCGAAGTTTATATATTAGTTTTTTCACTACTAGCACTATTTAACTATTTTTATTCAAATAATAAAATACATTATTAACAGAAATGATATTTCTTGAAATTTTCATAAAAATCAAGTAGCCTTGATCAATGACATTTGCTCAAATAAATACTTTGAACTGACGTTTAAAAATTTAGTTTTTTTTTTATTTTTTTTTCATAATATTTAGCTAATTATTGATTGTATTAATTGGTAATAATTATAATTAATTAAAATTAATTATATTCAATAAATAAAAAGTTATTTAAAGCTATTTTCTTGGGTTTAATTAGTAAAAATTGCACAAAGAACTAAAACATCTGAAGTGACAGAAATCAATTGTTTACAAAAATTACTCCTACTAGGAGAGAAAAAATTATTATTGCTATAGGTGAAGAAAATTGATTTCACAATCTGAAAACATGATAAATAATGGTTTATTCTAAAGCTAGTAGTGAAAAAACATGTTTACCTCATTCTTAAAAATAAGATCTTATTGAAAATCGTCTATTTTACTCTAAAAATTAAAAAGTATTATTTTTTTTTTAAATAATACTATACATAGATACTTTTTTGTCCTAGTCGTTCATATTAAAATTAGTAGATTTTTGTATATAGAAAAAAATGTAAAACTTCTGTGCAATATTTAATATTATAATATATTTTTTTTAATTTTAAAAATTGACTCTGAGTGAGGGATGGTTTTTTTACATTTTTTCCCAAAAAGCTGTCACGTCGCCAAAAACTGCTCTAAAGTTGGTGTTTTTACATTTTGAGAGTTCAGCTTTTCTAAAATAATGATTTAGGTATAATAATTGTATTAAAATGTTGAAATAAACAAATTTTATTAAAAAAGTTATAATAAAGTTTTTTTTTGTACCTATAGGTTTAGAGTCATAAAATCTAAATTTACTTATCTAGATTAATGTTTATTGCATTTAATCTACAGAATTTAATCTACTGTTAATTCCCTAATTCTGGCAAAAAATATCAATAAAAAACATACATTTAAACATTGGTTCAAACTAATTTTAATTAATGTTTAAAAGTGTAACTAGGCAGATATTTTTTTAAGATTGTTTTACTGGGTAAGCATTTCTGTAAAAAAGGCCCCTTTTGACAAAAAGACCTTTATCCAATACATACAGATAATAAGACAATTACCAGCTTTATTTTAAATAGATAAACTCAATAATAACCCCCGCGTGGCTTTTACTTTATTGAGTGGATAATTATTTATTTTACCCACTCAAGTGTCACTTGTCAAATTATTTTCTTGTAAATGTCATTAAAATTTTTAATAAAAATATGAATTCCTAAGCTATTTATTGGATAAAGCCTTGTATGGCACTCATGGGTAAACCGATATTGCCCTCTCGAAAATTAAATTTTCTCATGGGCAATATCTTACTTTACCCACTAGTAACATAAATAACTATGTTTTCACCTAAAAGACCCTGTTTTGCTTAAAAGGCACAGCTTATCTATTTGTATATTTTAAAATAAGTCATATATACATTATATGTAATTCTATGTATTATATAGAAATACAAACCTTTTTCTTTTTTAAGTTTTAAGTAAAACAACACAGTTACTTCAAATTTTAATGACTAATGTGTTGGGATTTTCCCATTGTTCAAAAAATTTAGCCTCTCCTTTTTTTCAGCACAATAAAAAAAAAAGATTATAACATTTTTACTTTCAAAACTTCCTGTGTGACTGTTAATTTTTGGAACTTCCTTTTGCATCTACCTTTGCTGTACACCTGACGTCACATTTTAGTTGCTGGCAACCATAATGGGATATTTTTACTGCGTGACAGTCACACTAATGTATATATAATATAATAATGCTATTTATTTATAACTATAATTTTTATAATAGCAAGATTTTTTCATTATTATTACTATAATTTTTATCAAAAATTTTTCTTTTTTCGATTTTGTTTTTCTTTTTTTGAAAAATTCAACCTACAAAAATAGTGTTTCCGTTAAAATAATACAATAAATTCAGAAATCTATTTTTAAGAGATTAAAGATGGACAGTCGTTAATTGGGACATGGCCAATTAATGATACAATTACCTTATACATTTTTAAAAATATATAAAAACAATAAATGATGGACACAGTTTTTTTTCTTGTTGGTATTTTTTTGGGCGCCAAGTTTGGTAGAAACCGCCAGGGACAAAGCTTTTGTCTTAAGCGGCTTTTACAGTTCGGCGATTGACGCAGCGTTAGCTCGTTGAATAATCTGATTGGTTCTATTCCCCTATCTCCTCAACTTCACTTTTCTACCGCCAACGGTCGACGCTGAAGTTGAATTTTTTGAACTTCGGGCGATTTGACGCCGCGTTTTTGAGGTTGGGTTGTGTTGTTTTGCAAAGTTATAAAGTTTTATAACGTTGTTGGTTGTTTTTTTCAAACAATGAGCGTTAGTTTCGTTAAATTTAAAAGTCTCATTACGGGCAATGTATATACCGTGCGTTTAAATCAGCAGGAAATTCAATAAATGAATACACACCCATTTATAATGACATAACCTACAAATGCGCCGCCGCCAGCGCAAAACGCTGAACTGTAAACGGAAATAGCGGAGATCGCCGGCGAGAGCTGATAGACAGAATGGTGGGGATATGCCGCCAGCGTCAAACGCTGAAGTGTAAAAGCGCCTTTAGGGTATTTTTTTGGGCGCCGTCAGCTTTTTTTTCTTGATGGCATTTTTTGGGGGGGCAATTTTTTTTGTAGGCGCACAAAGCTTTATTTTAGGGTGTTTTTTCTTTTGCTAAGGGCGCCAAATTTGAGGCTTGAAAGGCCGGCCCTGGGTATTACCCCCCCATAGAAGAAAAAGATCTACGCCCTTGGGTTAGGGGGTAAAAAATTGTAAAAAGTATTTTGCATAATTTGTTTGTTTGTCTGTCAGGAGACCGCGATAACTCGAGAACGCTTTGAGTTAATGACTTCATATTTGGAACACAGCTTCCTTATTCAAAGTTTTCGGATGGAAGTGCTTGGTTAAAATGGAGGTGGGGTAAGGCGGTTCAAAAAAGGGTAAAAACTATTTTTTAGAAAAAAAAAATCAAAAATTGTTCAAAAAAAAAAAATTTTTTTTGTGGTTGTATTTGCTCTTTTGGTTTACTTTCAGATACTTGTTAACCTTGCAAACCAATGGGAGTGTAGTGTTTCATACTGAAGACTTGTACTTTATAGTAAAGTGTATGTAGCGTATTCTCGCAGGTTGAATTTAACCTCGCGCGATCGCGGCTTGCCGTGCCTTTCTAATTTATATATTCGTATACGCTTTATCGAAAAAACCACGTTTCATATATACATAAACTAAAAAAAAACCTGTGAAATATGTTTAGTTTTTGAGTTGAGAATATTTAAAATTTTAAGTTTCAGTTATTTTTTCAGTGATCTGTAAGACTCAAATGGTGCAAAAGTGAAGATTTTAATATCTAGTTTTGTGATTTCAAATCACTGATTTGTGATATTTTAGCATTAATAGGTAAGATGTTATGTTAAATGAAAGGAAATTTTATATTCATTATTCAAAACATGTGTTTTTATGTTGTTAATACAAGTATTTGTAATAATATTATTTTAAAGTGCATAGAAATAAAACAGTCTGTGGCACTTTATGAATATTTAGTGGCACTTTATGAATATTAAAAGAGAATTCTTTGTACCAGCTTTGTTGCCAGGGGGGCTTCGTTTGCTACACCCTCCCTGAACACGAAAAAACTATATTAAATGGTTATTTAGTTAGCATTACGTACTAGATTAAAAACGGTATATTTTTTTAATTCAAAAAATTAAATTTAAAGACCAAGAGACAATTTTTTAAATTTCATAAAAACCACGCGAATATACCCGAAAATCTAGTATATTTTTAGTAATTACCCACTCTTACCAGGAAAAAATCTATTATTCAGGATAGTTTGAAAATAATTCAATCCGGATTCTTTAAATAATAGATCATGATCTATTATGCATGACATGAGTTCTAGTAATTATTATTAAAACTAGATGAAACGTTGCAAGCACCCTGTCAAAACATCGGAACTATTGTACACTAGAGCCATCTAGTTTTCAAATTTCAAACTAAGCGTTTGGTTTGATTTTAAATTCGTTATCTTTAAAACATTACATTCTAGCAAAAAACTGTATATACTTTTTATAGGGCTTAAAAAGAGCTTTTATTTAAAATATAATTTTTTGAAATCGAGTTATAAATATGTGAGATATGCCAAAAAAACCTTTTACTGCTTTACACGCCAATATCTCGAAAACAATGCGTTTTAGGAAAACGTTGTTTATAACATTTTTTGACCAATTTAAAATTATCTTTTATATAAGTGCTAAATTAACCAAATACAATAATAATTGCCTTAATTATAAACAAAAAACGCAAAAAATAGATTTTTACCCTATTTTTATCCCCTTACCCCCAATCGTTTACCCCCAAAATCTAATCAGCTCTTCGGAATACGATAAGAAACAATATGCAAAAAACCGCAAGTCGATATCTCATGTAGAAATGGAGACAGACAGACAGACAGACAGACGCATAATTTTTTTTTACTGATTTCGACTCCTGGTCTAAAACGTCGAGAAATGTGAAAAAAACGTCAAAGATTTTGACTTATCGGCGAAGATTTCAATACATCGGCACTCTTAGTAGCACTAAGTGCCGATGTAAAATCTGTGAGAGTGGTAATATAAATCAGAAACGTTTTTCTTATTCTAGCCCGAAGCTGTTGTTTTTCCTCAGTTGGTATTAGTTATGGGTATTAGTTATTAATAATGTTTTATGAATTTAATGCATTTTTAATAAATAAATTGTAATAACTATAAATAACACTTGTAACGCCAAGAATTTTTAGAATATTTTAAAAAAATTGGAAAATAAAGGTTTTGGGATCGCTGAAACTGAACCTAATGTTTCTTTTGTAAATTTACAATTTATAAATGTTTTAAATATATTTTTGGCACATATTTTGATTTTTTTTCGGACTAGTGTTAAATAAATATGTTATAATTTATAAATCTATTAGAAATAGTTTGATCAAGGATAATCCACACGAAGTGGTAAGAAACTATTTAAAATCAACGAAACAAAATTGTTTTTTGTAGAAGTAGGACAATCAATACTGAAAAAGTAGTAAAAACTGTATTTAACTATAGCAATGGCAAAAAGTTACTATTATTTTAGTTAATGTTTTTCTTTTGAAAACTTTTTTAAAATTACTTGCAAGTTGCAATGTTTTTTATGAATGTAAATTTAAAGAAGTGAAGGGGAAAAATAGTGTATCAAACTGGCTGAAAAGTGTCTTTCTTGCACTCATGTAATTTTTACAATCTAGTAAATATTCCCACTTGTGCATTTTTCATACTCATTAGGTATACCTAATAATAATAATAATAATATTACATTAAAATTAATGATAGTAACTGTTCAGTTTAAGTACTTTCTGATCCAAAAAATGTAATACATATAGAAGAGTTAAATAAGTTAAGAATTGACAGTCTATAAAAATATATACTGCACGTTTGTCGGTTAATAACCGAAAAATATATATAAGAAAGTTATCTATCTGTCGTTAAAATCAAATGGACAGGAAACAGTGAATAGTACCATTTCATCCTTTTTTGGGAATCATCAGCACTGCGTATCCTGTATGTTGCTAATATTCAAATAAAACGTTAAATAGATATAAAAGCATGGTGCCATCTATTGATGTGGTCACTGTTATCTGTTCACTTGTTCCCAAAAGGCAAATCGCCACAATTTAGGGTGTACAGTAACGTGCATTCAAAATGCCACGGACCTAAACCATTATATGAACCTTTAGCCGTTTAAGAAGAGTTAAATAAGTTAAGAATTGACAGTCTATAAAAATATATACTGCACGTTTGTCGGTTAATAACCGAAAAATATTTATAAGAAAGTTATCTATCTGTCGTTAAAATCAAATGGACAGGAAACAGTGAATAGTACCATTTCATCCTTTTTTGGGAATCATCAGCACTGTGTATCCTGTATGTTGCTAATATTCAAATAAAACGTTAGAGAGATATAAAAGCATGGTGCCAGCTATTGATGTGGTCACTGTTATCTGTTCACTTGTTCCCAAAAGGCAAATAAATTGTGGCGATTTGCCTTTTGGGAACAAGTGAACAGATAACAGTGACCACATCAATAGATGGCACCATGCTTTTATATCTATCTAACGTTTTATTTGAATATTAGCAACATACAGGATACACAGTGCTGATGATTCCCAAAAAGGATGAAATGGTACTATTCACTGTTTCCTGTCCATTTGATTTTAACGACAGATAGATAACTTTCTTATACATATAGAAGAGAAAAAGATGCAAGTCGGTTGTAAAACAAGTTTACAATACGATATTTCAAAAACGCTTTGACTCAGTCACTTGAAATTTGGAACAAATATTTTCTAAGTAGTAGTAGTAGTAAGTCTCTATGTCAATTGCTTGAAATATCGTAGTATAAAATTGTTTTGCAAGCGACTTGAATATTTTTCTCTACTATACTATTTTCAAGACTAATTTAGTCATAGACAAAATAAATGTCTATGAATTTAGAACTACTGAATATTTATAGTCTATGCAACGCATTAATATTTTAAAAGTACAAGCCAAATTCATTAAATAAATAAATACATATTCAAATTTTTGTTATTGATTTTTTAAAAATAGCTAGGTGTTCTAAACTATTACCTATAGCCTCTAGTCAAATAGTAGATTCAACTAAATAGGTAGTTGTATAAGAACAGATAAGTAAACGCCAACTTTCTCTAAATGGTGTGAAGTAATATTTAAACATAACTTAAATACCGCATTATCTATCTATATAGATATCCTATTTTTACTATTACAGCATGCAGAGAGAAAGAGAGAGAGAGAGAGAGAGAGAGAGAGAGAGAGAGAGAGAGAGAGAGAGAGAGAGAGAGAGAGAGAGAGAGAGAGAGAGAGAGAGAGAGAGAGAGAGAGAGAGAGAGAGAGAGAGAGAGAGAGTTTTTCAGTATAATTCTTGTAATATACTATTAAAATCCATTAACTTAGATGAGGAGGTTTTTTACTCATCAGGTTCTTACCTGATGAACCCTCACTGAAGGGCGCAAACAATGGTTTTTGAAAGGGATAAGGGTTTATTTCTGCGCTAGTGACTAAGATAGTTGGCATCCATTTTGAATCCTATTTTTTGCGCAAAATATAAATTGCTAATTTTCTTAAGAGCGCAAAATTTTGTCCCCTGTTTCAAAACCACCGTCCAGCCCTGATTTTAAATATTATATTTTTAAATATAATATAATGTATCGCACGGAAAAAAAAATTATAGCTAGGAGCGCTATAACACACATACCAAGCAAATTATAATCGATTATTATATAAATACAAGGCTTTCTCTTACAATTATGGCAGTCAGTGTAAAAATTTATATGAAATACTTTAATTGTTTAGTGAATAATAAAATATAACAAATAGTATGGCATTTATAGCTTAAATAGATTTAATTATTGTCCGTGCTAATAATTTTTATAATATAATAAAATTTCTGTAAATTTATAATAGTGCCTGTAATAAATATAATCGTGTCTGTAATATATATAATTGTTTCCAATTTATTTTTAACATTATTAGTTATTGTGTCCCTTATAATCTATAGCTTAAATCACTATAATTTGCCACTGTTACCAAATATCTTATAATGTATAGCGCAGAGCCCACTAATTTCTTTCCGTGCGGTAAAAGAAGAACTGCAGTTATGTTAATTGTATACATGATTTCAGCAGTGCATGAAGGTTAATATTTTTTGTCAATAATGCGATTCTTATTTTATAAATAAATATTCTATAGAAAATTAAATTCCTTGACTTATTTGTATGTTCTGGGAGTATGAGTTCAATAATAATAATATTAATAGTATACATTATTCTTCATTATTATTTAATATTAACAAAATTTAAAAAAAAATAAATTAGAAACTCCCACCTAGAGTATTGCACTGAGTGATTTTGTTCGTTTTTTTTTTGTTTTCTTGATCTAACCCAGCAAAACACTACCGACGGGCCATCACTGGGCCATCAAACCGTGTGATGGCCCAGTGATGGCCCGGCGATAAAGTTTTGCTGGGAAAGTTCTATAGAACTACATAGCTGTAGAAAGAATGTTTGAGGGTACCTACGTATAATTATAAAAATTAACTTAAAGCTGGCCTTGCAAAAAATATATTGTTGTACTAAATATAATAAATTTTCTTTTAATAAATTTTGGTGAAACATTCTAAGAATATGCACAGAACATGCTAAGAATATAATTTATTATTCCATCAATCTATTTTTTTATCTATAATTCTACGTTAGTGGTACTATGTGCTTAAGACACACAATCTTCAACTTGCTACCATTCAGTCTCCAGACAAGGAGAGGTTGTCTACATCTAGCAATAAATGGCGCACAAGTCTACATCAATTTAATGACTATATTCCTTTTGCGATTAAAGTCTAAAAACGTTTTCTTAATCAGCGTGTAGAGTTGACTCTTGGTACTGAAGAGGGCCAGCAGCTCTAAACTGTCAGTCTACCAATATCACTCTGTACGATGATAAAATAGGTTGATGGAATAATAAATTAATATTTTTATAATTTGGTTTAAAATTAAAAATTTCTTTCCTTACTAATTCTAAGAATATACTTAAATCATTTGTGCTATCAGGGGGTAATTTAAGTCCTGTCCTGGATTTCAGGATCATTGTCCGTAGGGCAAACTATGTACATAATGTGTAGGAGTGTTATCATAGTAAACACAGTTAAAAAATCGAAAGTTAACTAAGTAATAGGGAAATAGGTTCTCTGCATGTTCATGAAATGTCAATAGTTCATTGTACATACAAATGTTTGGAAACCTAATCTTTAATGAAGTTTAAGTAATAAAATGAAGGGTCCAGTGAAAAAACGATGAGGTTTTTAAACAGTTGAGAAAAACAAAATTTAAAGTCTCGCAACTACTGATGAAATAGTTTTTAATGACATTTAGAGTTCTTTCTGAGTAATTTTCTCGATAAAAAAATCATTAGAACCCCATGTTGAATCCAGGCACGAATAAAAACTTCATGTATAACCAACATTTTTTATTCATTTCAAATATATAAACATTCAAATTCAAATTTTCAAATGCTGTTTTTAGTGGAATCGCGTTGTTTGTCCCCTGTAAGGTTTTGTATGTTGCTTCTTCATGTTACAAGCTAACAGATGCCTCTAAAATGTCGATTTCGGAAAAAATGGAACCTCATAGTTTTTCCACTGGACCCTTCAAATAAATTAATTTTGATAGACATTTTGTTAGAATTATCTATTAAATATTTATTTCTGAAAATACCATTGAACTCGGAAATTTATTAAAAAGAAGTTATTTTAAATACCTTATTTTCCACATCATTAGTTATACAGTGCGGTCCAAAAGTCATCCCCCCTCCTTTTAACTTTTGAACGAGTTGAGATATCGACTTCAAACTTAGAACTCTTAAATAAGACAACTTAAACTATCTTTTAGCATATATTTGATATTTTCAGCTCTTAAAATGTGGGCAGGGGGGCATCGAGCATATTTTTTTAAACGGAAAGGGGGGTCGTGTAATACATCATTTTAAAGCTTATAAAATTCTCCATTTAACTCCATATTTTTAAATAAAAAAAAAATTGGGATTAAAATGGGGTTGAAAATGGGTATTAATGTCAAAATTCCTCTAAAAAACAACAAATAATTTTTTTAAAATGCCTAATTTCATTAAAAAAAAAATGTTAATTATACTTTTAAACTAATTTTAGCTGACATAAATAAAAATTTATAAAAAAAAACTTAAAAAATCGAATGTTTTAGCACAAAAAATTGAAAAATCAAAACCTCTAAAAACATTTTTCAAAAATTTAAAAATGTTAGTTTAAATAGAGTATTTTATAAGCTTTAAAATGATGTATCACACGACCCCCCTTTCTATTTAAAAAAATGTCCCCCCATGCCCCCCTGCCCACATTTTAAGAGCTGAAAATATCAAATATATGCTAAAAGATAGTTTAAGTTGTCTTATTTAATAGTTCTAAATTTGAAGTCGATATCCCAACTCGTTCAAAAGTTAAAAGGGGGGGGGTGACTTTTGGACCGCACTGTATTAAATATTTGTATTTGTCATCTATTTATCTACCTTAAATATACTATATTTTTATACTATTCACAGCGCCTGTGCTAGAATAGTATTATACGTGGGATTATACGGTAGTTTTGAATGTCCGAAAATCGCCAAAAAACTTCATAGACAAAAAATTCTTGAATTACATTACATTTACATTACATTTTGTTTAACCTCGTACTATTCTACTTAATTAAGCATCCCCTAAGTCCAGGACTTGTGTGGGCTAGTAGTAGAGGGAACCACCAGCTTTAATTGACTTTCGAACCAAATTATAGGGAGTGTCCGCTTCACTCACGCTATTTGTGTAGTAAACTCGCCAAGTACGACGCGGTAGTCCACTACACCAATCCTCCCATACAAATACAAATGTGTTTCATAAAAAAATAAGAAACTTTGAAAATGTCCGTCTGTCCGTCCGTCCGTCCGTCGGTCCGTCCGATGTCACGTTTTTTCTTTAAACAATAACTCAAGAATAAATTATCCGATCGACTTGAAATTTTCAGGAAAAATCAAGTTCTATCAGGGGAAGATCAAAATTTGTTCGTTTTTCACAAAAAAAAAACAAATTGTTGGAAATTTTATTTTTTTTTTAAGTATTTGGGGAAATGCAATATACCACTTACTGTGAATAGTATATAATGGAATACGTAGCATTACATATCTTCACGGCTTGTTCTTAATATACAATAATAAAAATAAATTAATATTTTTTTGCTAATTTAATTTTCACCTGCATGGGTTTACGGACTATTCTATTTTTTATTTGTTTATTAGCCTCGATTATGTCAAGTACACTATAATTATATTGCCTACAAATTCCTAGTATTTAACCTTCTAAATCCAAAAAAGACATAATTTATTTCTTAATATATTATACCAGGTGGTTCACGTAAGAACGATCATTAGTTTTTGGGTGAGAAGAATATAAATTTGAAATTTTCAACATATACATAAGTCCAAGTAAAGCTTGATTGCTCTTTCTATGAAACACATGGTATAGTCTGTTGGTTTTGAAAATACCGAGAGATTCGTCTCGACACAAAAGTAGTGATTAAAGGCCTATCCAGAAGCTTGCATAAGAACATAAAACATAAGAATGCGGTACCGTGATTGGCTTACAAGATACATGGCGGCACATCAAGCCAATCACGGCATCGCTATGTACTATGTTGGTATGCGAGCCTGTGGATATGCCCTTACTATGATTTCCTGGGTATCTATTCCGGTTTCGAGCGAATTTTCCTCCTGTTATTTTGTTGAATATGGGCGAAGCTAAACTTTTTAGGCCAATCACTGCATCAGAAAAACTAATATAAAGTTGGATTTCACCGGTGAATAAAAATCACTGAAATGAGTATAAATTTATAATAAAACGCTACTCCAGAAAGAAAAAAATATTATTTTGTCCATTCCGACTTAATTTTACTCCCCTTATACATACAGCCTGTTCCAGAACTCGCGTACCGAAATTTAAGAGGTGATTCTACATCCAAAAATATGAAAAAAAGTTTCTATAAAGGTTGGTCCGGAAATGAGCCCTAAGGGAGCTACGGCCCTTCGAAGATGACGTATTGAATGGGGAACAAAAAAAAGCACCAATAAAATTTTAATGCTGCAGTGTGATTCTTCATTTAAAACTGAGCAAAAAAGTATTATACACCAAAACACCTAAATTTAATATTAAAGGAGTAATAGCCCTTTAAAAAGTAACGTTTTTGGTGGCACAAAATGTTACTTCCTCTTAATTGCAATTTTTTTTGATAACGGTTGCTCCTACAGTGTTACACTATATGATATTTTATATGTATTTTTACTCTAGAAATCTATATTTTTTACAACAAATCCAAAAAACATACACATAGAAAAGTTTGGGGCAAAAATGTTTTAAGCCTCATATATTTTGTCCGTCTGGGCACGCCTCTGGATAAATTAAAAAAATAAATTAACATAAACTTATTGCCCTTATTAATACTAGTATACATGCAAAAGCTCGCCGCTCTAGCTTAAACGGTACCCGAGTTATTAATTAAAAACCTTATTTTTATTACAATTTTAAAGGGCCCTAGATCCCTTAGGGCTCATTTCCGGACCAACCTTAATAGGATCTTTTTTTATATTTTTGGATCTAGAATCACCTCTTAAATTTTGGCATGCCAGTTATGGATCACCCTGTATATACTTACAAAAATTTGTATTATTACATGTCATCAAGAAAAAAGAGTTATTTTACCCCAATTTACCCAAATTGAACCACTTTTAATATTAATATTTATCGTACAGTGACCTAAATAACATATTCCATGCGCGTAGGGACTTAAAATTTTCATGATTCTTTGAACAGACATGGCTGTAGTCATTTTTTATCCTTGCACCTATAAGTATGTACGTGTTTTAAATGTTTTATTAGAGCGTTATTGCTGTTACAGAATAACCGCACATTTTAATGGGCTAGTGCACAAATGATTATTGTTTGAATCGTAATTAAAATAAATTGCATTGCATAAAATTTAACTCCAGGCAAAAAACAAACTTTAGAAAAGACGGACATATTGGAAAAATGGCTGCAGATTTTAGTTTTTTTTTGCTTAAACCTTAAAACTTCGATTAAAACGACGGAAAAATAAAAATGACGATTTTAATATTACATCATTCTTCATATTTTTTAATCGAATAAAAAATAAATCACTCGGTCCCCCGTTTTACATCGCACTTAGTGCTAGTAAGAGTGCCGATGTATTGAAATCTTAGCCGAAAAGTCAAAATCTTTGACCACGTTTTTTCACATTTCTCAATGTTTTAGACCATTCTGAGTCGAAATCAGTAAAAAAAATTTTGCGTCCGCCTGTCTGTCTGTCTGTCTGTCTGGGTGTAAACTCTCTAACTCCATTTCTACATGAGATATCGACTTGCGGTTTTTTGAATATTGTTTATTATCGTATTCCGAAGAGCTGATTAGATTTTGGGGGTAAACGATTGGGGGTAAGAAGGTAAAAACAGGGTAAAACTCCTATTTTTAGCGTTTTTTGTTTATAATTAAGGCAATTATTATTGTATTTGGTTAATTTAGCACTTATATAAAAAATAATTTTAAATTGGTCAAAAAATGTTATAAACAACGTTTTCCTAAAACGCATTGTTTTTGAGATATTGGCGTTTAAAGCAGTAAAAGGTTTCTTTAGCATATCTCACATATTTATAACCCGATTTCAAAAAATTATATTTTAAATAAAAGCTCTTTTAATGCCCTATAAAAAATGTAATATACAGTTTTTTGCTAGAATATAATGTTTTAAAGATACAGAATTTAAAATCAAACAAAACACCTAGTTTGAAATTTGCAAACTAGATGGCTCTAGTGTACAATAGTGCCTATGTTTTGACAGGGCGCTTGCAACGTTTCATCTAGTTTCTCTTAAAATCTTTAGCAATAGGAAGGAATTATTTATCAAAATTCAAGATAGTTATGCTTCATGATGGTTTCGAATTTCATGCTTCACTGAATTTTGCCCTGTTTAACCTAAGATTCAAGCAAAATACTTCCTTATTTTAAACCAAATATATTTAATAATTATAAAAGTTAAAAAAATACAAACATTTTTATCAGGGTTACGTCGATTAAAAACTGGTATGGGTACCGGGTCATAGTGGAATTCCCGGAAACGAGAAGGCAGATGAACTTGCAAGACTCGGATCAGGGATGGCCTGCACGGGGCCGGAACCTATATTGGGGGTTACAAGGAAGCAGGTAAAGACCGCTCTCGACGAGTGGGCTTATACCAAGCTAAAGGAGCAATGGAGGGCGGTCGACGGTTGCCGGCAAGCTAGGGACTTCCTGGCTGGCCCAAGCAAATCAAAGACCGACTGGTTGCTGGAAAAAGTAAGAACTGCACTCAGACAACTTGTAGGGGTCCTCACGGGCCACTGCAAGCTAAGGAAGCACCTGGCAACAATGCGGATTCTAGAGAGTCCGCTATGCCCAGAGTGCGGAGAGGATGAAACATCCTCTCATTACTTAGTCGAGTGTGTCAGATACGACAGGATCAGGTTGCAAGTCTTTGAAACTCAAAGACTCAACCAAGAGAAACTAAGAGATCTCCCCTGGGCCAATATCCTGACCTTTATTGAGAGGACGGGCAGGTTCAAGGAGGACTCAAATTAGTAAATGGCTGGGATTGCCAGAAATGGCCTAGTTGTCCGGCTTTGGCCAACCCAAAAATTTACTACTAACTAACTACGTCGATTAAATAAAATCTCCTGTGTACCTATGTGCTTTTTACAGATATACATACCGTGTGTCTAATTTAAAAATGGGCATTGTGAGTTTAAATTATGTCGTTATAATCCATTACATGCACGATATAAGTTCCTATCAAAATAAAATGTTGTTTTCATGTACAGAATTGTTTTTTACTTTAGTTTGTTTTTAATAATTACAAAAAAACTGTTTAAATTATTTAAATTATTTTGAATATATACATAAGTAAAAATGATAACGTTCTACAATGCTAAATTTATTTCGTTTTTGATAAGAAGGCCTTCTACCGGTACCTAATTGTTTTTTTATGCATTTGGCGTATAATTAGGTTGCTTACATTTAATATGTAAGTATTACTTACACTGTACAAATATTCAGTTAAGGCGCCTTTTCACGGAACAATTTATACGCAAGTTTGGTGCTATGCAAGTTTGCTACCAGATATAGCATGAGGACAATTACACATTCATTTGCCTTTTCACGGAGCAAGTTATACGCAAGTTTGATGCTATATATTGCAAGTTAAACAATGCTGCCAACCAGACAATTTTGACGTGTCTCTGCATTTGTTGACAAAAACATAACCTAGCATTTGCTTTTTTAATGTAGGTTTTTAGTTAAACAGACCGGCCTATTATTAATAATAATAATTATTAACATGTCCAGTTGCTACTATATTAGTAAAAAGAAATCGATTTAGTAACTTTTTGCCAGGTTGGTACCACGAAAATAACTATAAATCTTGCATGAAAATCGTCGAAAAATAGAACTTGTTCTAATAATTTGATGGCTCGAAATGATCAAAATTTGCGTTACGTAATACTTGAACGTTCCCTAGGATACTAGTACACTGTCATCCTGTATTTTTTGTGTGAACTTTTAAATATGGCCTCCGTTGAACTCGTATATTGTAAATCGTTTGAATTTAAATATCTTGTCCTAAAGAGCATAAAATTTAAAGTGTGAGACACCATTTGATAGGGAATTTCTGGTATTGTTTAACTAGAAGCCCTACAAAAATGTCCTCATTGTTTTATTTTATTTTACATTATATTTCTTTTGTTTTTTTGCCCAGTCATGGGCGGTCACGATTTTTAATGAATTCTTAGCGTTCACGGTCATTTTAAAGCGGAATTCCCTTGGGTTTATGTTTCATGAATCATTAGAAGGCATTTATTTACAACATTTACAGCTTTTAAAAGCGCACAAATATATTATTGTTTAAGCGACGCGATTTTAAATTTGAAAATTTAGTCCTCGCTTAAGCTGTTTTTACACTCAAGCAACAGTGTTGCGGCAACAGTTTTTTAGCCAATCAGAAACAAGCATCATATTTTAATCTACTACCACTCCTCCAAATTTCACTTTGCTGCAAGTGTCAAGCTGCTGAGATTAAACAGTTGAATATCAGTAGATTTAACTTAAACTGGATTCAGCTGCAGGTGGCTGCAGCTGCAGCTTAAGAATGCATCTTAAGAAAACCAGAACGCGTTCATATTGCAAGTCAGTTTCAAGAGCGAATGGTTAAACATGTTTTAGTTGATTTTGTCCAATTATATCTTTGGGTTTAGGATTTTTGATAGTTTAGGGTAAATAGCTGCAAATAAAAATACCTTTCAAAAAAAATTGAAAGATTATACATCTATACGTTTCTGTATTGGTATACTATATTTTGTCCGCTTCTGGTTTATAATTATAATAATAAATAGTCTTAAAAATTATATATAATTTAAATTTATAGCGTAGGATGAAAGTTTTTTTTAATTTTATCGAAAATATATATTTTTTTAAATATAGTGCACGCTGAAACATAGGAAAAAAATCCGCTCCAAAAACTAAACTATGTACCTAAGTACTTGTTTATAGCCACAGGGAACAGGGTCCCCCTGTAAGAGTTGGAGCCCCCCTGGAGGATCCAAATTTGCATTAATTAGGATGAATTTCAAGATTCCTATTAGTCTCTCGTGACCCCCCTATACTTTTTCCAGGGCTGGTATAGAATGGTCGTAGTAAACGTTTATTTCCCACCTGAAGGGGTTAGGAATAAAGCACAGAAATGTTAGAATCCTTGATTTTAAGGAAAATCATTACTTTTGCCATAACTCGGTTAATATTGGTATGACGACAAACATTTATGCTCTAAAATTACCTATTTTATTAATATTTATGGTTATATATTTATTATAAAAAAAATATTTTGACATTGGCCCTTTTAGAACCAATCCAGATATAAATATATGAAAATAAATGAATTCCTTAAATTTTTAACATCTAAAGAATTCTCTGAAGGACACCATAACAATTTTAATTCACATGCAGTTAAATAACACAGTTTGCATATATTTTCCAGCTGAATTCCTAATTATTTAATAATAATAATAATTACATAACTTTTTTTCCGCATAACACATGTCTCAGAGATATTGATTTGACATATAAACATTTAACAACAATAATTGTTAAATAATGCGGAATAATTTAATTATAAAACACATTTATATTAAAATGAAATTTATATGCATTAATTAACAAAATAAAAACTAACAGTAATAATAATAATAATATCAATAATAATAATAATAATAATAATAAAATAGTCGTAAACTCATTTTTAAGTCCAAAGCCGCCACTGTGTTATCACTAATGATCGGTAGAATGGAGTTAAAACATTTAAAACCACCAAACGTAGTCCACATTCATTTAAACTCCACCGTTCGCGCCTAAATATTTTTTATCCAATACATACAGATAATAAGACAATTACCAGCTTTATTTTAAATAGACAAACTCAATAATAACCCCCGCGTGGCTTTTACCCTATTGAGTGGATTTAATTTTCTCATGGGCAATATCGGTTTACCCATGAGTGCCATACAAGGTTTTATCCAATAAATAGCTTAGGAATTCATATTTTTATTAAAAATTTTAATGACATTTACAAGAAAATAATTTGACAAGTGACAGTTGAGTGGGTAAAATAAATAATTATCCACTCAATAGAGTAAAAGTATTGAGTTTGTCTATTTAAAATAATGTCTTATCTGTATGTATTGGATAAAATTATTTTAAATATTTAAATTAGTAATATAGGTATAGTTAATATGAATATATTCCTTCATCTAACCAATTAAATATATATTTTGTTTTAGTTATTAGGTTTTTTATTTTTTTATCATTTTTTGTGTCATAAATTAATAAAATATTTAGGATAAACACAAGCAAGTCATAAATATATTTATATATAATTATTTAATTGTATCTCTCAGTACCCAGAATGAAAACAACCAATACAGGTTAAGTTTGTAAATTGTGTGTGTTTGCTTCTTTAATAATTTTTGTATCTAGGTAACATCAATAAATATTTGTTTTTCTTTAAATATAAGCGCGTGAAATACATAATTATGCTTCATAGCTTACCCTCCATTCCATGCTTTGTAGTCTATTTTTCTGACCTCAGAGTTGGTACAGTTTTAAAAGCCTCTCCAAAATATTAGGCCAATTAGTTCATTATAAATCTTTTTCAACTGGATTACTGGATAGCTTAGTTGATTAGAGCGTCTGAGTACAGAATGGCAGGTCCTGGGTTCGAATCCCTGCCGGGAACAACGTGTTTTTGAAACTCAATTAACTTAATTCATAATCCCTTATTCTATACCTATTATTTTATTTTCAGATTTCAAAAATGCAAGCAGTACTGCTTCTCTTCCTCGTAGCGTCTTCACAAGCACTTCCACAAGGAGCACCCCCCACAGTATGTGACACCCTCCTCCCAAACCATGGAGGCGGTATACCTCCTCAAAATAATATACCTCCATACATAATAATCCCCAGGCGGCAAGATGGTGCAGTTTTAGTGACATTAAATTCGGGATTGGGAATACCCTTCCAGGGATTTTTACTCCAGGCGAGGACTCCTTCCAGAGAAATTCTGGGCGAATTTGAAGTATCACCAGCAACTGAGGGACATACCATAGAGTGTGCACAACCCGGGGATTCTTTGACGCATAATTCGCCTGATAGCAAGGCCTCTTTGGATGTTAAATGGATCCCTCCCCAGGGGTATGAAGGACCAATCATATTCAAGTAAGTAGTCATATAAAATCCAAAATGTTTGGACCAAGACACATATTGCTGAAAATGTTGGAATAGTTATTAGTTTTTGTTTAAAATTTCACACAATATTATTGGACAAGATAATAAACGGAAAATTTGCCTGAATATCAACGAACTAATAACTCTTCTCTCTGGAATAGGCATCTATTCGTTAAAACTGACAAAAACGTCGGAAACATAAACATTCGTCTGTCTTACTCGCACATCTTTGTTCTAACAGAGAGAACAATAACAGTTACTGGTAACTGTTATTGTTCAGGCTTGAATATACCTACTATTTGTTTACAAACAAACTAGATGTTGGCGATACTTTATTTTAACGGTATGCGTATTCTAGAAAGAAGAGTTATTAGTTCGTTGCTGAATATTAAAATTATATTTAAAGAGCAGGGGCGTACCTAAAAGGGGCGGGGGTGCCTTCCTCTTAACCTCCCTTTGAAAATTTGGTATATTGGGATTTATATTTTAAAAATTGGTAATTTTTAAGGTTTATTAGTAAATAAATTTTGGACCTGTTCTCCCCAACGATGTCTCTTCGGTACAAGAGATGCAGGCCGTGAAATTGAAATGTTTTATTTACATTGAGTTAATTTTCTGCGGGTTCTATAAAAATTAATATAATATTTAAAACTCTGTACTGTTTTTTTATATTATCACTAACACTTTTTATGTTGTGGTTCACCATGAAATAGATTGGTATTATTACCTTTTTTATTGCAAAAATAATATTTAAATTAAATATAAAAACTAGACAATAATATTATCTACACTCAAAAAAAGAGAGTGCAAAAAATATTATATTATAGTATGCGAACTAAGTCTTTAGTGTTCGCGACTGTTTTTTTTTTTGCTGAGACGAAGTCGAGACATAAAACACTCGAAATTACTAGATAGTTCGCAATGTGGTATACATATATAATATTTTTTCTACTACGTAAAGCTAGTAACTCCAAATATCAGTTAAAATACAGTTTAAAAATTATTTTGACATAGCTGTCAGTTTGACAAGTTGAAAAAAGTCAGTAGTCTTAAACTTTTTTCTTATTGACCGTCGTCAATAAACAATGCTTAACATCGGTCAATAATAAAAGAGTTCACTCATTTTTTTGGTTGTCAAGTTAATCATTGACAACGGTTTATAAGTTTAATTGGGTAGTAGAGAAAAGATGTATACCTTAATTATTTTTATTTTATTTTTCAGTGCTACTGTAGCTCAGTCCTACGACACGTTTTGGGTAGGCATTGAATCAAACCCAGTTCAAATCTCAAAAAGGGCGATAAACGACCCATTACCAATTTCTCCAAAACGCCCATCCGGAACAACACCTCCATATTTCACTCCAGAAGTGGCCAGAGAAGCATCTACAGAGTTCGACCCCTTCTACGAAGGTTGTTTCACCACTAAACTTTGCTTCGGGTCCCCGGCTAACTGCGTTAACTCCAAAAACTGCAAAGCTGTCGTTGCAGTTACCGTAACCGGGGATAAATATGATTTTGAGTTAAAGGCGCACAATAACGCAGCTTGGGTGGGTGTGGGTTTATCAGACGATGCCAAAATGGGTGACGATTCGGTCATAGAATGTGTTAAAAAGAATAATGGGGTTGCTGCTTATATGTCATGGACCACGTTCCCGGCATATGGTGCACCTAGACTACCCAATGTAAGTACCCTAAAGGACCCTGGTAGCAAAGAACATAAATCTAACTTAACAAAACATTAGATTAGTGACATTTTTATGTTTAGTCTCTAACGTTATACAAATCTAACGTTAAAAGCTAATGTTTGACAAAAACGTTATAAAATACTTAAATCTAATGTTAGTTACCTGACTAAATTCTAACCTTTTTATAACGTTAGAAATTACCATAAATTTAACCTTACTCTAACTTTTAAGTATTTTATGACTTCCCATTATTAATAAGTAAGATATAGTGGAAAAGTCTTACCACAGACCCCTGTGTGTCTATAGGTTTGATAATTATCCGTAAAAGGTTTGAAAATTCTAAAAAAATAAAATAAAAACCCTAAAAGATTTTGTTATTCTGCAATATTTTAATATATTATATTATGGTGTACTAGGTATAACAATTTTGAAAATCTAAAATGCTTGGCACTTTATTTAAACATGTATCTAAAAATGCGTAGTTTCATAGGTATGGGCATCCCCCGGTTTAATTAATAGCCATTACGTGCCTACAGATCATAATCAGATCATGACCAGATCATGATCAGATTATTTTCAGATCATGATCAGATCATGTTCAGATCATATTCAGATAATTTTCAGATTATGATCTGATTTAATGTATTTTGTAGCCTCAACTGGGAATTCAACTCCTCAATGGTAGCGTAGTCGACGACAGTATTTACTGCAAAGTGAGAAGAGATCCAATCACCAACGTAAATGGCAAAATCTTTAATTTGATGACAGATAAATATAACTTGCTTATTGCTGCTGGATCCAGCATTAAACGTAAGTATTTTTTTTATAGAAAAACCAGCATGGTTTTAAAAGGGTATAAAAAATCTTAACTAAAAAAAATTAAAAATTGGGTATTTGACTTGTATACCGTGTAGATTTAAAATCTTAAGGTCGATTCAGGCATAATTATCACTAACTAAACTAGGCTATTATTATAAGCAAAATTTAAAAAGTAGTTGCGATCAGCACCACCGTATGTCGCTGTGAGTTTTCTGTCAATGAGCTACCAAAAAATCTATTTTTAACTTGTTGAGTCATATACATTTCATTTATTATATTCAGATTAAGCTATGTTCATAGTTATACACAATAATTCTAGGGCCAAGGGGCTAAGAATAGTCTTTAAAAAGTGCCTTTGTCATATGTGGTACTTAATCTTTTAATGAAATGAGAATTTATGATATGACATTTTGATTAAATGAAAATTCTTTAGACTTTTTAGTGTGGACATATGTCAGATAAAGTTTTTGAAGTCTTTTTTTACCCCTTAGCCTACAGAATAATTGAGTAAAACTATGAAAATAGACCAATCTAGATGTAATAAATGTAATGTGTTTGACTCGGTAAGTTAAAAATATATTTTTCGGGGACCCCATTTCACCAAGTCCAAACCTTTTCGAGGCTTCTAGCATCCAGAGGAACCCGATCCAGGACCTGACGATTTGCAAATAGCTTAATTTGAATTTACTTTAAGACATACATAAAATACAACTGGGAGCAAATAATGAAATAAAAATGGTCACCAGCTCTTAGACTAATGGAGCTCTCTACAACTAGAATTATGAAACAAAAGACGTCTACCCTATCTCTATCTCATTTGTGCTACACTTTCCAGCCAACCAAATAAATACTGTATCTGTTTTTCATACAACAAATACAGTATTTATTTGGTTTGCCGGAAAGTGTAGCACTGAGCGGCACGAACGAACATAGCTAATGTGAATCTGTAGAATAAGATAATTTTACTAAAATTTAGATGGCGCCAGTAATTTCCTTAATAAAAATAATATAGTTACACTTTTTGCCCGGCCAAGTAAATATTGCATTTGTTCAACAAAGAACAAATACAGAATTTGTTTGGTTGGGTGGAAGTGGGAGTGTATGTATTTCTTCTATCCTTTTTGGCTAGAACTTTTGTCCCTGTCTAATCTAACGGGAGAAATTGTATTAATTCTGATCTAGACCATTGAGTATTATGCTGTTGAGAACAAGAAATGTAGAAACTGTATATAATGCAGGAATAACATTTAATAGTTTGCTATATTTATTTTTGTTTATTTACTTTATGACTAAGTAATTACCATAATTAGGCAGTATTAATGAAAAGGCAATACACATCTATATTAAATTCAAGGTTTAAGGCATATCACAGCGTTGATTAATAAAATAATAGTTTTAAATAGGTATAAAGTCTATAACTCCAACTCTTTTTCTACTAAAACGGTGTACCTTACATAGACCAAAAAATACTACCTACTTAACTAGGTTATTGTTTTAAAGATCTTTGAAATTATTACTTATTATTATTTTCATTTAGAAGGGAATTTTTATGTTTTTTTTTTGGTTAAATGGTAAAATATATGTTAAAGTTAAAGTCTGTTTAATCTATTTATATCTAGTGTGCTTATAATTATCGATTACCTGACTTATATAGGTATGACTCAATTATATTTTTAAACATTCTTTGAAATAATTATAAACGCAATAATTTGCATACGTCTAAAATTAACTTTTTCTCAAAAATTAAAAACCTTAAAATTTAAAAATTCTTTAATAGTATAGCAAAAAATAAACTTAAATAAATCTTTCTACGACTGCTTTAGAATGTAAGCAAATACACACACTTTTCAAACACAGAATGAATTCATTCTAGCTCTAGATACGGTATGAATATGAGCACATGTAGTGCCATCTCTTGTTTATAAAAGTAGAGAAAACTGTAGCAAAATTAGCGAAAATATATTTAAATATTGAATAATTTAATGCAATTTAAAGTTTTGCGGTAAAATTACATAAAGTTTATTAGTTTATTTTATTAATTTAGTTCAAAAAATTAAAACTGCTCTATTGTTTAATATTTAAACCTGATATCTGTCACAACAATCTGACATAACCCTCAATTTTTGCATTATAATTTGTAAATATGTGCTAAAATTAAATAAATATTTTTTTTAAGTACTGATTTGATAAAATTATTAAATAACATTAATTGCTTTATTTGAAGATATATGTTTTGTTGCATTTACAATGTCGAGTCACAAAAAACATTTATTTTAACCTTGTCCGCAGTTTAAAGCCAGACAGTGTTTCATATTTGCAGTCGAAAAAAAAGTATAGTCTACAACACGTATGGAATAGTCATTCCGCGCTCGCGGGACCGTCATACTCGCCTGCCGGCTCGTATGACAAACTTTCGGCTCGCGCGGAATGTTGTCTATTCCATACTAGTTATAGAACTTACTATTTTGAACGATTTCCTTTGTACTTTTTAAAATTGAAAATTTAATAAATTTTTAAAACTAATTTATGCTATATTTTTATTAGAGTGTATATTTTTGTTGTTTCAATTTTGATTTTCTATTTTCAGAGAACTCTGTTTCCTATCACGATATGGCCGTTTTGCCCAGCGGCGAAAAACAAGCACTATCGGACGTTTCAGCTTTGGCTGCTGCGTCCAAATTGTTAGTGAGACTCCATGGTTCCTTCATGATCGCTGCGTGGATCGGAACCGCATCGGTTGGTATCCTGCTGGCCAGGTACTACAGACAGACATGGGTTGGAAGCTCTCTATTTG
This sequence comes from Brachypterus glaber, assembly GCA_958510825.1. Classification (NCBI taxonomy): domain Eukaryota; kingdom Metazoa; phylum Arthropoda; class Insecta; order Coleoptera; family Kateretidae; genus Brachypterus; species Brachypterus glaber. Next base: position 44,985,294 of record OY294049.1, on the reverse strand, counting down.
GAAAGGACCTTTGGTTTGCGGTAATTTTTTTTTTTATAATTTTTTGGAGTTTTATTTTTTCGAAAAATAACACCTCCTAACCCCTTCACTCCGTAACCCCATATATTATAACCTCTTAACCCCATCATCCTATTCTGTGGAGAAGTCCGGTTCTCGAAATCATAAGAGTTTTGTGAGTGAAGTCATGAATCAAGGTCTACTTCATTATTTTTTTAACCGGACTTCTCCACAGAATAGGATAACGGGATTAAGGGGATATAGTATATGGGGTTACGAAGTGAAGAGATTTTGAGGTTATGTTGTTAGGGGATTTTGGGGTTATAAAGTTACTTACCTATGACTATGTTCCACAAAAAAAAACTGAGGAATTTGTTCTGCTTTCCCAAACTAGATTTTTCTACTTAATGAGGTTACGGGATTTTGAGGTTATGCGGCTATGGTATTATGAGGTTAGGGGATTACGGGGTTCTGGGGTTATAGAATTATCAATTTGGGGACAGGGGGGTGACAGTGGTATGGCATAGGTGATTTTAGCGGTTTCAGTAGTTTTTCGGGTGTTTTTTGTGGTTATGTCAAAATCCTGACGTGTAGGGGTTAAACGGGTTGCTGATTCAGTTTCAGCGGGAAAAAATACATAGGAATATCATATAAAGAACTTTCACTTTCGGGTTTAGACCGTGTTAATGGATTTTCACTTTCCGACGTTTATACAAATACAGAAATCCCAGACCCAAACAACAGGACAATAGTGACAATGACAGACAGACACAAGTTATACTTCCCTATGTAAGCGGTATCACGGATAAAATAGGTAAACTTTTGAAGAAGTCAAATATTAAGCCTATATTTCGGTCCAACCAAAAATTAGGTCAATGTTTGACTTCAACAAAAGACAAAATACCCCTGAGTTCAGAAGGCGTATATAAATTACCCTGCTCCTGTGGTACGGTTTACATAGGTGAAACTAAGAGAAAAATTTCTACAAGACTTCAAGAGCATAAGCGCAATATAAGAAAGAAACAAATTTCCTTATCGGCAGTAGCCGAACATGTACATGAAACAGGTCATAAAATCAATTTGTCTGAAACAAAACAAATATTAACAGAAAACAGAAAAATGCCAAGGAAGATACGGGAATCGATAGAAATCATCAAGCATCCTAACAATCGTCATAAATAGTGACACAAGTTGATTCGAAACTTAGTTTCAGATTAATCCCTGAAGATGTCTCTAGTAGTAAGAGACGAAACGTCGGAAAGTGAAAATCCATTAACACGGTCTAAACCCGAAAGTGAAAGTTCTTTATATCTTAATGGCCGTGAAAGCTTAAAATCTAAAATAGGAATATCATACTGGAATCCAAGACTCAGAATTTTTTTTTGTGGGCCTGTGTAATTTACAATTATTATGGAATGTTATATTTATATGGAATAATTATTTAACTTTTTGTTTTAGTGGCACAGAATGTTCATGATATTGACCTGGGCACTGACCGTAACCGGTTTTGTGCTAATATTTGTGGAACTTAAGGCTTGGTCCGGTGAAAATAACCCACATGCCATTCTGGGTACCATCACTACCATTTTATGCTTCCTCCAGCCCATTGGAGCATATTTTAGACCCCATCCTGGTACCTCCAAGAGACCTTTGTTCAACTGGATGCATTGGTTGTTGGGAAATGTCGCCCATATTATTGCAAGTAAGTTCAAATTACTAATTTTGAAAAAAATTATTTTTTATATGCCTTTTACTTTTGAGCGACCTCGGAGAAAAGAAAGTATTTTGGCGAAAAAAAAGTTTTCCAGCACGGTAAAAAGTAAACTGAATATTCAGTTAGAAATAGATATGAAATAGGAAGTTATTATCCTATACAATTGTACTTTAATTTTTGTTAAAAATGCGCAACATTTCATGTCCGTCCTTATAGTATATTAAAGTACTAGTTTCATAACATACGTTTTTAGCGCGCGAGTACAAGTTTAGAAAACGAGCCGCTTGCGGTGAGTTTTCTAAAGTACTAGTGCGCTAAAAACGTGTTATGAAACGAGTGCTTTATACAATTTTTTCTATTTTGCTCTAAAATTAAAAAAAACTTACATTTAAATTGATGACTGATTTAGGGATTTTTGTTTTGAATTGGCATTACAGTTTTCGCCATGTTTAAAATTCTAAGAACGAATATTATTTTGATATATTTTATAGTAATTTCTTCTGTTTTCCACTACAAGTAACCAGCCACAATTTTAACACGGTAAAACATAACCTAAACACAAAATTTTGTAGATAATTAAACTTTAAACCGACGTTCACAATTGCACGACAAACGTCAAGAGATAGACTTTTGTCTGTTGCCAACCCAAAAGAAAAAAAAGTAGAGACCTCTTATGGGCCTATAAGAACACGCAAAATGCGTGCGATTATGAGCTTATAAGAGTCGCAAAATAGAAAAAATATTAAAATACGTGACTTTAGAACTAAAGCGTTTCTAACAAAAACTAAAGTACATTTGTATAGAATCTTAACTTCCTATCCATTTGTAACCGTTTGTAATATTTAGTTAAAAGCCTTACAAAAGTCAAAAATTGCATTTAATCAGAACAGGGTCTAACTCACACATACTTACATATTTTATTTTTTGTTCCCTCATGGACAAGAAAAACTGGCAGACTAACATCTCTACTCTAAATTTCTCTACTCCCTAACATCCCTACTCCACAACAACTCTACTCCGTAACATCTCTACTCCATAACATCTCTACTCCGTAACAACTCTACTCCACACTATAGACACTCGATTAGCCACTTGTCTTAACCCAAAAGAATATTTGTCACTGTCAAAAATGAATTCAGTTTATTAATTACTTAAATATTAGTGCATGTTAAGAGTACGCGGTCATTGTTGCTTTTAGAATAATTCATTTATGATTGTTCTAGATTTACATTTAAAGATAAACGTTTTCTAGGAAAAAAATAAAATAATCTAGAAGAAGAAGATTCTTTGTTCTTTGAACTGCTCATTTATTATTAAGTGGCTAATAAAGTGCATATAGTGTGGAGTAGAGTTGTTACGGAGTAGAGATGTTATGGAGTAGAGATGTTACGGAGTAGAGTTGTTGTGGAGTAGGGATGTTATGGAGTAGGGATGTTAGGGAGTAGAGAAATTTAGAGTAGGGATGTTAGTCTGCCGAAAAACTTTGTAGAGTTTTTTTTAATCGAAATAACCTTTAAATATTCTTAAAAAATGCTAAATGCTGAATGTAAGATTTTATGTTTTTTTCTCTTTTTAGTCGTGACAATATTTTTTGCTGTAAAATTGACTAAAGCGGAGTTACCAGAATTCATGGACTGGGTTTTAGTAGCTTACGTCGCTGTGCATGTTATAACCCATTTGATACTGTCAGTTATGGGCTGCATAGCCGAAAAATCATCAGAAAGAAGAGTTACCTCTTTTCCCATGAAAGATTTGGGCACAGGGAGGAATTCAGTGTATACTGACCGGAACGCCGACTTACCTGTAAGTATTTTGGTTTCAGCAATAAATATCTGTCTGTTTGTTACCCTGATATCTCGAAAACGCTTTAAGCTATATACTTGAATTTTGGACCATAGGATCCTTATCCAAAGTTCTCAAATGTTATTGGTTTTGGTAAAATTAGGGGTGTATTAAGAAAGTAAAAACGTTTACTTTTTTTCGATAGATAGCACAAATTAAAAAATATATATATCTTGCGATTTTTCGTTTTAGATAATATTATATTTTTGTTTTAGTACACTTCATTCAGAAAATTCTTGCTTGGGCTATACATGGTATTGGTTCTCGCCCTAGTTGTAGCCTTAATAGTGATAACAGCCCTAGCCCCAATCGAAGAAGCATGGGACACTTTAAAATCATCGATGAAAAACTAGAAAACTACAGGGACATTTTTTGTGATTTTTTTTCTGTCACACAGACTGTGACACAGTGACAACCAAATAAAAAACAGTTTGTCCAATGGACATTTTACAGGTTTAAGAAAAATAAAAAGATATTCAATAATGTTATAAACCTTTCTGGACAAAATATGGACTGATTTTCATACACAACGCAGAAGTTTTTTTAGCTAACTGTACACAGTTGTTATATATTTATACATATGTATCTAAACATCACCTAACTTTTTTTAATCGTTGGTTTATGTTTGTTTACATTGATTTTTTCGCAGGTTTAGAGTTTTTGCACCGAACTAAAAACTCTTCTCTCTAGAATACGCATACCGTTAATATAAAGTATCGCCAACATCTCGGTTTGTTTGTAAACAAATAATAGGTATATTCAGGCCTGAACTATAACAATTACTAGTAACTGTTATTGTTGTCTTTGTTAGAACAAAGCTGTGCGAGTAAGACAGACAAATGTATATGTTGGCTACGTTTTTGTCAGTTTTTAAAAATGAAATGCCTATTCTAGAGAGAAGAGTTATTAGTTCGTTGAGTTTTTGGTGCTAATGGTAGCCTTTCCATTTGAACTAAGAATACATTTCTCACGATAAACGTACCCTAAAAATCTTAAAATGACAGTGTGTGTATGGATAATCACTCCCTATATTTAAGCAGTATTAAACCGTACCATTCGTAGATTTTTCAAACAAAAATGACCGTTAAATTCAGTAAGTGAGGGATATAACCACTCTTAAAGAAATTTATCGTGGATAACAATAAATTTTACCATATTTAACGGTAAATATTTTTAGGTAAATTATATACCAAAATGATTTTTGGATATATATTTATTTTCATTTGGAGTATTTTATGTAAATATTAGTTGACTATTTGTAAAATTGAAAAATAATTCAAGGCCGTTTTTGTACTTAAAAAAAACATTTTTGTATTTTACGTTGAGACGTTTTAAATGTCTCACTAGGTTTGGACTGTCTCATTTACATGGCGTATTAAAAAAATTTATTGTAATTTTCTTTTAAACGGCCGGGCATTTTTTAAGGAAATGTGCTGGGAGTGCCAAAAACTACATAACTTGTGAATGAGTTATGTAGTTTTTGACACTCTTGGCACTTTTCCTTAAAACACCACCCTGTCAAGCGGCATCTCGCACTTTAGTATTTGAATTTTTAAATTAAAATATTTCGGCCTGCAGACATCAAATTAAAAGTGTGGGACGCCGTTATTTATCGTATTGTTTGTGTACCTTACAAAATGACTAACGTCCTAATTGTGACCAACTTCAGAGTGTGGTGCGATTTATGTTTTAAAATAATTTAAATATAAGTAGTTATGATTAAAGTGAAGAAACTGAAAATAATTTTATTAAAAAATGTGCATTCATGTTTTTATTTTACTTATTTTTTTTTACTTTGAACAGTATTTTAACAGTTTTTTATTTATGTAGATAAAAAAATACCCCAAGTAGACAGTATGCTAAACATTTATTTTTATATTTTCAAGCCAATATTTAACATACATACTGTATAAATTGGAATGTCAAAATTTTTATTTAAATTATTTTTTTGTAAATAAATATATTTATGTTAGGTATTTACTAAATATTTTGTTTTAATTTTTATTTCCATGTATACATGGTATACAAAAGAAAAAAATAAATACCACTTAATTTCGCTAGACAAAAATATTCCAAAAAGACCTCAAAAAACGAAAAAAAAAAATATATATAAAATAGAAATGTAATTTATAAAAAAAAACATTAAAAGAATTATATTTTAATATTTAGAGATACAACAAAACAATTGAAAAAGAATTATTAATTATTAAAAAAAAAATTGTCCGCTTTTTCCCCGACTTACCTTATGCGTTTCGGACAACCTAACGGACATACAGATCTGAATAAGGGGCTGTCCATATATTACGTAACGCGCCTAGGGGGGGGGGTCAGAGAAATTGTTACAGTTTGTGACAGGGGGGAGGGAAGGTCTAGGCAAACGTTACGTAACGGAATTTAATAATTTTAATTTTAATTTCCTAAGCTTGGCAGATGTATTTTTATTTCAACATAAATTACTATTTAGTGGCCCATAATTCCCTTTTTCACACAAAAATTGACGAAACTATGCATATTTAAATAATTTTGCAATCAGTAAAAAAACTGTTAACATTGATATTAAAAAAAATTCTTACGGCCCTGTTCTTGCGTGATCTTGCCGATGAATCATCGGCGATGATACATTTTCGCGCGGAATGTTTACTCACAGAACACCAATGTGTGTACTATTTTGTGTACCTGTGCATAAACAATATACATGTTATATGTGACACTCAGTGTAAAAAGAGGTACCTAGTATTTTTTCCCTGTGTGATATTGATTATGAATATTTTTTTACAGTTTGAGTGTTTTTTTCGTGTAAATTTTTTTTAAGGTTATGTTATACTATATTTTAGGTTCATGTTTGTTTTGTCGATAAAAACGAATCAATAGTGAGAATACAGTTAATTTTATTGCGAAAACAAAACTTTTATATTGTTACGCGTTACACAGGGGGGTGTTGGTAAATGTGACAGTTTGTTACACAGGGAGGGGAGGGGGTCAATTTTTTTGAAAAATTTCGTTACGTAATATATGGACAGCCCCTAATTACATAATAATATGTAGGTATGATTTCCCTTGCGACTTTACAATCACGCTAAAAAAACTCTGGAAACATTCTAATAACATTTTGTAATCATGCTGTTACCAGAGTATTTCCAGAGTGTATTTGTGCCCTTTATCCATAACGTTCCCAGAGTAAAATCAGAGCGTTTTCAGAGTGTTTTCGTTTGGAAGTCCAAACGAAAACACTCTGAAAACGCTCTGATTAAAAAAAAAAAAAGTCCAAACCCACTTTGGATCTACTGTGAATCAAGCCTGGAACCACTCTGATTCAACTCTGACAAAATGGCACAAAACCACTCTGGAAACACGTTGGCAGCAGAATGTTTTCACTCTGACTCTGTTTCCAGAGTGTTTCCAGAGTAAGTTGAAGGTCGCAAGGGTTATAATAAATGTAAGAGTATTTTTTTTTTCATAAATTTATTGAATTTTAAAAACGGTTTTAAACTGATCATAAACGGAAATCAAAGCGCCAATAAGTGGGTAACAAATAATTAAAATCGTCAACCAGGTAAGTCCGGTCCTGGTTTCTTCAGAGGTATATCGATTTATGGCATGTTTGTCGAATCCATAGATTAAGGCTACCATTCCAAGAGTAAAAGAGGTTATGCCCAGAAGGTTATGGACAAATTTTATGTATACAGGTGGTATAAAATTTTTTAGGGCTTTTGAGAGAAAGACGATTACAAGTCCACCTACGGTTGCTGCTAGACCAATCACAAATGAAGCGAATCCTAGAAAATAAAAAAGGTCTGTTGCAAACAATACATTACATTCCCATATACAGGGGGTTTCAGTTAAAACTGCCAGTGCCGATATCGGTAATATTACTCATAAACTAAAAGAGATATTTAAGATTTATGAAAAGCATGGTATAGATGTAATGTTTGACTATGTTTAGTCATAAACTAGACCCCAAGACGTCCCATAGATAGGCGTCGCGACGCTTTAAAATATTTTTCGACGGCTATAGCCTGTTCAACATATAGCCGGCTATATGTTGAACAGCATTTTTTTCCGAAAATGCCCAATTCTTTTTTGCAATTAGACTGAAATTAATATCTCCACTCGTTTCCGAGATATTTTACATTTTGAGCATAACAAATGTAAATATTTACATCTAAAATCGCAAATATCTCGAAAACTATTAAATTTATCGATTTAAGGGTAAGCACAAAAAATATTAAAGCTAAAAGTAGACTACTACTACTATTTATTTATTTTTTATTAATGCTTGCTACAGGGACCTTTAAAAATACTATTATATACCAATGATTGCAAACAAACAAATGTTTGTTTCTCAACGAACTAATAACTCTTCTTTCTAGAATACGCATACCGTTAAAATAAAGTATCGCCAACATCTCGGTTTGTTTGTAAACAAATAGTAGGTATATTCAGGCCTGAACAATAACAATTACCAGTTACTTGTATTGTTGTCTCTGTTAGAACAAAGATGTGCGAGTAAGACAGACGAATGTTTATGTTGCCGACGTTTTTGTCAGTTTTAACGAATGAAATGCCTATTCTAGAGAGAAGAGTTATTAGTTCATTGTTGTTTCTACAACCTACAGTCACTTAAATGTCTACAAATATTGAAAAAAATTACATCGCCTTTTGTTTCTAATTTACTTACCCAATTTTCCATGCAAAGTGGTAAAGTGGAAGTCTTTAGCATTGATTTTGGTAGATATTCCAACAATAATACATATCATACCCATACCCATCAAAATACCGTGGATCCATCCTTTGAATTTTCTGTTTATATTTATAGTTATGGTACTGGATGATGTGAAAAGTACTATAGCTTCAGCCATAAAAAATGCATACTAAAAATTAAGTGTATTAGGTGGTTGCGGCAAATATGAGCCAGTGGGTGATATTTTTACATTTTTACATTTTTGTTTTTAACCTCGTACTGTTCTACTTAATTAAGCAGGACTTGTTTGGGCTAATAGTAGAGGGGAACCACTGGCTTTAATTTACTTTCGAACCAATTTTATAGGGAGTGTCCGATTCACTTACGGGTTAGCCAAATTTCAATTATTAATTAACTGAAAAAGGCAAATCGGCGCCGGTGAGAATCCTACTCACGCAATTTGGGTATTAAACTCGTCAAGTACGACGCGGTAGTCCACTACACCAATCCTCCCATATAAGTATATATTTTTTTAATTTATTTAATGGTTTTTAGTCGTTTTGTGACCTTTTTTGAGGTATTTTATAACATATTAGACTGTTAATAGTACAAATAATTTTGGTGCTACCAATCGGTCTCCTTCCATTTCATGTTTCATGTCTCATGTCACTTGAAGTTTTCTGTGAAAATGTCAATGTCACTTTAAAGTTTAATTATATACAAATTTTTGTGTTTTTTTATTTTTTACCGTGTTAAAATTGTGGCTTGGTTAATTGCAGTGAAAAAGAGAAGAGATGACTATAAAATATATCAAAATATAATTTGTTCTTGGTATTTTAAACATGGTGTAAACTGTAATACCAACCCAAAACAAAAATCCCTAAATCAGTCATCAATTTAAATGTAAGTTTTTTTTTAATTTTAGAGCAAAATAGAAAAAATTGTATAAAGCACTCGTTTCATAACACGTTTTTAGCGCACTAGTACTTTAGAAAACTCGCCGCAAGCGCTCGTTTTCTAAACTTGTACTCGTGCGCTAAAAACGTATGTTATGAAACTAGTACTTTAATATACTATTAAAATTTTCACTTACCCCCAATGTGCACAAAATATAATGCCATGCTTTAATATTATTTAAATCCGAATGTTGGAAAATGGTCCATAAAATGCTAAACACAAGAACCGCCACTAATTGTTGAAAAATAATGTTCGAGATCCATAACATTCGATTTTTTAACGAGTATTCGCTGGTAGCTGCCATTTTACAAATAAATAAAATAAAATTTTCACAGAATAAATTAAAAACTAATAAAAATAAATAAATATTAAGCACGAACCGATTAGTAACAATTGGGTTTTCACATCACTGCAAAATATAAGTAGCTATAAATGGATTGATAAACAAGTCAGGAAGATATGTACTGCTTCGCATTCCATTATATACTATTCACACTTATTTTACGCAAGTTAAAATTATTTAACTAAAAATCAAAATAAATTAAAAAGTAAAAAATAGTTATTTATGGTACTAGTGGGTAAAGTAAGATATTGCCCATGAGAAAATTAACCTGCGAGGCGTCAGCCAAGCAGGTTAATTTTCGAGAGGGCAATATCGGTTTACCCATGAGTGCCATACAAGGTTGCATCCAATAAATAGCTTAGGAATTCATATTTTTATTAAAAATTTTAATGACATTTACAAGAAAATAATTTGACAAGTGACAGTTGAGTGGGTAATATAAATAATTATCTACTCAATAAAGTAAAAGCCACGTGGGGGTTATTATTGAGTTTATCTATTTAAAATAAAGCTGGTAATTGTCTTATTATCTGTATGTATTGGATAAAAGTATTTATATTTGGTCCTCCAACCTGGGACCTTTCAGATGGCAGCCAGTTAAGGGCATATGCACAGGCTCGCATAAGAGTGTAATACATCAGAATGCGATGCCGTGATTGGCTTGATTTGCCGCCATGTATCTTGTAAGCCAATCACGGCATCTCATTCTTATGTTTTATATTCTTATGCAAGCTTCTGAAGTATCTCACATAAGCCGACTCGGTCGATACATATTTATTTATATTTATTTATATTTATTTATATTTATTTATATTTATTTATATTTATTTATATTTATTTATATTTATTTATATTTATTTATATTTATTTATATTTATTTATATTTATTTATTTATATTTATTTATTTATTTATTTATTCATTATTTATATATTACAGGTTCATAGTAAAGTATCCACTATAGAGAAAAACTTTAAAGGTAAAAGTTGTATGGTTTTAGGCACATTTTAAAAATATTTTAAAATATACAGGATGGTCCTCTTACCCACCCTAGAGTGGTTATGCGAGCTTGTGGATAGCGCTTAAACCAATACGTCATATCATTGACGGACTCGAGTTTTGGAGTTGGTTCTGGTTAGCGTCCAGTAGGTTAGTTATATTTTGATTAACTTATTTTAACAAAATTATTATCCTAATGAGAACATTTGTTTAAAAAAAATCCACGGTCTTTCTATTAAAAAGGAATAAATAAAATTCTTGAAATAGACAACTTTATGTTTTTAATCTCATTTATTTTAAAAACCGTTAAACGGATATATAAAGTATCTCATATAATTGTATGCAGAATTTTATGCTTCATTTAACAGTAAATAAAAAATATAGCATTCCATTTAAAAAATTGAGTTTTTTATGTTTGAAAATCCAAAATTTAAATATTTATTTTGAACGCCCTGTACAAAATACTTTATTTTTTACACATAAAGTAATTAGATACACCCTTTTAAGATAAACTTATAAAACTTTATTAATTTTTGACAAAAAATACAAAAATTGGAGAATGTTTTATCTCATCACTAAAAATGCATTCTTTCTCAAAATATATATATATATATATATATATATATATATATATATATATATATATATATATATATCTCAAAAATATAAATAATAGACCCATATAATATAATATCAAAATAACCCACCCTAAGAGGACCATCCTGTATATTTTAAAATATTTTTAGCATGTGCCTTTTGTAAAGTTGTTCTCTAAAATAAATACTTTACTACATATCGACCGAGTCGGCTTGGGTGAGACACCCTGTATAATATTATTTTCTGGTCAAATATGCCCTTAAAAGATTTTTCTTTTTAAATGGGTTTTTCTCAAAATTGGGAAGACCTTATAAGAGAAATTTTTCCTAAAAAAATGCGTCAATCAAATTTTTCCTTCAGCTTTTTTCATTTTTTTTAATCCCCCATAACTATTTTTGTTCTGAGGCGATTATTTTCAAAAACAGCTCATAGAACTTGATTTTTCCTGAAAATTTCGAGTCGATCGGATAACTTGTTTTTTAGTTATTGTGTCTACAAAAAACTTGACAGTCGGAAGGATGGACTATGAGACGGAAGGACGGACAGACGGACATTTATTATTTTTTCATGAAACACTTTGTGTCCAAAAATTTCTTGTCTATGATGTTTTTTGGCGATGTTAGAAAATACAAAACTACCGTATTATGCTATTCTAGTGCTTATACACTGTGAATAGTATAATAATAAAAATACTCATAAAATAATGACCACAAAATGTCGATAAAATAATTTCAAAAGCAATAAAATATTGCGTTATGTTGATAAATATAAACATTATTTATATGTATATATACATATATGTGAAGTTTTAAGAAAAATGGGACCTTAATATTTCTAAAAAATTTTGGTAATATTGGCAAAAAATATAAATACACTGTAAAAAGAGTAAAACCATTCAATAATTTCTCAAATGTATGATAAGCTATTTAGCTAGGCAAAAAAGTCTTTAGCTTAAAGCTTTATTTAGTTATCGTATTAAAAAATTCTGGATAGTCAGAAAAAAGGCTGAACGACCTACCGAAATGTCGTTCGCGACAGGCGCTCTATAAAAAAACATTAAAAAGATACTATAATTTTAATTTTTCTTAATAATAATAATAATAATAGTTTAAATTTGGGATTTTTGACAGTACACTGTGTTGAATTAATAAAACAACTTGAATTCGTAGACAGTGTATAATATTAAAATCTTCGCCTAGCGCTTTCGTTTTACAACATCATAATAATAGTATTTAAACAATTTACGATTATATTATATTTATCAACTATTTATTTGCGGAAAATCCTCATTGCAAAATAAATAAACCATTGCAAATGTAATTATTTATAAGGAAACCATTCTTAGAAGAGATAACAGTATTTATAGAATAAATTAAAAAAAACAGTAAGTACACTGTAAAAAGTATTTCCCGCAAATTATTTACCATAATAATTTTAATTGTAATATTAAAACTTGATGTTAGGATATCGTCGTCATCGTCGTAAGAAAGGGCAAATTTAAAAATTCAGTTTCATTTCCTGTAAAACACTAAAAATTTTAAATGACACATTTTAATCATAATATTACTTTTTAGTCTATAATTTTCATACGTCGGGGATATACTTTGACACACGGATCTGTAGCTACAGAAAATATGTGAAGAATGTGTGTGCAAGTGAGAGGCCCGTTGCAGGCACGCATGCCTTATAACGCTTTTGACGGAAAGAAGCGCGCATGATACCTTTCGTCGGAGACTTTGTGTCATATGGAAAATTATAAGCGAGCTGTTTTTCGTTCATGACCGTGTAGCATCAATGGAGCTCTCTACAACTAGAATTATGAAACAAAAGACGTCTACCCTATCTCTATCTCATTTGTGCTACACTTTTCAGCCAACCAAATAAATATTGTATTTGTTTTTCATACAACAAATACAGTATTTATTTGGTTGGCCGGAAAGTGTAGCACTGAGCGCCACGAACGAACATAGCTAATGTGAATCTGTAGAATAAGATAATTCTACTAAAATTTAGATGGCGCCAATAATTTCTTTAATAAAAATAACACTTCGCCCGGCCAAGTTAATATTGTATTTGTTCAACAAAGAACAAATACAGAATTTGTTTGGTTGGGTGGAAGTGGGAGTGTATGTATGTCTTCTATCCTTTTTGGGTAGAACTTTTGTCCCTGTCTAATCTAACGGGAGAAAAATCGCCATTAAACACTGATAAGAAGCCACAACGGCGTACCACAAGGCTAGAGGGGGGTCTAGAACAGAGCAACACCAGCTATCCATTAAATCTATTAAAAAAGCTAAAAAACACGACAAAAAATGACTTATAGCTAGCAATCGCCCTAGTTACACTAATTTTACACCCATTTTTTTTTTACAGTGTGTCCATAGATAATTATTAAATTATAATAAATAGCAATCCTTATTAGTAAAATAAAATTGTTGGTAAGTAATAATAATATTAACAATTTAGTGGTTATATAAATATTTTATATAATTTATAAAAAGAAAAATTCCATTATATGAAAAAACTATTTGGTATGAAAAACATCCTGTATTTTTTTAATTTTGTTATCCTTATTTCCTAAGAATAATTTAATTATAGTATATACAGATAAGTGTTTTTTTAATCTAAAAGTTATTAGTCAATAATAACTGTTATCATTACGTGCGAGTCTAGGGATATGATTTAGATTGTTTTAAGGTGGTACTTAAAAAACATGTTCTTAGAAAAAATAGACAATAAAAATAAAAAGTTTGCTAGGACACCCGCTAATAATAGTATATTATTTACCAAGTGAGAGAAGTTTAACATTTTTGACCTGCGTCAAATTGCGGGATGAGCGCGCTAGCGCGAAGCCCGCAAGACGCGGTCTAAAATGTTAAATCTTCACTCACGTGGAAAATATAGTATTTTTTTCACTACCAGTACAATTAATTAGCTATTTATTTATTTTTTTACTAAAATTTAATGAAAAAGCTCATAAATTTAAAATATCACGCTGGCCGTTCGCGGCCATTAAAAAAACAAATGAATAACTTGACATTTCTGGCAGAAATTTTCTGGTGATCTGCTAAAATTATTAAGTTAGAAAGTGTTTCCGTGTTAAGTGTAATAAAATATATAAAAATGGAAAGTGAAATGCAAAGTGCTGATTCTGGTACTCCCCCAGAAATAAGGGGACAGGCGAAAACTGTGAGGGAGAATCTATTGTCTCAAAAATCAATATATGGGGGTTGTACTTCTAGTAATCTATGATCCTTATGGTAATATATGGGTTGTATAATCTATTATTGAATATGATGGACCAATGATTTTCACTTTTCGAAGTGTTTTTTGTAAAACATGTTTTATAGGTACTAATTTAGTTAATATTTTTTAATTTATCATGCAATAAATAAATTTGGTGCCTAAAGACACTTGTAAATAGCAATGTGATTTAATAATTAAGTGAAACGTCAGATGCCAAAACAGCTGAATAAAAATTCATTATTAACCATGGTGCAATTTCATTATTTTTAGAACCTCTGACGTCATAGGTAGAGAAATAATATTTCTACCAATGAAAAGAACAGTAATAAAGATGTGGTTTTAGGCTGGTAGTGAAAAAAAGTTTTTATGTAACAATTAACAACGTCCACCGGCTCGAAACAAATATAGTTTTAATTAATATTACGAGCATATTTATGCACAAAAATCAATATTTCTTTATATTTATCAAAGCTTTTGGAAGATATAGAAAACTTGAAAAAAAAAATAATAAAGCTCAATTTAAGTTTAGTTTTTATAGTTTTCCAAGAGATGCCGTATGTCACATTATTCCTAAAATCTATCGAATCCTTAAAAAGCTTTTTTCAAAAGCTCAATGTTATTAGTTACAAAGCTTTCCGATAGATGTCTGAGGGATTCAGTTAAGCACCCTTTTATAAATAATTCTGCAACCCTTAAACGTTGATTATTCCCAGATGGCGCTAGAATCTGAAACCGTTCGAAAAACCGACGCGTCTCGACGCACTAAGGTAAAGGATTTATTTAAAGTAAACCTTTGTTGTTTAAGGGTTCTTTCGAATAAAAAAATCTAGTTTCAGTTCAAGTTTTTCTGGTTCATGTTGAAAAAAAAATAAATATGCATGCCTTGGGGAACGTGCAAGTATTACGTAACGCAAATTGTACCCCCCGGGGGGTATGAAGTGTATGAATTTTGGTAAAATTTGCGTTAAGTAATACTTGAACGTTCTAACTGGTTAAAATGCAATTTTTGGTATTTGGCATTTGGCATTTTTGACGCCAAAATTCTTAGTTATCAATAAATATAACGAAATAGGGCTTCTTCCATTCTTTAATTAACGAGTTGCTTAAAACCTAATATTTTCATTTTTTTATTTGTTTTTTTGTTTTAAATATATTTGATTTTGATAATTAAGAAATTTTTCGTAATTTTAATAAAAACAGCCTTTAAAACAAAAAATAAAAAAAAGTACGACGTTAGACCTTTAAGAAACTCTTTAACTGTACAATAAAATATCTAAGATTAAAATAAAAAAAACATCTTAATATCTTTATTAAAGATATTTAATATTATTATTAAAGATTCTTTAACAATAACTGATAATTTCGCCTCAAAATATGTAAATATTAAAAAAAAAAATCAGTTTTTAGATAGATATTTTTTTTTTGTGTGGGAGGTCAGATGTAAAGCTTCGCATTTTTTTCTGGAGTCGTAGGGGATACTCTATGTTTATACCAAATTTCAAGTCTCTAGCTATTTTGGAATTGGGTAAACAAAACTATAAACAATACAAAGGTTTTTTCTCTTTTATATTATAGATGAGCAAAAACATCATCAAGATTGCTCACAAAACTCTTTTTGTAAGCCATTGTGCAGCTTTCAGCAACCCCTTCAGAGTGCAAAGCTCTCCGCGCGCGGCGCTGTTATCAGTTCGATCCCGTAGTATTGAACGTTAGTATATCGTATAGTATTTCACCCATCGCGGGTAATTCGGGGGTAGTCAGCATGTGCTAGGTCGAACAGCGCGATTGAGTGCGGGGTAATTCGACCCAAGTGCCGAATAAAACATTAAAAAACCCCAAACGGCCATATATGAGCATACATGGCCACACATACGTGCAACAGTTATCCTAGAAACGCGGTTTAATTAGAATATGAATAAGTAAGGTTTAATTTGAGTGAAATTTGTGTAGAATGAGCGGATAAGTGTTTAAAATCGGGCCATTGGGATTGTTATGGACCAGGGACGGGTCGGCCAAATTGGCCTTGTGACGGAATAATAAAACATGAGTGTGTGGTGGGGGCCCTTGGTGGGGCTCTTTGTGCTGTGGGTTAGACTTTGTGGGGGCCATGAGGAGGATGATTTAAATAAAATTCAATTTGAAGCCGCTTTTCAAGGTATGTTTTTTTTCTTTGAAGTTTTAGAGTTAGTTTTTATGTTCTTGAAATCCAGAAAAATGATTCGTTAGTTAGAAGTTAAAAATAAAGTTTTCGTGTCTCATTTTCTTGATAAAAAATTGAAATTAGTTGAAAATTCATTCATTTCATCCAAGCGGTGGTAAAATTATACTTTTGACTTTTATGCTGAACGTAAAGTATAACATTTTAGTACTAGGATTAAAAGCTCGTGATTTGCGATCGGGCAGATAAAGTGTAGTTTATTTGACAGTTTACGCTTGCTCAGAGTCTATGTCAAATTTTATATAAAACCAGTATTTTTTTATAGAAATAGTATATTACCTAACATACCTGTTTATAGCAAACGAGCGTGGAAATTATTCTTTCTTACCGAGTTAGGTACACTATTTTTCCCACGGTCCCTCCCCCGAAAAAATAAAGTAATAAATTAATAACAAAAAATATATATTTAATGAAAATTTAAGCAAATTAGAACTTATTACATGAGAAAATTTATTATAAGAAAACTGTAATTTTTGAGCTCTAGATAATTTCGGTAAAATTTGGTGATTTTCATTCAATTTTGGCAAATTTTTACACAATTTAAATGAAGATTAAAAAAAAAAGGTTACCAAAGTTAGGTCAGAAACAGTGAAAAAAGTTGTTTATGTATTTTTTCCAGTAGCTACAGTTTTTTTTAATAGGTTTCTTTCTTGATAAGTCTAAAAAATATGTATGAATACATACAAAAACATGATAAAAAAGGCAAAATATTTGATAAAATATGTGTTATTCGAAAACTGTTATGAAATGTGACGTTTCTGTACAGAAAAGTATTAATTTTCGCACAGAACTATCAAAATTCAATTGTTTTCGTGGCATGATTGAAACGGCCAGCTTTCTTGATCACCCAATTGTGCAGAATTGTTGGATTTCTTTGGGGGGAATAGGAAAAAATTTAAAACCAGACCAGATTTTCTAGTGTATACTAAATCGATGAATGATCTGTATATTCCTGGTTTAAAAATGAATTGTGTAAAAGGGATTTGTATTAGCTGATATCATCTTCGATCCACTTTGGTGATTTATTTGATTTGTAAGATAAATCTTGAGTCGACAATTTTCAGAGATCTATAATCAGAACGTGTGATAAATTGAAGCTAAAATAAATTATTACAATCATAATAAAAGTAGTACTTTAAAGCAAAACGTGTTTTTACGAGCTACCTCGTAGAGAAAAAAGTAATTGATATGGCGAAAAAAAAAAGGTTTTGCAGAACTGCAGTTTTTCAGATTTTGATGTTTTTATCGGTTTTAAGGTCTACCCACTCCGCACATATATGGATGCAACATGGTAAAGAAAGATTTTTTAGGTAACATGTGCCATATTACATGAGACATAACATACATATGTATGCTACATAACATGCCCTATAACAGAAAGATTTTTTACGTTACATGTGCCATATTACATAAGATGTAACATACATATGTATGATACATAACATGCAATATTGCATGTTATGTATCATATATATGGTACGAGAACATACACGATACATAAAATGTTATGAATTCAATACTAAATATGGCGTCTATATTATTTTAATTTTTATAGGTTAGAATCAATAATATTCTTAAAATTGTTGTTAATAATAAAAGTTTTACCCTTAAGTAGTAGAAACGCATGTATTTTTAGACAACTAAACTGATTTTAGATAATTTTAGACAAAAAACTAAAATATATATATTTTTTTAAAATGATTATTTGCTATTTTTTCTCTAAAAATTGGCTTTTTATGTGGCCCATGATTTTTAAGCCTGGTAGAAAGTTTGCTTTCACAGTAAAAATGCACATCGTATAAGAATTTTGCCTGATGGATGCTACATATAAAGATATTTATATACTTTAATTACTAGGTTTATCAAAAAGACGTAAAAATGTTCACCATGTCTAAATTAATGATGCACTCCATAACAAGTAAAATTCGGAAACGCCTACTTTTATTGTTATGTACCTAGTATGTATCTGATATGTAGCATGTTATGTAGCTGATACATAACTTGAGGCGGAAAAAGTCCAAGGACTATACATGGACTATAAAAATTACATGTCTGCAACATCACATAGAACAGTGGTTATGTACCTGCTATGTTCCTGCCATGTATTTGTGTTGACTGGGTATATATTCCGAAAAATAGTTATTCTTGTATTAAGAGCGCAAATGATTTATATAAAATTGTATTATCAGCCGAGATAAGCATATATAATAAATTTTAGCTCTTTAAGTATATTCTAAGTGGTCGAAAAAGCCTTTGGCAGATTTGCCCTAAACAAACATACTAATAAAAAAACATTGCAAGTTAAATAAAAGCTTGTAAAAAACAACAAATATTTTATTAAATATACTTTCCTGTAGTGTGATTTTTTAATCATTTATTATTTTTTTTTTAAATAATTTCATAGCTTTTACAGTGTAGAATCTCAATACTAGAGTACCTTAATGTCATTTTGACGACGGGCATTCAACGTCAAATATCTAGAAACCCTACTCAAGACTGTTGCAGTTGTAACACATTTTAACAGACAAATGCTTTTATTTAAAGGCCCAAAGATACCCAACTATCAAGTAAAAATCTGGATACAAAAAAAAGGCTCGAAAAAAGGGGTTAACCACTTAAAGATTATTTTGGCTCACAGAAAAACAAGTTAACCAACAAGAAAAAGGTGGATTAGTTAATTCAATAAAATATATCTACATAAATATACCTACGTTTTTTAATTCTACTTTCTTAAAATTAAATCGTAAGTGATTTTCCCAAGTAAACAAATAATGACAAGCCATTATGCTTGTAATTTGTGATTAACGTACAAAATTTGAGCAAAATTTAAAAAAAAAATAAAGTTTTTAGATTTTTATTTGGGACGAGTAGAGAAAAATTAAGATAAACCCCCCTGAGCAATCCCCTCAAAAAACCTTAAGTTTAAAGTTTGGCATTATTCTGTCAAATGGTGTGGCCTGTAGGTCCCTGTACCCACGCACAGACAGACGGACATAAAAAATCGTTTTTCTACGATCTAATAGAAAAGTTAACATTTCTACAAAAACAAATGAAGTTTTCAGACTTCAAAATAACCTATTTCTTAGTATTTTACTTTTCAGCTCGTTACCATGACAGCAAAGTGATTTTTATCGCGCGCACAGTGTAGGCAACCGGCATGTCAATCGTAAAACAGCTGTCAGTTATATGCGACGACCATGCATTGAATAGGGCCTTTGCATTTCGGCGCCCTGAAGCAAGCTTCTGGTTCGGCGCCCCTATTTGAAAAAAGTTTTTATCCCACAAAACTTTGACGACTAAAAAAAGAAAAAATAAATTAATAGTAATAAAACATTTTTAAGAACAAGCTTTTAAGTGCAATAAAAAGAAGAAAATAAACTTTCAAGTAAATCAAACCCATCATTTTGTTACGTTATACAATTTTATATGATATAATATAACAAATTGATGGGTTTGATTTACTTGAAAATTTATTTTCTTCTTTTTAGTGCACTTAAATAAAAGCTTGTTCTTAAAAATGTTTTTTTACTATGTCTAGATCAGGTCGATATACAATATCATTATTGAGCTATGAAAAACGTATCGAGAAACCATAGATGTTTGATTTTGTATCGTTATGTTCTAGAAATAAAACATATTTGTTGATTTATGACACAAAACTTTTTCCCGAATGTAAAGACATTTTGCCAATTTATCCAAATAATTTAATTTATTTTTTTTTTGTTTTCTAACGATTCTTTTATACGTTTTTACTTTACTAAAAGGAGAAATCGATTTTACCAAAAATTTAGCAAATTAGGAAAGGTTAAAGTATTACGTAACGCAAATTGTACCAAAATTCATACACTTCACACCCGTTTCTCGCGTTGTTATAGATTATAGAGATTTCATATTTTGGCTACCCCCCTAATAGGGGGTGTGTTAGGGGGGATAGCCAAAATATGAAATCTTTACAGCCTTAAATAACGCGAGAACCGGGGTATGAAGTGTATGAATTTTGGTACAATTTGCGTTACGTAATACTTGAACGTTCCCTTAAAACATATTCAAAAAATTTTGTTTTGGCTTTTTACAGACTCTGGGGTCAATTCAGTTGACTACATAGCACCGAATGGGGAAAGAAGCGAATGAAGCACAATTATAAATTTGTTTGTTTATGTGAGGTTAAGATAAATCAGTTAAAGAACTGACATTTAAAAACAGTTATTTTTAAATCTAACTTTTTTGGGGCTGTCCATATATTATGTAACGCAATTTTTCAAAAAAATTGACCCCCTCCCCCCCTGTGTAACAAACTGTCACATTTACCAACACCCCCCCTCCCCCCTGTGTAACGCGTAACAATAGAAAAATTTGTATATTTTTTTTTAACATATCTTGATACAGAATTCCGCATAATGCAAGACTGTAAAAAGACGGTGTAAAAATGATACATATTTATTATAATAATACATATAGATAGCACTTAATGTACTTAAACGAAAAAATCACTCAAACTTTAAAAAAATATTCATAATCAATATCACACAGGGAAAAAATACTAGGTACCTATTTTTACACTGAGTGTCACATATAACATGTATATTGTTTATGCACAGGTACACAAAATAGTACACACATTGGTGTTCTGTGAGTAAACATTCCGCGCGAAAATGTATCATCACCGATGATTCATCGTCAAGATCACGCAAGAACAGGGCCGTAAGATTTTTTTTTTAATACCAATGTCAACAGTTTTTTTTTACTGATTACAATATTATTTAAATATGCATAGTTTCGTCAATTTTTGTGTGAAAAGGGGAATTATGGGCCACTAAATAGTAATTTATGTTGAAATAAAAATACATCTGCCAAGCTTAGGAAATAAACATTAAATTTATTAAATTCCGTTACGTAACGTTCACCTAGACCCCCCCTCCCCCCTGTCACAAACTGTAACAATTTCTCTGACCCTCCCCCCCCCCTAGGCGCGTTACGTAATATATGGACAGCCCCATTTCGAGGGATAGGAATAGGAATAGAACCGGTCGTTACCCAAAAATTCCCCTAAGAGAATAAAAATATTCATTTATGAACGAAGTATCATCTGCCGAGGGATTTTAGTTTGGTAATATCAAACTAAGAGTATAAATTGAGATGCCTGAAGCATATTAAATGAAGTGTAGGGGAAAAGGTAGATAGGAATTTTGTTCTACAGCTCTGACAATTAAATAGGTAAATTTATTTTTAGATTAAAACAATTTGTATAAGAGAAAATAATTAAAATGGCATTAGAAGTAAACCTTTGACATTGTCATACCCCCAATAACTTTCTTGTTTTTGGGGGAATTAGCTCAGCGATCTAAGGCATGGATATAGCTAATGATCGTGAGTTCAAACCTCACTGGCGCCGATTGCCTTTTTCAGTTAATTAATAATTGAAATTTGGCGAAGGCGTACTCCCTAGATATATTGGTTCGAAAGTCAATTAAAGCCGGTGGTTCCCTCTACTACTAGCCCACACAAGTCATGGACATAAGGGATGCCTAATTAAGTAGAATAGTACGAGGTTAAAAACAAACAAACAACAAATAAAAACGTGGAAAATGCGATATTCATCATTTGAATACAGCTTTTTAAAGAGTATATAATCGAATGCGTAGCAATTCATATTTCATGGCTTGTTTTGTTTTAAATGAAAAGCCTTAAACTTACTTCTTTCAATAAATATTTAAGTGGTTTTTCATTTCACCATAGCACAAAGACTTGTCTAGCAAAATAAATTATCAAGGAAAATCTTTTTCATATTCATAAGTAAACTTTTGACCCCCTTTAGTCCCTACGCTAAATCAAATTTTACACTGATAGAACACTAGCGTTATAGTACACAACAATAAATAGTTGTATATGCGACAACCACTATATATTGCATAGAATACAACAAGTAAAAAGTAAAAGTGTCCGGTATTTACAAACTAGTGCAGTTGTTTGATTTACAACAACAAACCAAACGAATCAGGTTTTTCTTTGTCGGGCAAAGAGCGAGGTGGATTGCAAATCCGCAGATTCGGATTTCCGCTCCTTTCTACGTCACGATCCTCGCTTCAAAACGCAGGCCATTCACCTTACCCGTCTGCCCGAATAGCTAGCTGAGCCTGGTAGGCGTCGGCTCTCTACTGCGTTTGCAAATTTTGTGTAACATATTTTAAATTCACATATTAATTACATTTATGTGCACATAGAAACTATATATCGTTGCTTATCGATGGGTATACTTTGCAAATACAAATTTTAGCCCAAAATGCCTACTTTCAATATTTTAGTAAAACATTTATGAGAATCAGCTGATTGTCGCCATCTTTATTAATCATCCTTCCTCAAAAAACTATTATAGTGACAACAACGTTGTTGTATTATTAAATAATATGAATCTACAATTTTAATAGTGTATTTAATATAACGTTATGATGTTTTGGAATCATCGTAAAAATGGTATTATATACCTCAAAGTTGTTACAACAACGTTTGGTTCTACTATTTTTAGATTTTTCTATCAGTGTACCAAAATCTTAGCTGAGAAGTCTTTAGCTCAAAGCGTTGTCGATTTATCGTGATTAAAGACTTCCTGAGCAGATGGATAAACAGAAAGACACAGATTTTTTTTCACGGTATTTATCTTTTTTGTCGAAAACATAAAAAGTATTTTTTATTTTTTTATTATCGTTGGACTTTTCTAGAGGAAAGTAAAACTAAGATATAAAAAAATTAAATTTACATTTGATGCTTTACCTATGCGTATACATATTTTATGCATATACATAGCACTTTTAAAGTGTTCTCTAATCTGTTGGTTACTTCTAAAAAGGCTTTTCAAAAACTCTTTAAAACCTTAAAAGCTTTTTATTTACTTTAGATTGAAAAGTCCTAGATGTTATAAATAATATAACCAGTTTAAAATCAATATAACTAAATAATGTATTGTCTTGAAACTTGAAGTAGGTACGTCTAGGTAAAATCGCGGTATACTATACTCTTAACAGCGCGTTTAAGCGCTATGGCGCGCTAGAAAAGAGTAATAAGGTGGGTGAGCCCATTACTGCCATGTTACGACATTTTATTTTTTACTGCATTCAAAGTTATTTCGAATCACCTGAAACTTTATTACATTCACAATTGTTTACATTCTTTTTAGTTTGTTTGTTTACGTCAAATCTAGTGATAAATTTTTGCCTCACCGTATGACTAGAACCTTGAAATTTGGTGTGATTGGTTATTGGTGACAATAGAATATTACCAAAAAATTACTTTCCAACTTCACCCCAGGGGATATGGGATCTACTTTATGTTTTCTTGAAAAAAACGTGTTTTTTTTTAACATTATATTGTATTTTTTCCGAGCTTTTTTCTCTTTTTTTTTTAATATTTTGGCGCCTCCTATAACTTTTTTGGGGTGTTAACCGCTACCAGGAAAGTGTAGAAAAAAATTCCCCTAATGCATGAATTCCCCTGAATTCCTCATGAGTTCCCCTAAATTCCTTATGACTTTCCCTGAATTCCTTGTGACTTCCACTGAATTCCTTGTGACTTCCTCTGAATTTCTTGTGAATTCCTCTTGAATTCCTACTGAATTCCCGAAGAGTGTACAAAAGATTTCCCCGGCGGTTATAAAAATTTGAAGTTTATCGGACTTTATCTTAGGGAACGTTCAAGTATTACGTAACGCTCCTAGGGGGCGGGGTCATTTTGGAGTGTTACTCCCATGTTAATGGTATAGGAAAATATCGTTACAGGGGGGGTGGGGGTCCAAATTGGTCAAAATTTGCGTTACTTAATACTTGAACGTTGCCTTACTACGTGCTGTGAAGAATAATAAAATGGTTTGTATCTAGTGACTTGCATTTTAAAAATGTTAATTGAATATGCCTGCGGTTTTAAATTATTTTGGGTTTTTCTCTATTTCTTAAGAGTCATAAATAAATGGAAAATACTACACCCGGAAAATACTGTAATAACGAATTACCCTCATTTATCTTCTTACCTTTCTGCTTTAATTATTTCCTTGGTAAATAAACTTAAGTTAATCCAAGTTTTAATAAATAATTTAAATGTTTCCAAATATTAAAATTTTTTGTATGTTTTTTAGATTTTTTTTTAATATATTTTTTTTCGTTTGGTTTGGTTTTTTTTTTATGAACTTATCCCGATAGTATATTCTAAGAATATTATTTTTTCTTAGAAGGTTCTAAGAATATTATTCTTATAACATATAACATACAAGGGTTATACAGGGTGAATCAGAAATAGGGTACAAAATTTTAAAAAGTCCAAAAGTCCAAAAATATGAAAAAAAAAATCTTATAAAGGTTGGTCCGGAAATGAGCCCTAAGGTAGCTACGACTAAGGGTACATCTGAAAATTAGTTTTTATTTAATATCTCTGGAACCCCATAAACTAAAGTAGCGATTTTTCGCACATGCCTTAACATTGATAAAGGCTATCCTATTATGTAATTTTTATTCGGGAATTTCAACCAGTCACGTGTAAAATGGGGGGCAATGTCACTTTTTTGCCCCAAACTTTTTTATCTGTAGATTTTTTAACATATCATAGGAAAGTATTTTTGATTATTAGCATTTTTATTTAGTGAACCAAGCCTATCCCAGTCCTATATATTAAGGTTGTAAGCAAAAACCATTTTTTCAAATGGCAAATATGTCACTGTAAATATAAGTAGTTTATCCAATATATACAGATAATGAGATAATTACCAGCTTTATTTTAAATAGATAAACTCAATAATAACCCCCGAGTAGCTTTTACTTTATTGAGTGGATAATTATTTATTTTACCCACTCAACTGTCACTTGTCAAATTATTTTCTTGTAAATGTCATTAAAATTTTTAATAAAAATATGAATTCCTAAGCTATTTATTGGATAAAACTTTGTATGGCACTCATGGGTAAATCGATATTGCCCTCTCGAAAATTAACCTGCTTGGCTCACGCCTCGCAGGTTATTTTTCTCCTGGGCAATATCTTACTTTACCCACTAGTACCATAAATTACTATTATAGCTTGTCACACTAATTAGATTTTTAGACAATAAAACAAGTCGTGAAGACATCTGTTGCTTCGCATTTCATAGAATACTCTTCACAGTGGATAGTATATTGCGTTTTCTTTATTCGCTTGGTTATTGTCATTAAAATTTCGGTTTTCAACATTCTAGTATTTAATTTTTCGTCCTAGAACCGTGAAATTTCACCTTCAAATAAATTTTTCTCGAAAACGGTTAATCCTACACTATTACAACAACAGTACCTCTTTTATGTATTTTGACCTGAGGAATAATATTCCAAAAATAAATTTACAAAAATGTAATAAAGAAAAAAGTTTGGCACCAAAAACTGATAAGGCCCCCCCGTTTCGCACACCCCTGGTTAAAACAAGTACATGAAAATAATATACGATGGGCCTTATTAAGTAAGATCAGTTTACAATCAAAACTTGGTTTCTGTATTTCAAAGATTTCCTGACTTATTAAATAAAAATCGATTTTTTAGCCACTTTCAAAGGTGCTTTAAGCTAAGTTAGCTGCATTACGACACATTTTTAGACTTGACCCCTTAAAATTAATGACCCTATTTCTAAATAACCCTGTAAAACTTGATCTTTTCTGAAAGTTTGAGATCGATCGGATTTTTCGTTCTTGCAAGGACATAACCCATAGGTTACACAGACAGACGGACCGACAGACGTTTTTTTTCAAAAACGTTTAAAATTCGAAAAAAATTTATGCATAATATGCATATTAAGTGACTCTCAAAAAGAAACCGAGATGGGTTTCTTTGTGCATTGTCACAAGTAGATATTTTTTGTCTGTGCCTCAGTCTGTGCGGGTTTTTGATGATTATAGATTTTTGAAAACTATCGTATATTAACCTTCTAGTCATAAGACTGCGAATAGTATACAACGTCCACTGGACATTAATAAACTCCGTAGATATTATGGGACTACCTTTATTTATCCATAATTGAGTTATCGTTATCCGGACTTTTTCAACCATATATTTTTACAGGAATTTCAATTCGTATTTACCCTTCAATTGAACCCAATATTGTTATAAAACCCTATAAATCCCGATTTTAAAATCCCATTTTAATGGACAATACAGAGTTTTACTATCTACTCAAGTTTCAATTTTTATATTTTTAATTTTCAATACAGTGTGTTTATAAAAACATTAAAAAAATTTATTACAGCAAGTAAGTATCTCACAAAATAAACCCTTAAAATCTTCCTTAGAATTTTCTATTTATTAATTTATTAGTACTAGTGTACATGGCGATTTTCATAAAAGCTAAC
Organism: Brachypterus glaber; assembly: GCA_958510825.1. NCBI lineage: Eukaryota > Metazoa > Arthropoda > Insecta > Coleoptera > Kateretidae > Brachypterus > Brachypterus glaber. The sequence continues at coordinate 44,958,355 of OY294049.1, read as the reverse complement.
TGCACTCCAACGCAGCTGCAGCTGCGTACAGGTTGCAATCTCAACTAAACGGTGGAAGGTTTTTCACAGTTGTATTAAGTTTGTTTCTTTTTTAAAATAACTTCCAATTTTAGATATTTAAACGCACGGAATTACCCTCTGCGCAGTATTTCACCCCTTTCCCCTATGCCAAATTTCAGATTTATAGATTCTTGAGATAACTCACTGGGACAGACTGACAGAGAGACGGACGGAAAACCAAGCGATCCTATAAGGGTTTTGATTTTTTTACGGAACCCTAAAAAAAGGATTCCTTGAATCAAGGACACGTGTTTTTCGATATGTTCAAAGCCATATTCTCTTGCTTCAAGGCTAGCATTTTTTTAAACCAACGTCAATGTCCTTAAATGAAGAGCGCGGATCTTCATTTAACAATCCGTGCTCTTTATTCAAGAACGTCGACTTTGATTTAAAGAAATGATAGCCTTGAAACAAGAGAATATGGGTTTGAACATATCGAAAGACACATGTCCTTGATTAAAGAAATCCGTTTTTTCTATGATGAAAAAAAAATGCTGAATGCATTATGCACTTTGTCCATAAAATATATGAAAAGGAGCAACCCCATATTCAACAAACTGTAAACCAGGATGCTTTTTCCTGCAAAACAAAATAGAAAATGACCCTCGTCAAAATTATGGAGCGACACAATAATTGAATATTTCAATTAGGATGCATGATGTGGCAGGATAGACTTTGTGTTCAATTTTTTTCATTCCTGCAGGAATAATTCAGGTAGAACAATATACTAGATAAAGGGGAGAATCAACCCCATGTAGATATTATCTGATAATTACGTTCTCTCAGTTTTATGCACTTCACCTTTACCAATCTGTATAGTAGGGGAAGTCGGGGTTAACTGGGCCACAGAGTTAACTGGTATTTTATCGAGTATTTATATTTTTAATTGTCACCTTGGGGCAAATTCTAGTGATATTAAGTTAGTAATATTGTTTGAAGTATTATGGAGGACTGAGTATTTTATTAATTATTCTGCATATTTTTCGCCTTCTAACATCTTATTTAGTATTAAAATTTTATGATTTCATTCAGTGGTGTCACTTAGGGTTAACTGGTCCTGGGTTAACTGGACATTTTACATATCATATCATATAATATCAAAGTAGTGGTCCAGTAAACCCTTCCATGTGGGTTTAACTGGTCCAGCGGGGTTAACTATACATAATATTTGTCTGAGCTCAGATGTATGAGATAGGTATTAATATGTTCTAACTATAGTAATAATCTGCCTTTTGCTATAGAAAATATTTGAAAATTGTTTACAAGTTTTTCTAAAACTCGATATGAAAAGCGGCCCATTTAACCCCGACTTCCCCTAGAATTATAGTCCTTCGTAGGATTTAACCGCCTAAAGACCGTTCAGGCCTTGCCAATTGGCTGACCAGTATAAGCATCTCGAAGCAAACCTATTTCATTGCACTTCAAGTGCATTTTTTTACTCAGCTCCGCCTTGTAAAAAAATAAGCACACTCGTGCACTAAAAACTAGGTTATAGGCCTATAAACTTAATTGTATTACCGGAGGTATTATACTTAAACATCAAGAATTTATACACATATTTAGTAGAGTGCCCTGTAAAAACGGTCATCAAAATTCTATGGAATTTTAATTAGGTTAAATGGGCTCCAGTACCTTTTTTTTTTAATTTATAGGCTCTTTATTCAGCAATTTTAAATAAAAATAATTTTAAAACGAGTTGACATTTCTCAATTGACATAAATATATAATATAAAAGAAAACTTGAAATTGTTGAGTGTTTATCATTGTCCACCCTTCTTCTATTGTTAGTTTTCCATTACATTTACTCATATTTCAAAAATCCAATTGGATTAAAGAGCTATACCTATAGATATGACATAGTATATTGTATAATGTATTATGTTACTCTATTATGAACTCTATCCTTCCCTGCTTGACAAACATTCAACTTAGTTTTAGGGTCAATTAATATAATTGATTTTTATAGACGGCCACATTCAAAAGTAATATTCGACTCCAAATTTTTAGTAAAAATACGTTAAATTTATTCGCAACTGTATATGTAATACATACATTACATGTATTAATAAAGTTTGGGAGGTACGTGATTTCTTGTCCAATGTTTTCACGCCTCGACCTGACCTGTAATAAAAAATAGAGACCAGTAAACTAATTATTACTGGTCTGCATTGTAAATCATTAATTTTCGCTAGATGGCGCCACCGATTAAAATGCCAAAATGACTGAACTGCTGTTGTCATGATGAACACCAAAGTACTTTGATAAACAAGAATATAATCTAATAAATTTTGTTTAAAAAACCTAAATGTGCAGTTTTTGTCATTGTTTTTTACTTTTGAGACTGTAAAGGATAAGAAATGTTATAAACGGTGCCTTGTGGGCTATCAACAAATGCTGTTTGTGGTTGTTTTTTTGGGTTACGCGTATGTGAAACTTCAGTCTTGTATGATTGTGCTTTTCTTGTGAAATACAGAAAAAAATGATTTGTGCTAACTATGAAAAGAACTAAAAAACGAAGTATTATAGTATTATTTTCTTCAGTTGAATTCAAACATCTGGGTTTCAAAAAAAAAAGTCCAAACGAAAATTACTATTTTCCGAGTCGACCTGTAATCTACTATTAAAGTGGTGTATCACACTTTAAATGTTATGCTTTGTGACCTGAGATAATTAATAGCTGTCTTTTTTTCTCGAAAAGCACCTATGTTTCTGATTTTTATTTATCCTTCTGATGTAAATTTTCATATACGACCTTAATGCTTAACAGGGCAGTATAGCAGCAGCACTTGTATAAAATATAAATTAACATTTTATAAAATGAAATATTATAAATTATAAATTTTATTGCAAAATATGCGTGTCATTAAATTTATGGGCCTTTAAAATAACTCTATAACTCTTAAACATAAAATTATTATAAAACATTTTACTATTCCTTAAAACGACTTTTGTTTGATTAACGCAGTCGTCCCTCCGAAGTGACTGATTTCGTGCTTTTTAGCACTCTTCAGAGCCACATATCGGTAGTAGGGACAACTACGAAAATCAAATCCTTTCCATATATCTCTATATAGAGTTTAAAAATCGTTGTAAGGAAAAGCAAAAACAGCTAGCGACATCTACTGCTAAAAGCAGAGACTGGATAAACCTATCGACAGTCCAAAAAAGGAAGCAGTTATTGGTTTCAAGAACCTATTGCACGCTGTCGATAGGGGGCAGATTAATCAATGCCACGGTCAAGGCCAATTGAATCCTAAACGCTAGGAGGTCACCTTTTACAGTGGTATCTGAATTAATAAACTAAATTAAATTGTTTGATATTTACAAATTTAAAAAATCTATATAAAACATTTTACTATTCCTTAAAACGACTTTTGTTTGATTAACGCATGCAATAGGTTCTTGAAACCAATAACTGCTTCCTGTTTTGGACTGTCGATAGGTTTATCCAGTCTCTGCTTTTAGCAGTAGATGTCGCTAGCTGTTTTTGCTTTTCCTTACAACGATTTTTAAACTCTATATAGAAATATATGGAAAGGATTTGATTTTCGTAGTTGTCCCTACTACCGATATGTGGCTCTGAAGAGTGCTAAAAAGCACGAAATCGATCAGTCACTTCGGAGGGACGACTGCGTTAATCAAACAAAAGTCGTTTTAAGGAATAGTAAAATGTTTTATATAGATTTTTTAAATTTGTAAATATCAAATAATTTAATTTAGTTTATAAAATTATTACTTGTATTAACAAATTACAGGTTTATAGTTACTTGTTTATAACTGCAGTTATAAAATATTACCTACTCAGCCAGGGACATAATAATTTTGACAGTATACTTAGCTTCATGTAGGTACGTCGAACGTAGCCTGTTCCTATTTTTTATAAGGAGAAAATTTATACATTTTTTGACGAGTATCAAATATATTACTTATTTATTGTAATGTTTTTTATGAACAGAAGAAAATTTATTACAAAAGCAGATAATATATGGCTGAAGTCAAAACTGCTAAATTTAACAAAGATAACTTCTCAACTTTTAAATAAATTTTGTTTCTAAAATAATAAATTTTAAAAGTAATTTCTTACATTAGGGTAAGATTTATTGTACACTTGCTTAAATTTTTGACATACATGAAAATATTGATCAACATTAATCGTGATATACATATTTAAAACTAAATGTTCGTTTAACACGCAAACTGGAAAATAATGTTATAGCTTGCTTGGTGTAATATTATGCTTTTTTTTCCCTAAATATAAAAATAAATGTCTACATTACGTTATAATACGTTAATGTGTTAATTTTTAGAAAATTTGTGAATAGTATAAGACTCTAAGGGCGGCCATTATTAAAAGACTCCATATTAGATCATATATACATAGATGCCTTGAGTCCACGTCAAACCGAAATGTTTTCATTGCTATATCCAGGTAGATTTCACCTTCCCGCTTCTGGTCACCACCCACCGCTATAGTGGTTTGTTGACAACTATGTTATACTTCACCTCCTCGCAACCTCACCGCTATAGTGGTTTGTTTACAATTGGCTTTGTATATGTTCTACATAAAACAAATCAAAATTAATGCCATATCTATGTATATATGATCTAATGACTCCATGTATTATATAATTCTATCAATCGCCACAATACCGCTGTTTGCAGTCTTTTGGCGAAAACTAAAGGGGATGGTTCCACATCCCAAAATATGAAAACCAGCGTGGAATGTAGGCCCAAAAGGAACCCTAAGCGAGTTACGACCCTTTAAAATTGTACTAAAAATAAGGTTTTTAATTAATAACTCTGGTACACTTTGAGCTAGAACTACGAGGTTTTGCATGTATACTAGTATTAACAAGGGCCATTAGTTTATGTATTTTTTTTATCTATCCAGACGCGTGCCTAGACGGACAAAGTATGTAAGGCTTAACACATTTTAGTCCCAAACTTTTTTAAGTGTATGTTTTTTTGGATTTTTTGTAAAAATATGGATTTCACGCGCTAGTTGATCTACAAAAATAATAAAAACTATTCGAAGTCTGCACTAAGGCTACGGAGACAGTCAGACAGCTTTTTTAAACAAAATCTTTTGGAAAAGAGAAAATATCTCATTATTTACAACATGATATACTTAAAAGAAAATTGTTAATGGAACTTTCAAAAGTATCTAAAGTGAAAACATAAATCCCAATTCTAACAAATGGCAAATAAAACCCATTTTAACTGCAGTTACAACGCCAAGTAATTAAATAAGATCTAATCAAATCTTTATAACGTCTTGCTTAGTTGTAATTTATCATTTAACAACTTTCAGTTTGGGTACTTCTACAAAAATGGATTATTTCCTTATAGTTCATATAAGAAACTAGATAAAACATTGCAAGCACCCTGTCAAAACATCGGCACTATTGTACACTAGAGCCATCTAGTTTGAAAATTTCAAACTAGGTGTTTTGTTTGATTTTAAATTCTGTATCTTTAACACATTATATTCTAGCAAAAACTGTATATAACATTTTTTATAGAGCTTAAAAAGAGCTTCTATTTAAAATATAATTTTTTGAAATCGGGTTATAAATATGTGAGATATGCTAAAAAAACCTTTTACTGCTTTAAACGCCAATATCTCGAAAACAATGCGTTTTAGGAAAACGTTGTTTATAACATTTTTTGACCAATTTAAAATTATCTTTTATATAAGTGCTAAACTAACCAAATACAATAATAATTGCCTTAATTATAAACAAAAAACGCTAAAAATAGGAGTTTTACCCTATTTTTACCCCCTTACCCCCAATCGTTTACCACCAAAATCTAATCAGCTCCTCGGAATAAGATAAGAAACAATATGCAAAAACCGAAAGTCGATATCTCATGTAGAAATGGAGTTAGAGAGTTTACACCCAGAAAAACAGACAGACAGACGGACGCAAAATTTTTTTTTACTGATTTCGACTCAGAATGGTCTAAAACGTCGAGAAATGTGAAAAAAACGTGGTCAAAGATTTTGACTTTTCGGCGAAGATTTCAATACATCGGCACTAAGCGCCGATGTAATAATGATTTCATGGTCATAATATTTTCAGATAGACCTACAGACAAAATCAAGACCTAAAACAGTATAAGGAAAATATATTCCTGAAGAAAAAGTAGAAAAAACTACCGGTTAGCAAAAAATTTCTGCCCCTTAAGCTTCTTAACTGGCGACTTCGCCATAATTGCAAATATAAATTTTCAAGTATAAAAATACCTTCAGGATATAAACATATTTAAGTAAAACATTTTACTATTCCTTAAAACGACTTTTGTTTGATTAACGCAGTCGTCCCTCCGAAGTGACTGATCAATTTCGTGCTTTTTAGCACTCTTCAGAGCCACATATCGGTAGTATGGACAAATACGAAAATCAAATCCTTTCCATATATCTCTATATAGAGTTTAAAAATCGTTGTAAGGAAAAGCAAAAACAGCTAGCGACATCTACTGCTAAAAGCAGAGACTGGATAAACCTATCGACAGTCCAAAAAAGGAAGCAGTTATTGGTTTCAAGAACCTATTGCACGCTGTCGATAGGGGGCAGATTAATCAATGCCACGGTGGACATTGCCGCCAATTGAATCCTAAACGCTAGGAGGTCACCTTTTACAGTGGTATCTGAATTAATAAACTAAATTAAATTGTTTGATATTTACAAATTTAAAAGATCTATATAAAACATTTTACTATTCCTTAAAACGACTTTTGTTTGATTAACGCAGTCGTCCCTCCGAAGTGACTGATCGATTTCGTGCTTTTTAGCACTCTTCAGAGTCACATATCGGTAGTAGGGACAACTACGAAAATCAAATCCTTTCCATATATCTCTATATGGAGTTTAAAAATCGTTGTAAGGAAAAGCAAAAACAGCTAGCGACATCTATTGCTAAAAGCAGAGACTGGATAAGCAATAGATGTCGCTAGCTGTTTTTGCTTTTCCTTACAACGATTTTTAAACTCCATATAGAGATATATGGAAAGGATTTGATTTTCGTAGTTGTCCCTACTACCGATATGTGGCTCTGAAGAGTGCTAAAAAGCACGAAATCGATCAGTCACTTCGGAGGGACGACTGCGTTAATCAAACAAAGTCGTTTTAAGGAATAGTAAAATGTTTTATATAGATTTTTTAAATTTGTAAATATCAAACAATTTAATTTAGTTTATATTTAAGTAATTTTTAAAAATTAATTAGTTTCAAGTTCAATTAATTAGTAAGAATTGCACAAAGAACTGAAGCATCTAAAGTGACAGAAATCAATTGTTTATAAAATTTACTCCTATTAGGAGAGAAAAAATTATTATTGCTATAGGTGAAGAAAATTGATTTTACAGTCTGAAAACATGATAAATAATGGTATGTTCTAAAGCTAGTAGTGAAAAAAAGTAAATATGCTCTTTCCTGTGGGTTATAATTATTAAAATTTGTTATAATGTACTTTTTTCTTAAAGTTTAATTACTGTAATATTAATTAACTGGGTCCATTCGATAAAAATAATTTAATTAAAAAATTTTTAACCCAAAGATTAAATCTTTTAATCTGTTCCCGTTGTTAAATAGCCTCATAAAAGTTGGATTATTTTGTATCTCCGAATAAAATGAAACTTTTATGAAGAAAATCAATATTAAAGCGCAATTTTTTTTACATTGTACACATATATACACATATTTAAAAGGATTACACCTAAATTATAAATAAACTTTGCAAAACGAAAATAAAAATCTAAATTATAGGATTTTGCTTTCCTTTATCACACCTGAAAAATCTTGTAAATATTTCTGAAACATTGAATTTTTGTATAGCATTTTTACATTTACTTTACTCGAAAGTACTTTGAGCTACAGACACAAAATTAATTTTATAAAGTTGCAGATGCCTTACAATGTTGAAGGGGTTATTCAAAACAAGCCATTTTTCATTATTCAAGTTCAAGTAAAACAAGACAACGTACTTTTTTCTACAAGCGAGCGGAAAGTGCACTTTTCCACACGTCTTTGTGAATGGATTCCTCCGTTGATGAGATACCAAAGTCTATTTTGGAAACAGCAAGAAATTTGGATTTGTTGCCTGAAAAATCCAAAGTTAGGTATAAAAAAGAGTACCAGGTGTTTACAAGCTGGTGTCAAGAGTTTGAAAGAGGAAATCTTTCTAGCATATTTTGCATGCTTACTATAAATATTTAGCTTTTCGATTTTTGGGGAATAGGGCTTTGGATCTGACTAAAATTGTTATCTAATTTGCTGTGACGTTTCGACGATGGATTTTCGTCGTTTTCGAACAGAGAATTAAAGCCATTAGCCAAAGTCCAAACGACGAAAATCCATCGTCGAAACGTCACAGCAAATTAGATAACAATTTTAGTCAGATCCAAAGCCCTATTCCCCAAAAATCGAAAAGCTAAATATACAAATCGGGCAAAAACTTTCAATTTACTATAAATATTGTAAACAATAAAAAATAATAATTTTTATTATTTAGTTTGTTAACATAAATACCTACCTCGTTATTAAAATATTTTCTTTATTTTTCTCACGTTTGTAAAAAAAATTGTTCCTAACTCATGCGGAAAGTGTATTTTTCTCACTTGTCTGCGCGTCGTTCGATCAATTGCAGTCTCGTGCGGAAACCACTTTCCGCACTTTTTAAAATAACTATTTTTTAATAATTAATTCTCTTTGTGTATACGTTTTAGCTTTTCGTTACTGAATTACATGATAATTTTTTTCTGTGTGTCCTATAGTCTGAGTGCCAACTTATTTAATTTGCTAGTTACGAGCATGGTAATACCATAAGTCTAAACCAAAATGGCCGACTTTTGGCTTGACTGTGGTCATGGCTGTTTCACAAAAGAGAAGATACCAAGATATTCCTAATAGAACGAATAAACATATTAAAAAGTCAAATTTAATGAAAACCACAGCTATTATTTTCATGCAGAATTTATATAAGTAGAAAAACTCACTAAAAAAAAAATCTGCAGATTGTATTTTTTTTATAGATTAAGTATGATTTTTTATTAGACTTTATACAGAGCGGTCCAAAAGTCACCCCCCCCTCTTAACTTTTGAACGAGCTTAGATATCGACTTCAAATTTAGAACTCCTAAATAAGACAACTTAAACTATCTTTAAGCATATATTTGATACTTTTAACTAATAAAATGTGGGCAGGGGGGCAAGGGGCGACATTTTTTTAAATGGAACGGTGGGTCGTATGATACATCATTTTAAAGCTTATAAAATTCTCCATTTAACTGTATATTTTTTATTTTTTTTAAACATTTTTTTTTGAGTTTAAAATAGGGTTGAAAATGGGTATTTTTGTCAAAATTTCTTTAAAAAATCCAAACAATTTATTAAAAATGCCTAATTTCATAATGAAAAAAAGTAAATTATACTTTTAAACTAATTTTAGTTGACATAAATAAAAATTAACAAAAAAAAAACTTTTTTTTTTTAGCACAAAAAACTGAAAACTCAAAACCTTAAAAAACATGTTTAAAAAATTTAAAAATGTATGGTTATATAGAGAATTTTAAAGGCTTTAAAATGACGTATCACACGACCCACCTTTCTATTTAAAAAAAAATCCCCCCATGCCCCCCTGCCCACATTTTAAGAGATAAAAGTATTACATATATGCTTAAAGATAGTTTAAGTTGTCTTATTTAAGAGTTCTAAATTTGAAATCGATATCTAAACTCGTTCAAAAGTTAAGAGGGGGGGGGGGGTGACTTTTGGACCGCACTGTACATACCACTGAAGGATTAAGTATAACTGACCACGCACTAGATTCTTTCTCATTTAATCCTTATTTCTGTGCTAATTTTATTTAAATTTGGATTAGATAACATTAGGGATATTTTTTTTTAACTTATTTCGAGAAAATTTCTTACTCAGACTGACTGTTAATTAAGGAAACTTTGACTCACCCGTATTTTCTCAATATAAAAAAAAACGTACTCATAGATCGTGATTTTGAACTGTGTTAAGGGCCACTTGCACCAATGATGGTTTAACTTTAAACTTGGATTAAATTGACGGCTGACCAATCAGAACGCAGCATTTTTAACTCGGTTTAGCTGACATAATCCCGTACCAAAAGTTGGTGCAAGTGGCCCTTAGCCTCACACATTTTATCCATCTAAGCAGGCCACTGGATAAATTAAAAAATATATATATAAACTAATTGCCCTTTTTAATACTAGTATACATGCAAAAACTCGTCGCTCTAGCTTAAAGGGTACCAGAGTTATTAATTAAAAGCTTTATTTTTAGTACAATTTTAAAGGGCAGTAGCTCCCTTAGCGGTTATTCCGGACCAACCTTTATAGGAACTTTTTTTTATATTTTTGGATGTAGAATCACCTCTTAAATTTTAGTATGTCAGTTACAGATCACCATGTATATTACGAAATGGTGCATAGTAAATTTTAAGCTTGTAAAAAAACGTATTTTACCAACATTGCAGTGATCCAGGCAGAACGCCAAAGAAGACTTAATTAATGGCCAAAATTTGAATACCAAAACAGATTAATCAAAAGGGCGAAAACCGAAATTAAACCAAAAACAAGAAGCAAATCTAATGTATTATTTACAAATTAATATACAGACAAAATAATACTAACTATACGTTGCCAATCAAATTTATTAAAAATAAAAACATCTGTTTTGGGTTACTTTTCGCAAATTTTAATTGTCACTTTTTCAGTACTACGTTTCGGTCTATATTAGACCTTTATCAAAAGCTAAAAATTACAATCGGATAAGTTTTTTTTATAGGTATATATTTTTTAATTTTATACCTACCATAGAATAATTGAGAGGACCAAATAAACTTAAAACTTGTGTCAAGGGCTCTCCATTAACTTTGACAAAAAAATCTGATACTTGAAATTTGTGTTTCATGTTTATTAAAAAATAACAATCGGTAGGTAATAGGTTTGTGTTGGATTATTTTTTAATTAAAAGCGTATTTTATCTTTTATTAAGAAATTTATGGAATGGCGTCCAATAAAATTGTTTAATAGTCACGTTTGTAAAAGTTTACAGACGGTCAGAGGGTAATTTGGTCAATTTTTACTAAAATTGTTATTTTTTGTGAATGTTTACTATAATTTTAGAAATATTTGACCTAGATAAACCAAATTAAATACTTACATAAAGAACATATCTCTTAATCTCTATGCCAAATTTGAAGTATCTACATGCAATCGTTTGGACTTTATAAAAGAAAGAAAAGGTGCTTAAAACTGTTTTTATAGCTTGTTAATAATACGTTGTTATTGTATACAACTAATCCAAAATGTATTAATATTTTTTCGTACGACCTAGTGTACACGAAATAAAGAAAATTGCATGTTCACTATATATCCTCGTTAGGATATATTTCTATCGTACGAGTACATAGTGCCTATTTGAATGAAATGACAACTATGCACACTCATTTATCCAAACGATTACACATAGCATTCATTTTGACAAAAGTCATTTGACGTTTATAAAATTTTGAAATGTCAAAATTAAACAGGTAATTCTTTAAAATATACATTTTTAAAGAGTCTAGACTGTAGATCGAACGAAAAATGTTGTTCGCAACTCGTTTGCGACAATTCCTTAGTGCACGAGAATGAAGTTTTTTTGACGACGCGAAGCGAAGTCAAAAAATCATTCGAGTCGCTTACTCGTTACGAAAACTAAAATTTCGTACGACCTAGTGTACACGAAATAAAGAAAATTGCATGTTCACTATATATCCTCGTTAGGATATATTTCTATCGCACGAGTACATAGTGCATATTTGAATGAAATGACAACTATGCACACTCATTTATCCAAACGAATACACATAGCTTTGATTTTGACAAAAGTCATTTGACGTTTATAAAATTTTGAAATGTCAAAATTAAACACAGGTAATTCTTTAAAATATACATTTTTAAAGAGTCTAGACTGTAGATCGAACGAAAAATGTTGTTCGCAACTCGTTTGCGACAATTCCTTAGTGCACGAGAATGAAGTTTTTTTGACGACGCGAAGCGAAGTCAAAAAATCATTCGAGTCGCTTACTCGTTACGAAAACTACTATTTCGTACGACCTAGTGTACACGAAATAAAGAAAAATGCATGTTCACTATATATCCTCGTTAGGATATATTTCTATCGCACGAGTCCATAGTGCATATTTGAATGAAATGACAACTATGCACAGTCATTTATCCAAAAGTGGTTTGACGTTTATAAAAGTTTGAAATGTCAAAATTAAACACAGCTAATTCTTTAAAATATACATTTTTAAAGAGTCTAGACTGTAGATCGAACGAAAAATGTTGTTCGCAACTTCCTTAGTGCACTCGAATAATTTTTTGACTTTGCTTCGCGTCGTCAAAAAAACTGCATTCTCGTGCACTAAGGACTAAAGTCGCTTACTCGTTACGAAAACTACTATTATACAATACCAATATAGATTTTATAATAAGTGACGTCAAATATTGAATATTTTATATTATAGTCACACAGAATATAATTTATTAATGGAACCAAAAATTTACAATGAAATTATATGGAATTTAATAATATAAATCATTATTTAGACATAAGTAATCCAGAATATTCAATATTTAATGAAAATGAGTATAAATTTATAAATTATTAATTCTTTTGCAACATTAATTTATAGTACAGATATTAAAAAAATAAATTAAATAAAAAAGGAAAACTTTTTATGTTTTGGCTTGACGTATTACGCCAGTTGTTTTACCCATTTTGAACCTAATTTTTACCAAAAACAATCTCAGTCAAAAACATTGGGTAAGAAACATTTGAAGTCTTTGGCTTAAAGTGTTCTCGAGTTATCGTGGTCGCAAACATTGTTCAATCACTGTAGTATGTTAAGTTTACCTTCTAAATACGCATTTATATACAATCAAGCCAGCTATCAATAGATACTTAAATTGCAAATGAAAACGAAATAGCAATCACGTTTTAGTGTTTGACATTTACATTCCAGTCCAAAGCTTTTAAGCCAGCAGCTACAGGCCAGTCATATACAAATATGAACAAACATTTAAAGAAAAAAATTAAAGGGTCACTTTTAAAGCAATTAATTTTTATCAACATATTTTAAGGAGAAAAAACAAATTAATTTTATTAATAACTTCATTACCAAAATGTTTACAGCTTACGTTACCTAATATTTACCAAAATACAATTTCAGAATTTTAAGTAAGTTAACTATATTATGTTATACCTAGAATTCAAATTTAAAGTCTTTAATACAAAGCTGTCGCAACTTATACTCTTCAGATGGACAGTCAAACAAATCAACATTCAGACAGGTTTTTTTTTACAGAGAAAGCACAAAAATAAAACAATAAAAAAATGATTTTTCCTACGACCTAGTAGTAGTAGGTATTTTCCCTAAATATAAAATAACCTATAGTCCGTCCAATTATGCAAGATAGTAGTTTAAAATTCCCGCGATTTTTAAGCTACATCATTGGTTAAAAACTCGTACCTTTTAACATATAAAATATTATCCATTCTGGAAAACTGTCCATTTTTAATGTTACGCTTTCTTATAGTGAAGTTATAATATATAAAATAAAATAAGGGAAACATATAATCAGACTTCACAATTTTTTATTAAATATTTGTGACTGCAGTTTCGTAAGCATTAAGCTACATCATCAGACAATAAATAAATAAATAAGTTAAACAAATAAAAACTATAACATTGTAAGGTTAGGAATGACAATTTAACTTATTTATTTATTTATTGTCTGATGATGTAGCTTTATGCTTACGAAACTGCAGTCACAAATATTTAATAAAAAATTGTGAAGTCTGATTATATGTTTCCCTTATTTTATTTTATATATAAAATATTGTGACTTTTTTTGTCTATGACAATGATTGACGGTAGTTAAAGCTAATAAAAGAAGAGAAAGTTACATAAAAAATGGGTATACTTAATGTTTTGTATGGTATTGAAAAATGTACTTTTTTTAGTTTATTCTTGATACACTCACACTAAATTAACATATTCTACATATTGTACAAACGTAAATTATATTGAACACAAGGACAACGTCAAATTTTAAGGTTACAATTACAACTTAAGGCCTATCCAGAGGCTCGCATAACAACCATTACAAGAAACATCACGACACATCAAGCCAATCCTGGCATCGCATTCTTATGTACTATACTTGTTATGCGAGTCTTTGGACAGGCCCTTTCCAGGAAAACAGTACCGACATCTGTTAAATTTTTGATACACTACGATTTATGCATAATTATGCTATTTATGCGCTCTATGGTGCAAAACGGGCCGCGTCCCTTACTATCTTGCATAACTGGACGGAGTATAGTAAGTTTTAAAAATAATATCTTCGATTCTATTTTGACTGGCCTAATAATATTATCTCAAGAAATGAAAACGTAGCTATGGGTTATATCAGGCCGACAAAAAATAGGGTTAGAATCATGATTAAAATTCAAGGCATACTGCCTTTAAAAAATTCCACTACATTTGGTATACGCGATAACATATAGCTACTGTCTGATCAGAACATTCACAGTATTTGAATAAAAGCGATAAGTCAATGCGATTGCACCCCTGGCGGTAAATCTACGATCAACCGTCATGCCAAAACTTGAGAATAGATAATACTTCACTTTTTTTTTTACATTAAAAATATTGATGTAAAATTTACAGGTTTTACAACTTTGGCGAAGGCGCAGCACCAAAATGCATTGTTTGCAGCACTTTATTACAGTTGGGGGTCAGGGGTCATAATTCTGAAACTATCCGTATTATTTAGACTTTAATGTAGTAAAAAACTCTTATTTAAGTTATTTTCTATACCGAATGTGTCGATAATTGGAACAATTACCTTACGTGTCATTGAAACACCTGCCTTATGTGTCCATTAGTAATATTATTACTTTACGCGCTGTAACGTTAGAGTCGCATTCTCTCGTTGAATAGAGTTTATATAATTATAACAAATGTCGGTAATTGGTGCAAATACCTTACATTATAGGTATGTCGATAATTGGAACACATACCTTATATGTCTATAATTGGGGTTCTTACATGGTCAACAGTTGAAACATTACCGACGCCAAAAATTCGTAAAATGAGTTACAGGTTACTGTAAAAGCCACTGTTGCATTTATAATTGGACTTTAAGTAAGCCTTTCTAGCAGGAACAATTCCTGCCTAATTACTGCCCGCCAGACCTCATATTTCAACTCTCGGTTGTGCTCTAATTCGCAGTGCAGTCTTTAGTAATTAAATTAAAGAAGGGTCGAGGTCCTAAAGAGAATGATCCATAATATCAAACTTTGGACTGCATGGTCACTGACCATTGGTCACGGTTTATCTTGTTTACTCCACATTGACTTTAAATAATCAGTTTTAACATATATGTACATGTACAGCTTGTCAAACGTAGGAAGACACGTGAGTTTTTAAATATAAACACGCCCCCTAGTGCGCATTGGA
Organism: Brachypterus glaber; assembly: GCA_958510825.1. Classification (NCBI taxonomy): domain Eukaryota; kingdom Metazoa; phylum Arthropoda; class Insecta; order Coleoptera; family Kateretidae; genus Brachypterus; species Brachypterus glaber. The sequence goes on along the minus strand of OY294049.1, from coordinate 44,942,750 downwards.
CAGCTGCTGAATTCACCAGTTATTGGAGGTACGCGTACCGCCTATCTTTCTTCCTCCGAATACTTTCTCTTTTATTTCCACCTCTCTTCCTAAGTTTGGCCAGCTGTAGGTACCTACCTTAAATCATTCAAAAATAACTATTTTTTGTAAAAAATATTTTTTACTTTATTTTTCATTTTTTTTGTGTTACTGTTGATATTTGCTAATATATCATCGAATAGAAACATTAAGAAAAATAGAGTAATAAACTATTTTTATAACAAATGAACTGTGCAAATATATGTTATTGTAGATCACGCACACAACATTAATATTCTTTTATTAACTTCTTATTTTTCTTTCTTGAAGGTTTTTTTTATTGCAGGACAATTAATTTTAATATACTGCAGTAATTATTGTTGCATTTTGGTCCAGTAAAATAGTAAAAAAAAAATTGCTTGGAACAATTTTTAGAATTTCATACAAAATTTAAAATCGATGTAAATGTTGCCACAATATTTTATATATTTTTTTGAAATAAAAATCCAACATTACATGACTTTAACATAACTTTAGCATAGTTTTAACGTAACTTCGACATGATATCATTATGGCTCCGTAATGCCCAAATGAATGACTTCAGCGTGGATTTAATTTTACTATCTTATTACTTCAACATGGCTTTAACGTGGCTTCAATATGGCTTTAAAATGGCTTCAATATAGCTTCAATACGGCTTCAATATGGTTTCAATATGGCTTCAACATGGCTTCAACATGGCTTCGATATGGCTTCGATATGGCTTCGATATGGCTTCGATATGGCTTCGATATGGCTTCAACATGGCTTCAACATGGCTTCAACATGGCTTCAACATGGCTTCAACATGGCTTCAACATGGCTTCAACATGGCTTCAACATGGCTTCAACATGGCTTCAACATGGCTTCAACATGGCTTCAACATGGCTTCAACATGGCTTCAACATGGCTTCAACATGGCTTCGACCTGGCTTCAACATGGCTTCAACATGGCTTCGACCTGGCTTCGACATGGCTTCGACATGGCTTTCACATGGCTTCGACATGGCTTCAATATGGCTTCAATATGGCTTTATTATGGCTTCAATGTGGCTTTAATATGGCAACATTTCTCAGACATGGCTGCAGCATGGTTTCATCATAAACATCATGGCTTTAACATGGGTACATCTCGGCTCCAATATGACTTGATCATTGCTCCAACATGGCTTAATTATGATAACACGGTTCCGACATGGTTTTATCATGGCTGCGAAATGGTTGCAACATGCAACATACAATAATATACAAATAAATAAAAAAATAAAATAAATGCAATTTGGTCAGCTAACTAAATGAATGAAGAAAATATTTTTTAATCAAAGTAAGAAAACTATAAAAGTTTATTCACAGGACTATTAAAACATGCATAAAAATTACGTGCAAGAAACTAATAATACAATATTTTTTGTTGATGTTATTATAGTTAAGTATATGAAGCATTTTTTTTTAGTTGCTCTATTTTATACAATTATTATGCATATAGGCAAAAAAATTAATAACCAGGTACGTGAACGGTAACATTACAAATTTAAACGTTTTAAAATACGAAATGTCTAGACATTTATTTTCCGTGACAGCAAATATTTCAGCTAGAAATGAAACTTTAAATTCTTGTAGAAATTGTGGTTTAAAAATTTAGAAAATAAAGCACTTTAAAAATTCTGCTAAACAAAAAGGCCGTAACTGACTAATTACTAAATTTTATAACAACGTAACTGTTTTGTGCTGCATAATATATTTTTTTGTTTAAGCTTCTACCTAATTAGACCTCCTCCAAGTCAAGGACTAGGGTTGCCAACTCTGAATCAATAAAATAAAGGACATAGGTCAAAAAAAAAGAAACGACACCACTCACGTTTTTTTGTTTTATTTGGCACGCCAGGATATGTGTAGAGGGAGTCGTCGCCGATGACTCATCGGCTTTAACTGACTTTCTAACCAGTTTATAGAGGGTGTCTCTTTTTACCTTTAACCTTCACCAAATTTCAGTTATAAATTAAATATTTAAGCCTATAGACGCGGGTGAGGATCGAACTCACGGTATCCGAGTTTCTAAGTAAAGGTCTAATAATGAATCAGACGCCTTAACCCGTTCGCATAGTTTCCCCATGTAATTAACGTAATATATTTACTTGTATTACTGCATAATAGTGCATTATAATTTTCATATTTTAGAGCTGAATATGTGTAAATTAGGTGGTTAAATTTAATCTGCACTATAAATATATTTATGAGATTTAACCATATGATAAATATCTATATATTTAGTATTATCTAATAATACCCAGTTTAAAGCTCTTATTACAATAATCACTAGTTCTCCCTTAAACCCTCAATTATTCACATATAACAGAGCAAAATTTGGAACATATCTATTTTTCAATCATGGTACAGGGTGATACTGGTAGACTGTACATTTCCCGGCTGCTGGCCTTCGTCAGTACCAAAAGTCGCCTCTGTAGATACCATTTTCAGACTTTATTTAATTCAGAAGTAAAGTCATTAGATTTGTTTTTTTTTTAATTCTTAACTATATGCATTTGAAAAATATATATGAAAATTTGAAGCAAAATAAAAATAGAGCGCAAAAAAACGTGAATAATAGAAGTTCGTAGTTTAAACGCCCTCGACATGTTAAATAAAAAGTTATTTTTCACGAGAACACTATTGCCCGAGATTAAAGGACATACTCGAATAAATTACAAAATAAACTTTTCAATTCAGAGATTAAAATTCCCTATTTTTATCAAATTTAATTTTCGATTACATCATAAAGGTATAGGCCTAACAAAATATACATATAATGTATAAACATAATTTCAACTAAATTAATGAAAAATGTGTATTTTGCTATCATCCAATCACTGTTAACTTATGGGATTTTGGCATGGGGGGCCACCAATAAAAAGCTTTTATCCTACGTTTCAGTCATTCAAAAAAAAAATAATCAAAATATTATTAAATAAACCAGTAACATATCCGTCAGAATTAATATTTAATGAACTAGATGTGTTTAACTTACAAAACCTTTATATACTAGAACTTACAAAATATTACTATCAAAATAAATCAATCATAAGTCAACCTTTACATGAACACCATACTAGATTTAAAAAAAAATCTGAATGTAAATATTCCAAAAAAAAACAAGTCTATAGGACAAAAAAATTTTGTACACAATGCACTTAAAATTTATAACCTATTACCAGTAAATTTAAAAGAAAATTATAGTTCTTACAAAACGTTTATCAAAAAAATTAAAAACTGGATTAAACATACTAACATAAATTTAGAATAATACAATTTAATCCTTTATTTTTTTTATCAATATTTTAAATATAAAATAAAAATATTAAGAAAAAACGCATGCGAGACGACATTAACATAAAAATTAATGTATACTATCCGAGGGCCACGCACAAACTACAAGTAGCTTTTGTGGCCTTAAATGTCAATTTAATTAGTAGAAAAAAACAATAAATTTTTACGTCTCACTTAATAAACCATCTACTTTAATTTTTAAGTAATTATATTTATATAAAGAACTTTCACTTTCGGGTTTAGACCGTGTTAATGGATTTTCACTTGAAAATCAATTAACACGGTCTAAACCCGAAAGTGAAAGTTCTTTATATCTTAATGGCCGTGAAAGCTTCAAATCTAAAATTATATTTATTAGTGTTATTATATTTAAGAATTATATTAATAAAAATGTAACTTACGAAGTGTAATAATTGTAATAAATAAATAAATAAATAAAAAATAAATAAAATAAATAAATAAATGTACATAGAATAGTATATTATGGAATAAACAATATTCCGCGCGAGCGGAAAGTTTGTCATACGAGCCGGCAGGCGAGTATGACGGTCCCGCGAGCGTGGAATGACTATTCCATACGTGTTGTAGACTATATTTTTTCTTCGACTGCAAATATGAAACACTGTATGGATTTAAACAGCGGACATGGTTAAAAACAATGTTTTTTGTGACTCGAATTAGTAAATGCAACAAAACACATATTTTTAAATAAATCAATTAATGTTTTTTAATAATTTTATTAAATCAGTAATTAAAAAAGATTTTTATGTATTTTAGCACATATTTAAAAATTATAATGCAAAAATTGAAGGTTATGTCAGATTGTTGTGACAGATATCAGGTTTAAATATTTAACAATAGATGGAGAAGTTTTAATTTTTTGAACTAAATTGATAAAAAACTGGTCAAATATTAAGAAAAACTAATAAACTTTAGGTAATTTTAACGCAAAACTTTTAATTGCATTAAATTATTCAATATTTCATGGTAAAATATATATATTTTTGCTAATGTTGCTACAGTTTTCTTTACTTTTATAAACAAGAGATGGCACTACATGTGCTTATTCTAACACTTGATACGGAATATTCATACCGTATCTAGAGCTAGAATGGATTCATTCTGTGTTTGAAAAGTGTGTGTATTTGCTAACATTCCAAAGCAGTCGTAGAAAAAAAAAAAATCTATAGTAATACCGTTAAAATCTAGTAAAAATGCGGTAAACGTAAAACATAATCATTCGTTGATTTTTTAAAAACATAAAATAGTGGAGGTCGCTTGCAAAATAACTGTATACTACGATATTTCAAGAACGCTTTGACACAGAACCAAAAGTTTTCAACGTGGAAAAGAACTTTTGGTTAAAATTGCAAGTCTCTATGTTATAACGTTGACGTTAAGGCATTCTTGAAAACTCGTAGTGTATAGTTGTTTTGCGAGCGACCTGCATCATTAATACGCAGCCATGTGGCAGCCAATTGGCAGAAATTTTGTATTCCTGATGAAGCTACGCCGGAGATATATCGGAGCCACGATGAAGCCATATTGAAGTCATGTTGGAGCAATGTCGGTGCCATGATGAAGCCATGTCGAAGCCATGTCGAAGCCATGATGAAGTCATGTCGAAGTCATGTGGAAACCATTTCGGAGCCATGTAGGAGCCAGATTAAATTCATGCCAAAGTTTTCAGTGACAAGTTAAATTTTGATTCATTACTGAACCTACTTATATTAAGATTACTGTGAAAAATTGTGTTAAAGTGCGTTATTCCAGCCATTAAATGTTAATGTATTTCTTTCAAACTTCAAACTATTGAGGTGAAATAGTACATTATATACCAAGTGAGAGAAGTTTAACATTTTTGACCTGCGTCAAATTGCGGGATGAGCGCGCTAGCGCGAAGCCCGCAAGACGCGGTCTAAAATGTTAAATCTTCACTCACGTGGAAAATATAGTATTTTTTTCACTACCAGTACAATTAATTCGCTATTTATTTATTTATTTTACTAAAATTTAATGAAAAGTCTTATAAATTTAAAATATTACGATGGCCGTTCGCGGCCATTAAAAAAACAAAACAATAACTTGACATTTCTGGCAGAAATTTTCTGGTGATCTGCTAAAATTATTAAGTTAGAAAGTGTTTCCGTGTTAAGTGTAATAAAATATATAAAAATGGAGAGTGAAATGCAAAGTGATGATTCTGGTACTTCCCCAGAAATAAGGGGACAGGCGAAAACTGTGAGGGAGAATCTATTGCCTCAAAAATCAATATATGGGGGTTGTACCACTAATAATCTATGATCCTTACGGTAATATATGGGTTGTATAATATATGGTTGAATATGATGGACCAATGATTTTCACTTTTCGAGGTGTTTTTTGTAAAACATGTTTTATAGGTACTAATTTAGTTAATATTTTTTAATTTATCATGCAATAAATACATTTGGTGCCTAAAGACACTTGTAAATAGCAATGTGATTTAATAATTAAGTGAAACGTCAGATGCCAAAACAGCTGAATAAAAATTCATTATTAACCATGGTGCAATTTCATTATTTTTAGAACCTCTGACGTCATAGGTAGAGAAGTAATATTTCTACCAATGAAAAGAACAGTAATAAAGATGTGCTTTTAGGCTGGTAGTGAAAAAACGTATATATTATATTATTTATTATAATTTCAACAAAAGGACCAATTTAATGAAATTTAATGTTAAAAGTAAGGCCTGGGAATTTTGTATCATCAATTATAAACTTGGGCCTTTTGTTTGTGTTCGCTTTCATAATTCTCAATTTAACCCCATACAATAAAGGACCCAGTACATTTACTGACGAATAGTATATTTATAACGTAATACAAAAATTTAAATATTTCCAACTCGAGATATGCTATTTATTTCAGTTACAGCGTGGTCTTTGAAAGGGACTGGTGTAGCCTTCTTGGCACATTCCAGTGCAGCGAATTCGCCATCTTTTATGATGTGCCTTGTGTATTTTTGTTTTGCCATCTTCTGTGATGTGCCTAGAGTATTTTTATATTAATGTATTATGTACAAGTTAAAGTGAACCATATATTTATGGTTATTAATCGTGTGAACTGTGAAATTTTAAATTAATACTAATGGAGGTTTGGACTTTTGGACGATAATTTTTTTGTGTGTTTTTAATGAAACTTTTTATATTAGCGTGGAAATTACTACAGTAGTAATTTATCAGTGATAGTGCGCAAGTCAGGATACATATCCGATTAGTACTTGCGCACTGGAAACCTCATGATTATATAGAGAAACCCTGGTTAATTATTCGGAAGAAAAAGACCAAATAAATAGAGAGAGAGAGAGAGAGAGAGAGAGAGATATGCTATTTAGCCGAGGCGCAAGATAGTATTTGACGTTCACTTGTTTTCTAACAGTAGATATGTAAAATCAGCTGACTGTCACTTCCCGACTGCTGTCATGGCAACGGGTGGAAAATATACACTATTTGGTTGAGAGCCTGTTTTACTCAGAGAAATATGGACTACCGAAAACTAAAATTTTAGCGAATTTCCGTGAAATATATTTTCCTCGGCAAGAGTGCGGGGTCCTTTAACCCTAAACAATCAATTTTCCGGGCACTCTGACATAAAATGTTGTCTATAGATACGTAAATATTTTCAATACATCTCAATGTCGGAAAACTGCGAAAATTTAACCTTTCTAATCCATTAGGGTTGAAATAAGGCTAAGCCGAGTTAAGCCTTTTATACTTTACAGAGTGAAAACTCATAGTCGGAAAGCTGGTGACCATTTTTATTTCATTATTTTCTCCCGGCTGTATTTTATATATTTCTTAAAGTACATTCAAATTAGGCTATTTCTAAATTGCTAGATTCTCGATCCGGTTCCTTTGGGTTCTAGAAGCTTAATAAGGTACCCTAAAAATCAATTTTTAGACTTACGAGAAAATTAAATTTTAAGACTGTTTCTATCCCTTGACTTGCAGAATAATTGTAAGCAACTGTGAATATATCCTAATCTGAAGGTAATAATTGTAATGGGTTTGACTCGGTAAGTTAAAAATGGATTTTTTGGGCTTCTGGAACCCAAAGGAACCGGAACCAGGACCTGGAAATTTGAAAATAGCCTAATTTAAATGCACTTTAAGACATATATAAAATACATCCGGGAGAATATAATGCAATTAAAATGGACACCACCATCTCCAGCTCTTAGAATATTATACTTCCACAAAATTTTATTATTTCTAGTATAAAAGAGATGTAGGTAGGTACTTATAATTGGGAGGATTGGTGTAGATTGGGAGGATTGGTGTAGTGGACTACCGCGTCGTACTTGGCGAGTTTACTACCCAAAATAGCGTGAGTTCGATTCTCACCGGCGCCGATTTGCCTTTTTCAGTTAATTAATAATTGAAATTTGGCGAAGGCGCAAGTGAAGCGGACACTCCCTATAAATTGGCTCGAAAGTCAATTAAAACCGGTGGTTCCCTCTACTACTAGCCCACACCAGTCCTGGACTTAGGGGATGCTTAATTAAGTAGAATAGTACGAGGTTAAAAACAAAATGTAATGTAATAAGAATGTAAAATATGCTTATTTCATATATGATAAACTTTTTAAGATGAAATGTTTGAAGTTAATCAAATATATTTTTCTCGTAAGTCTAGAAATAGGAATCATCTTGTCACACACTTGAAAATAAATGAGGATTTTTTTTACCATATAATATTTTCTACACGCAATAACATCGTAGGTTAATATAGTATACATAGTATACTAGTCTATACTAGTCTATACTAGTCTATACTAGTCTCTACTAGTCTATACTAGTCTATACTAGTCTAGTACGAGTATACTACTATACGATCCCGGACAACATTCATAAAATCATATAGGCCTCATGAGAGCATCATGTTATGATTTCCACGTTTTGTACTCATACGAACATCATGATGAGCACATCTCATGATTTTGTGATCATGTTGTGAGTTTGTTATGAGGTGTATACATTTAACGTTAAATCATTAAATGATGTCATAATGATTTCCACGTGAAATAACAAATGTTGCCCGGGACTCGATTGAGAACGATTGCCGAATACTACAGGCTCCTGTAATGTTTAAATTTCAGTGCACTTGACAGCGTTATGCGATAGGTGACGCCACATGTTATTTTCTACCACTAACTAAACTTTTTAAACGAATAAAGGAATACTAGTATTAAAATGCAGCTGTCTTTATAAAGATATACTACTGGTAATAACTAATAATTAACTTACTGGTCAGCTAATTCGATACACATTATCGGATTGGTATGGTGAGCCGTAGATATCTGGAGGCTTTAGTCTAGAGGAATTAGTGCCCCCAGTCACCTTGGAGAACATTCCCACTGGAAAGTTCCCAGTGGGAAAATCCCGGTGTCCTCAAGTTGTTGAAAATGAATTTATGTGGGGTGTATGTCTAGGGGGGTTGATTTTTTCGTTATTTTTTTTGTATATCTTCGCGTTTTCAAGATATGAGCAAAAAGGTGTTTCTTTTTTTTTAATTTTAAATTTCGCGGTTAGTTTAAAGTTTGCGCATGCGCATTCCGTAGACCGCTGCTAGATCTTCATGACATGATCTCGTAATGACTTTACAATGAGGAGTCATCTGTATGCGTTCATGAACTCAGAAAATCATTACATGATGTCATAATGACTTCCACGTGAAATAGCAAATGTTGTCCGGGATAGTTTCAATTTCCCAAAAAACTTCCTAGATAAAAAATTCTTGGATACATATATATGCCACATATATGTACAAATATCCCCGATAAAAGTGGCTATCAAAAGGCCGTTTGGGTTGAAGTTCCGTGCGCTCCGAGCATTAGATCATATATACATAGATATGGCATTAATGTTGATTTGTTTTATGTAGAACATATACAAAGCCAATTGTAAACAATCCACTATAGCGGTGAGGTTGCGAGGAGGTGAAGTATAACACATTTGTTAACAAACCACTATAGCGGTGGGTGGTGACCAGAAGCGGGAAGGTGAAATCTAACTGGATATAGCAATGAAAACATTTCGGTTTGACGTGGACTCAAGGCGCATCTAGGAGGGGATATATGATCTAATCTCCGAGCATAGTACTATCTCTTTCTAACTTTGTTTGAAAAAAGAGGTAGCTATTACTCCAAGCGCTCCGAGCTTTAATTCAAACGACCCTCAAATATATTTGCATTTGCTATAGCAATGCTTTTATCAAAAACTATTAACTTGCACCTAGGTGCAAGCTGCTAAGAGCAATATTTCACAAAAAAAATAATAAAATCAATACTATTTGATACCACTTTTGTCGAGCACTGCCCGACGTACAACGTTGTACATAATTAGTAGCTATCTTTAGGACAGACGTGCAGTATATCCTCAGGACATACCTTCGGGATATCTTTGGGATATACGGTTCGGAAGTCGCTCGGCTTCCCGTTTAGGAACAAAGTATATCCTGAGGATGTCCTAGGGATATCTGTAGATGATATCGTATATCCTGGAGAAGTCGGAAATCCCAAAACGGTTATTATGGGGATATCCATTGTATAAACCTGTGCTATCTGGGCTTCGGATACGGTTTTGTAGTCCTTCGAATTTTTTTAGGGGGCGCTACCTCACCGCCTTATATCAACGCGCTTGACCGGCAGTGCCGGTTTTTGCATAAATTAAGTGAATCCATTGTTTCAGGGCGTCAGCAGAGAGGGGCGCCGTGAGGAGCGTTTCAAAAAAATATATTATTTTTGTTTTAGTCTTAAAATTTTTCTGGCAGGGAGGACGTTTTTTTAGTAATTAAAATTTTAGTCACCAAACTTTTTTTTTAAACAGGGACGCAAAACTAAACGCTTTCTTTAGGGCGCCGAAATGTAAAGGCCGGCCCTGCTTCCAGCCCTGATTAGAATCAAGCGACCAAAAAAATTATTTAATTTTTCTATCAAAATTTATTTGATAACTTCAAAAGTAAACAAGTTAGGACATTTTAACCTCAATTTTTGGATTCAGCATAGTCGATTTAGTAAATAAAGCCAAATTTTATCAAATTTGGATGAAAAATAAAGAAGTTGTAAGAATTTAAATTTTCTTAATTTTATGAATGAGGATGTTTCTCGTCTAGACAGTAGCGTAGTACTATAATAGTAACAAATTCCATTTATAGTAAAAATGTCATTCAATGTTTAATTCATAACTGCCAATTTTAACAATGAATTGGATATTAATTGTATTTTGATCAATTTCATAACTTAAATATGCTGAAATTTAGTACCTGAATCCAAATAATGCTTCTAAATTGTCCTACCCGCTGTAATAACGTTTTAAAGGATTTAAAATCTCAATATTTCCAAAAAGAATTTATAAATTTTGATATAATCCCCAACTGTCAAATTGTCAAACATGTAGTTTAACAGAAGCGCTTATGTGCAGCTCTTCATGCTGCGTTTTAATAAACTGCGCAGGCGCTGACTGTTTTTCAATATATGATTTTAAATAAAAAACATTTTTTTTACAAAAAAACAGACGCCAAACCAACGTTAACGTAAATTAAGAACCCCTCATTAAAAAAAAACACCAAACAACAAAAAACCAAAACAAACTCCGGCATCGAGAGCTGCAATTAGGCGCTTGTAGTCTAACAGGTGGTAGAAATAAAACAAGATGGGCGGGAGTTCTTTTTTGTTGTTAATAAGTTATTATCAATAATAATAACTTATTATTGTCTATTATAGTTTAAACCTCCAGTTTTCTTTGTGTATACCTGATTATCAGTGTCGAATGTGGATATAAAAATGGCGGGGAAAATATCTATGGACTTTTCCACGAGTTGAAAAAAAGAGGTATGTAACAAGTAGGAGTAACGTAAAAAGTACACGCTAGAGCCATTTTAAATTTGTGGCTGGAGCTCAAAAAAATCATTTTTTATAGAGTATAATGAAAAACGCAATGAAATTATTTTGTTAAAGAATTCATTATATGCAAATAGTTATAAACTGGTCTGTATTATAAGTTGCCTATACACCTGCAACTTATAATACAATTTAGTCAGATTTCATTACTTTTATTACTTATATTATTATTATTATTATTATTATTATTATTATTATTAATTACAACAGTAAGCGGCATAGCCGATGAGACTGTATCCCTAACAAATAAATAAAATAATATAAAATACGATTTTTTAATTATATGTATGAAGTGAAATCTGTGAATTTAGTGTATAAGGGGTTTTCAGCAGTTATATTATCGGACATAAAATAACGAAAAAACTAAAGGTGTAGAAGCAGAATTGGTAAAAATTAAGCTTAAGGTAATAAAATGAATAAAGTTTATTTAGATCTAACAGCTGAGTGAGTCTTAACTGTACTGGAAATTCAATAAAACCTGCAGTGAGTCATACCTCTGCTGCTTTCGTATAAGGGGTCCGCCTTTGCGAAGCTTCGACGAAATTACGCGAGTCGCATCCGAACTGGTATGATCTTCGCCTTTCACTACACATTCGCAACTGAGTCACTGCAGGTTTTATTGAATTTCCACTATAAGCCAGAAAATAAAAAAACATCCAAACAGAAAATCTATGTTGGCCTGTGTAATTAACCCATATAGCACACAACATCCCCCGGATATCCTCTCAATGTCCTCTTAATGTCGCATGCCCCGGGACATTAGTCGTATATCCCAAGGATATCCCGATATGCCCTGAGCATATATACTGCCTGTATATCCCAAGGACATACGGTATGTCCTTCGGACTTCCCAGGGACGTCCCGAGGGAATGTCCCATGGATGTCCTTTCGGGATCTCCCTGGGATGTCCTACGATGGCTTTTCCTTTATTATTTTAAATTTACCGCATTTTTAATGGCGGATATTTCCACCAGTAAAATGTTGTACAGCCCGTTCCGTAACTCTAACGTGTATATGATAAATACCCGTCAGGAGCTAATCAACATTCATCCCGTTCATAAAAATATAGTCTCATTCGTGACTAGGGACTCTTTCCAGAATATCGTTCCCCAAGTGGGATGAGTGGAGAAAAAAATACGGTTATGGAGCTAATTTAAATACCAAATTTCAGTTTTTATCTCGTAGAAAAGTCGGCTTTTAAAAAGAAATTTAATATTAACATTTCAATGTCTAATGATAAAGCGTTAATAGGGACATTCCTGATTTTTTTTTTAACTTTTATTGTATAAAACTGGATTTTGACAAAATTGACATAATATTTTAATACCGTTAACTGGGTATAGGGGGAGATCGCCATGAATGGGACACTTTTTTTTAAAACGGCTGCCAAAATTTTATTTTTAATCTTTGTACGTATTTTTTTTTAGTTATCATATCTGGAAATAATAAAGTACAGTCCAAGTCTTAAACCTGAATAATATTTATTTTTACTTAAACTACAAGCATTAAAAAAAACGTAATTTGTCCCTTTCAAGAACACGATATTTTTGAATGGGACACAAATACAAAATTGCTATTAAAGATAACAAATTATGAAAATAATTATTATTATCACTATAACTAATAACAATTAACCTATAATGCCATTTCATAACAAGTCATTCCTTATCTAAAGGAAATGGATAAAATAAATTATGTAATGTCATTCAAGAAATCGAAATTTGACCAATTCAAAAATACTTACAATTTGTCAAAAACCCATCCGCCTTAACTTACCAATTTTTTATTATATTTTTACTGCACCGAGGGCGATCTAAGCATGGAACAAAAACCAAAAATTACGAAACATAGCTCAGAAACAGGCACTGTCCCATTCATAGTGATTTCCCCGTACTTATTATAATATATTATTTTTATTTATTTAAAATATTTAATTTTATTTGAAATAAATTGAGTTCTTCTTTTAAAATTAACATAAAAATATTTCATTATAAAAGTTAATTTAAAAATTAAATATCCCTAGGGCAATTTACGAAAAAGACTACGTTTGTATTTAACATATAAAACGAGTAAATATACAAACTCATTTTAGATTTGGGTGACAGATTAATTTTGAAGTAAGTTAGGGGAAAGCGGTACAGTTGGAATAAAAAAAAGTACTACACCTAAAAATTTTACCATATAAATCCAACTTGTCACAAAAGGCAAATGATGACTTAACCAAGTCACGGATATCTGAAACTGCAAAAGGCAAAAACTTGACTGGAAACTGCTCAGTTTTATTTTTTATTTTCTAGATTTAAAAATTGCTGTAAATACCTCACACCGGTCTGGAAACAATTTTTAGCTCAACTTTCATATAACCCAATTTTTTTTCATAATTTAATTATTTAGAGCTTTGGCATCTTTTTAAGACCAAATTTAAAAAAATCTATCGATGCCTTTTGAGAAAAACTATTATCATTTGTTTTAACAAAAAAAAAAACGACATATTTTAACGCTAGAAGCCGTTAAAGTTTGCCCTGAACGAAAGTTTTGGGATTTTAGAAGTTTCTTATTAGCAGACCCAAATTCTTAATGTATATGGTAAGTTTCAGACTTCCAGTTGTTGAGGAAGTATAAAAAACCCCTGAAAAGGTAGACAAACAGACGGACATATTGTTTTTATTATATTATATACACTGAAAGAAATTACATTGAAAAGTTGTAAAAAAATACACTCTATAAATGTGTAAATTTTACACCTTTATATAAATGTACATCAAAATTGATGTGACACTACACACGTGAGGTGATTTTGACCTAGAGTGTGTATTTTTACATCCATACCTTCTGCAACAATACACTCGGAGCTCAAGAAAGTGTATTTTTATAAACATACCTTTAGCAACAATACACCTGAAGTGTAAAAATCACACTTCTGATGTACAAGCCAGCCAATCGCGGGCGTTAAGCTAGTCACGTGACTCGAGAAGCCAGAATCACTGCTTTATCGAGACTGGTGGCTGTCGACCATTATAATTGTTTACGTTTGTAAGAGCGTACGTATAATTTTGTGTGTGCTAGATTTTTCAAAGAAATAATTGGTAAGTGTTGATTAAAAGTAAATATTTAAAAAGTTTGATTAATACAATATCCATAAAACATACATTTTATAATATTTTACTTATTTAGGCGGTAACACTGGCCTGAAAATTTTGAGTTGTTAAGACTTGTGTATGTTTTCTGTATCCAGTGTGTAAACTTTACACACTGGATGTAAAAATATAATACACACCGCATTTATATTAACGCTTCGAGTGTAAATTCACATCAGCAGCAGCTGCAAGTAAATTACCCATGCACGTGGATGTAAAAATTTATCTCAGTGTAGACTAGATATCTATTAACTTTTTGGCTAAGTGTGATCATTTTGGACCATTCTCCCCTATAGCTAAAATCTGGCGCTCTAATCCCATAAATCTGCATAATTTGACCAATATGTCGTACTATTTTCCTGAAAAAATAATGGTTTTACATACAACAATGTATGATTAATAGTGAACATTTGTATACCTCGTTAAAACATTTTTGCAAAACATACATACAGGGTGTATTTGAAATAGGGTCGGAAATTTCAACAGGTGATTCTACATGATAAAATTTGACAAAAAGTTCCTATAAACATATGTCTAAAAATGCGTCATAAGGGAGCTACGCCCCTTTGAAATTGGCTAAAAAAATCGGTTTTTATTTAATAACTCAGGAACCCTTTGAGATATATTAACGAGGTTTTGCACGTGAATTAATCCTAATAAGGCCCATCTTTGTATGTAATTTTCACGTACTTATTTAAACCAGGGGTGTGCGAAAAGGGGGGTCCTTATCAGTTTTTTGTCCCAAACTTTTTTCTGTGTAACTTTTTTGCAATTTTATTTTTAAAATATGATTCCTCAGGTCAAAATACATAAAAAAGGTACTCTTGTTGTAATACTGTAGGATTAACCGTTTTCGAGAAAAGTTAATTTGAAGGTGAAATTTCACTGTTCGAGGACGAAAAATTAAATACTAAAATGTCGAAAACCAAAATTTTAATGATGCAGTGTTATTCTACATCAAAAGCTAAGAAAAAAAGTTTCCATACATGTAGGTCGAAAAAACGCTTTTAAAGCTACCATAGCCCTTTAAAAATGGTGCATATTTAGGAGACCATAGCTCCATTAGGATTCATTTTTGGAAGTACCTGTATATGAGGTTTTTTTCTTAGTTTTTAATGTACATTCGCCCTGCATCATTAAAATTTTGGTTTTCAACATTTTAGTATTTAATTTTTCGTCCTCGAACCGTGGAATTTCACCTTCAAATGAATTTTTCTCGAAAACGATTAATCCTACAGTATTACAACAAGAGTACCTTTTTTATGTATTTTGACCTGGGGAATCATATTTCAAAAATAAAATTGCAAAAAAGTTACACAGAAAAAAGTTTGGGACAAAAAACTGATAAGCCCCCCCCGTTTCGCACACCCCTGGTTTAAATAAGTACGTGAAAATTACATACAAAGATGGGCCTTATTAGGATTAATTCACGTGCAAAACCTCGTTAATATATCTCAAAGGGTTCCTGAGTTATTAAATAAAAACCGATTTTTTTAGCCAGTTTTAAAGGGGCGTAGCTCCCTTATGACGCATTTTTAGACATATGTTTATAGGAACTTTTTGTCATTTTTTATGATGTAAAACCATCTGTTAAAATTTCCGACCCTATTTCAAATACACCGTGTATATTTCAAGCCGCAGCATACACTGAGAAAATCAACAGAGCTCATTTGATTAATCACTAATCAATTTTTTTTTTATTATTTACAAATTGGTATTTTATTGAATACTTTTTTCAAATGAAAGTTGTTTTCAAGCCCTATAAAAAATGTATACAGTGTTTGCTATAATATCAACAAACTAATAACTCTTCTTTCTAGAATACGCATACCGTTAAAATGAAGTATCGCCAACATCTCGGGTTGTTTGTAAACAAATAGTAGGTATACTCAGGCCTGAACAATAACAATTACCAGTAACTGGTATTGTTGTCTCTGTTAGAACAAAGATGTGCGATTAAGACAGACGAATGTTTATGTTGCCGACGTTTTTGTCAGTTTTAACGAATGAAATGCCTATTCTAGAGAAAAGAGTTATTAGTTCGTTGTATAATATAACGTTTTGGAGAGACAGACTTTCAAAGTTTAATAAATTGTGCACCACGCAGGTGAATTAATGGTTGCCTATTTACACAACTGCCCTTTTCATAATTTTAAATATCAAATATTAAAATAAAGTCCAATAAAAATAATTAAATTAAATTTAAAATAACAGGATTACATTAAATATTAATATAATATATTTTAACGCGATGAAAAATAGATAAAACTATTAGCGAAACCTGTTGCAAACAAATTTACGAATCATTTATTTAAAACACATAATTTGTCATACACAAATGTTGCAGCTTAAAATAAACGTATCTTTTAATTCCTTACCATATATGAAATGACTAGCCGTTAAGAATGTTTTTCTATTTTGCGACTCTTATAAGCTCATAATCACACGCATTTTGCGTGTGATTATAGGCCCATAAAAGGGTGTACTTTTTGTTCTTTTTCATTGGCAACAGACCTGGCCTATCGCTTGACATTTTCCGTGCAAATGTCAATGTCGCTTTAAAGTTGAATTTTCAGGGGGTAATATCATAAGTGATACTAGGTAAGGTATCGGTGGTTTTTTACATAAATTTTACGAATATTAATCCCAATGACGAAAATGCAACGACTGCTTTAGCAGGAGTTGCATTTTTCAAAAATTGGGATTAATATGAGTAAAATTTGGAAAAAAAGCACCGGTACCTAACCTAGTATCACGAATTGATATTTAGGGAGAGAATATAATTTATATTTAATACACATACCTCTTAATTATAACGTATTAATCTACAAATAAATTATATTTTATAAATTAAAAAGCAAACAATAAGCACGATTTTAGATTAGAGAAAAGAGGGGTAAAAAAACCATCGTAAGGGTAAGGTATTTTCACTTATCAGTACAGCATACTACATATATATAAATTATATTCTCTACAAAATTTTTTGTTTAGGTTATTTTTACCATGTTAAAATTATGGCTTGGTTAATTGCAGTAAAAAAGAGAAGAGACGACTATAAAATATATCAAAATATCATGTTCTTAGAATTTTAAACATGGTGTAAACTGTAATGCCAATCCAAAACAAAAATCCCTAAATCAGTCATCAATTTAAATGTAAGTTTTTAAAAGTTTAGAGCAAAATAGAAAAAATTGTATAAAGCACTCGTTTCATACCACGTTTTTAGCGCACTAGTACTTTAGAAAACTCACCGCAAGCGGCTCGTTTTCTAAACTTGTACTCGTGCGCTAAAAACGTATGTTATGAAACTAGTACTTTAATATACTATTTTGTACGTTACATGCGTACACCTTAATTTAGGTCTCAGATAAATACTCGATAGTTCATTCATTTGTATTTCAGGGTATAATCCTTACAGGCACTTTTTACATCTTTTAGGCCATATCCACAGCCTCGCATAACACGCATAATACATAAGAATGCTACACGGAAAAAAAAATTATAGCTAGGAGCGCTATAACACACATACCATGCAAATTATAATCGCTTATTATATAAATACAAGGCTTTCTCTTACAATTATGGCAGTCAGTGTAAAAATTTATATGAAATACTTTAATTGTTTAGTGAATAATAAAATATAACAAATAGTATGGCATTTATAGCTTAAATAGATTTAATTATTGTCCGTGCTAATAATTTTTATAATATAATAAAATTTCTGTAAATTTATAATAGTGCCTGTAATAAATATAATCGTGTCTGTAATATATATAATCGTTTCCAATTTATTTTTAACATTATTGGTTATTGTGTCCCTTATAATCTATAGCTTAAATCACTATAATTTGCCACTGTTACCAAATATCTTATAATGTATAGCGCAGAGCCCACTAATTTCTTTCCGTGTATGCCGTGATTGGCTTGGTTTTGCCGCCATGTATCCTGTAAGCCAATCACGGCACCGCATTCTTATGTTTTATGTTCTTATGCAAGCTTCTGGATAGGCCTTTAGTGAATTTGGGAAAACTACCTATATGTCAATTTTTTTTTCTGTAGCTAAATATCCTACAAATTTTTTTTTGCAGTTGATCGTGGTTCATTTAGGGGTCCTAAACGACCGGTGGTTTAGGAGGCCTAAACTTTCAATTTTGGGTATTTTACAAGTTTTTTTGGACACCACAATAGTTTTGGACATGCCGGATGAATTTTAAACTATAACCTTACCCAGTAACTATATAATAATAATATTTTTTATGCTGTGGTAGTAGTAAACATTTAACTCTAGTAAAAATCTTAAAATATTACTTAAAATGTAAAGAAAAAATAATGTAATCTTAAATAACTTAATTGTTATAGAATTGTAAATATTCTTATAAACAATAAACTATCTATCTATCTATCTATCTATCTAGTTGGAGCGGAATGACCCATATTTAATCCCACCCAGTAAAGACAAAGGTCTATTTTTCGTCGGAATGTCCGCCTATTAAACGTATGTTTATACGTATAGACGTGAATATACGTAAAATAAACGTTAAATAGGCGGACATTCCGACACAAAATAGACCTCTGTGGCATATTTTCAATAGTGGCGCCTCCGCCAATATTGTAAATTATTTTATTTCTTTTTTGTCCCTCAAAATGTTTTAAATTTTGTCAATTCGATACTAAATTTCCCAACTCGAAGCTAAATTTGCCAACTCCAAGCTAAATTTCCCAACTCGTAGATAAATTTACCAACTCGGAGCTAAATTTGCCAACTCGGAGCTAAATTTGCCAACTTGGAACTAAATTTGCCAACTCAGAGCTAAATCTGCCAACTTGGAGCTAAATTTTCTAACTGAGAGCTAGATTTGTAACTTGGAGCTAAATTTTTCAACTCGAAGCTAAATAAGCCAACTCGGTAAATTATTAGGGGCTGGCCGACTCATGGCCCCTTTAGGGTCTTCTCTGCTTTTTTTTTTACGTACTTTTGGTATGACATTTATTCCCTTCTAAAAAACCTATATCCAATACATACAGATAATGAGATAATTACCAGCTTTATTTTAAATAGATAAACTCAATAATAACCCCCGCGTGGCTTTTACTTTTCGTATTTGTCCATACTACCGATATGTGGCTCTGAAGAGTGCTAAAAAGCACGAAATCGATCAGTCACTTCGGAGGGACGACTGCGTTAATCAAACAAAAGTCGTTTTAAGGAATAGTAATATATTTTATACAAAATATATATATTTAAAAAAAGTAAAAATATAAGTATTTAATTTTTTACTAAAAAATGTTTTACATAGGTACATGGTATGGAAATAAAGTGTGCCAACGAGCATGTTCGTTTTAAGAATTCAATTTAAATGCCATTCCAAATATTCGGTATAGGTATTATGTGCAAAATTGCAAAATTTAAGCAATAATATTCATAGATAGAGCGATATTCTATAAGAATATTTGACAGAAATATAATATACATCAATTATACTAAGCTCATATATTTTTGAAATATTTTTCAATAAAACACATTTATCATCGCTAAGTATTTATACAAACAAAAACCAGAATATTTTATGAAAAATATTTAATAAAAGGGGATTTATGTTAGCTCTGTCACCTGACCTTTTTGATCTTTTCTGCCATTGATTAAAAATAAATCTGGTTTTATAGCAACCCCAATAAAAAATGGGGAATGCGAGGCTCTAATATTTACCAGAAACTCTAAAGAATAAAATGCCTCATATAGGACTGCAAAAACGTTCTTTCTAAAATCAGATTCTAACTTAAACATGAACTTAATTTATAAAGTTTTAAATTTAACATTATAAACCCATTTTAAATTATTATCCACTCATAAACCTAGATAAATGTATTGTTTTTAATTTCATATAATTAACAGTACTCGGCGAATTTGAGGCTTCGCATAGGAGCCGCGTCGACTCTAGTGTTGAGGTTTTAAATATTTACATTTTTATTTCTTTTTATCTTGATTTTTTTTAATGATTCCATTTAAACGAGTAAGGTGGGAAAAAAGTTATCGATAAATAAAAATTAAAAACTTTCGTATTCTTAAAAGATAAAGCGGAAGCTGTTAAAATGGAATTTTCATTAACAAAAAAATAAGAAAATATATAAATATAGGATCAATCTATCAATGGACAGCCGTCCAATACGTTAGGCAACATAAATTTAGGTCTTCAATATCAACCCAAAAAGAAAATTCCCTAATAATATTATATTTGGATTTTATCGCAGTGCAACAAAAAATGTGCATTATATGCAAAATTATTAAAGAATACATAAAACAGCTTATTAAACACAAAAACAAGTACAAAATCTTTAAACACACAACGGGGTATTTATTATCAATGACTGTTAAATTAAGGAGTAGGTCATAAGTTCCCCAGGAAACTTTAGACCTACTGTAAACATAGCTGTGTAAAAATTAAAAAAAAATAGTTTTTTACTTAAAAAAAAAAACAAATATCTTACCTTAATGTAATTTAAAATATAATCTAAAATGTTATTTTTACCTAAAATATGCATAATTTTATTTTAAAACAATAATAATTATACTTTTATCTCTTTCTGTAGAACTTCTCTCTTTATCTAATCTAAATAGACGGTAGTCCATTGAAGAGGTTTCTAAAACCTAGCTAGCGAGAGCTTGAAAAGAATGCAGGCTTTTAAAGTACATTTTTTTGTTGAAATAAAGGACTAGTCTATAAGAGATGCATTTTCAAGTGTTGACTTTTACAGCATCCACCCTAAAGTCTAGTAAAACGCAAAATAAGGTGTTTAAAGTCGTCCAGATTAAAGTATAATCCCTGATACAAGTTTTATGTTTTAATAAATGAAACGATTCGCAGAAAATATTAAACCAGCAGTAAAAACTTGTTTTTATGCTCTTTCAAACTCAAAAATACTACTGAAAACAAAAAATCCTTTCCCCTATTTATAGTTCATAAAGACATCCTTTTTCGATAAAAGGGAAATTCTTATTTTTGAAAAAAAATCAAGGTTGTAAACTGTATGTTTAAGTCCCGCAAATGAGGAAGTAAAATAATGTTTTAGACCCGGTCGTGCAAAAATTATATTTTTTTCTTCGAAAAGCGATTTTTTTTTAAATTTACCTTTTTGAAGGATCACCCATTATGGGTGTATATATTATTAGTATCCTCCGGTTCATAATAAATGGAATTTTCTTGAGCTTAGTAGAAAATATATTTAAAAAGATAGAAATAATATTTGCATATGACAAATTCAACTGCAGACGAAGTATGAATAAAACGAAAATAAGATTTTGCTAATATTTGAAATATATCTAGTAAGATATATTTTTGTTGAATTTCTATAAAGGAAGTAACGCTATACCTATACATAGCATACAGAAAAAAGAGTCTGGAGTTACCCGATTAACTTTTTAGTTATAAGTTAAAAAAAAAACTAGGTGTTTTGTTTGATTTTAAATTCTGTATCTTTAAAACATTATATTCTAGCAAAAAACTGTATATAACATTTTTTATAGGGCTTAAAAAGAGCTTTTATTTAAAATATAATTTTTTGAAATCGGTGCTAAATTAACCAAATACAATAATAATTGCCTTAATTATAAACAAAAAACGCTAAAAATAGGAGTTTTACCCTATTTTCACCCCCTTACCCCCAATCGTTTACCCCCAAAATCTAATGAGCTCTTCGGAATACGATAAGAAACAATATGCAAAAAACTGTAAGTCGATATCTCATGTAGAAATGGAGTTAGAGTTTACACCCAGACAGACAGGCAAACAGACGGACGCAAAAATTTTTTTTACTGATTTCGACTCAGAATGGTTTAAAACGTCGAGAAATGTGAAAAAAACGTGGTCAAAGAATTTGACTTTTCGGCGAAGATTTCAATACATCGGCACTCTTAGTAGCACTAAGTGCCGATGTAATAAAATATTTAAAAAACATATATTTTAATTATTTAAAAAGTAATAGGTTTATTAACAATTCTTTTAATTTTCTATTATTATGTATTAGAACGTTTATATCTTTATTCTACGTCAAAAAACTAAATTAGTCTCTCTAGACCGTGATTTAAAATTATGTGCCATTCTAACCTTCTTCTACGTAAATAATATAGTATGATGAAAGGTTTGGAAAAAGAGTAAACCCTCGTCACTAAGGAGTAGTCTAAATGTCA
Source organism: Brachypterus glaber (assembly GCA_958510825.1). NCBI lineage: Eukaryota > Metazoa > Arthropoda > Insecta > Coleoptera > Kateretidae > Brachypterus > Brachypterus glaber. The sequence continues at coordinate 44,920,108 of OY294049.1, read as the reverse complement.
GTTTTTTATTGTAATCCACTGCGAATATTAGGTCTACGGAATGCGTAGCATTGCATATACAGGTGCGGACTAGCTAGGTCGGAAAAATGCCATAAGGGACCAGTAAATCGGCTTAAAACCAAGAAAAATAGGAATATCGAGGGCCCAGAATAGTCAAAACAGAATAAATGATGATGGTTGGGACCCAGTGTCGGAGCGGCTACCCGGAGAAAAAAAGTTTTTCTATTAATAATTATGTATACCCGGGGAAAAAAAGTTTTTTTATGAGCATAAATAAATATGCATGATCATACATAATTAGGCATAGGTCTATGTATACTCATACATAATTATGCATATATATGTTTTTGCATAATTATGTATGATCGTACTAGGTCAAAATTCTTTAATGGTCAAAATCCAGACATGACCATACATAATTGAGCATAATTGTGCATAATTTTACGTAAAATTAGACATAATTATGCATAACTATGCATGATCATACAAAAACTCTTTTTCACCGGGTAATCATCTCTGGATTTTGACCATATATGAATTTTGACCTGGCATGAGCATAGATAATTTTGCATGATCATACATAATTAGTCATAGGGCTATGTATACTCATACATAATTATGCATATACCCATACATGTTTTTACATAATTATGTATGATCGTACTAGGTCAAAATTCATAAATGGCCAAAATCCAGACATGACCATACATAATTATGCATAATTGTGCATAATTTTACGTAAAATTAGTCATAATTATGCATAACTTAGTTAAAAAGAGTCATAATTATGCATAATTATGCATATCTATGCATAATCATACAAAAACTTCGTTCTGAATGGAAAGATATGGTGCGTCTTCGACAAAATTTAAAATTGTATGCATGATCAATGATCATAATTAGGCATAGGTCTCTGTATACCCATACATAATTTTGAATAATTATGTATGATTCTATATATAATAAAATGATCTGTTCTAAACAAAAGTATATAAACATGTGCCAAATGGGCTCGGCCAGCTTTTGGTGACCTTGCATTATGACTAGTCCGCCACTTTTAACATATGTATCTTCAAAGTTTGTTAGTTAATTAATTTATTAAATCTGTATAATAAAAGGTTCTTTTTATAATGAAACCTAATTTAGACTCCCTTTTCACATTAAATCTACTTTAAATCTGTAAAGTATACTTTTTCTAGTGATTTTCTGTATGTTACAATCTAGTCTGCAAGTAATTTTACTTACTTTCCTCTTGCGAAAAGATTATTTTAAACCAGAAAGTCCGTAGGGAATCCTACTTTGAAATACTGACTAGAAATTTATATTATCTAGAAAAATGAGGATATCTTAGTTTTAAAATATACTGTAAGAACTATATAAAAGATTAAAAACCATGTGACAAAACTGAATCTATAATTTATTAAAAACTATAAACCAAAAATGATCATCCTTATATTTTTAACCGACTTCCAAAAAAGGAGGAGGTTGTCAATTCTACGTGTGACTTTGTTTTTTCTTTCTATACAGGGTGTCCCTGAATTGCTTGGACAAACTTTACATACGGGATGAATGGCTCAAAACTGTTAAAAAAGTTCCTATAAACATATATCCTAAAACGACTATTAAGGGAGCTACGCCCCTTCAAATGGGGTTCCAAAAATTCGATTTTTATTTAATAACTCAGGAACCCTTTGTGTTATATCAACGAGATATTGCATGTAATATATTATTAATAGGACCTATCAAGCGATGGTGTTTGCATGTAGTTACTTTAATCAGGGGCGTCCGAAATGGGGGGGCCTCATCACTTTTTTCCCCCAAACTTTTTTCTGTGCAACTTTTTTGTAGATTTATGATAAGAATATTATTCCTCAGGTAAAGATACATAAAAAAGGTACTCTTATTGTAATACTGTAGGATTAACCGGTTTCGAGAAAAATTTATTTGAACGTGAAGTTTCACGCTTCGAGGACGAAAAATTAAATACTAAAATATTGAAAACAAAAATTTTAATAATGCGGGTTCTAGGTACATTAAAATTAATTTGGTTTGGCTCTTAGATAAAAGTCACAAATAAGTTAGGTTAGGATCTTACAGTTAATTTTTTGCGTTCTGCGTTTTGTGAATATTTCATGATTTTTTTTCTAATGGTTATGGTCCAAACCCCATTTGAAGGGGCGTAGCTCCCTTAATAGTCGTTTTAGGATATATGTTTATAGGAACTTTTTTAAAAGTTTTAAGCCATTCATCCCGTATGTAAAGTTTGGCCAAGCAATTCAGGGACACCCTGTATATCTATCTATCTATTTATGAGACATACGTGTCAACTGACAGAGAAAAATAAATAAAAAAAACACGGATGGTAATTTTTAAGGTACACATAACATCTCGGATTGTAGAGTCTATAAAGCTGCAAGTCTTTTGCCAATTTGGACCAAAGATTTTCTATAGAAAAGTTTTTTTACTACGTATACGTGGTAAAAATACTTTGGTCCAAATCTCATGCCTCTATATCAAAGCGTTCTTGCCTTGTTTCGAAAAGGACTTTTACTTTTTAAGCTTTTAGAATACTGTGCATATGGGAATATTGCCACAGGGGTCAACAATCGATTATTATAACAACAGACCTTGCCATTTATTGATTTATCAAGGGCGCATAAATAAATAAATACGTTAATTTTTTTCTGCGAAAATATTTTTCACCTAACTTAACTTTATTTAGAAAGTTTATTCACTCGTAAATGAAGTTTTCATAGCTTAAATGAAAAATTAATAAGTTTTAAAGTTGTAATTAATTAATTAATAATTAATCTAAATCCTGGAGTAGAATCCCGGGAATGATTAAAAGTTTCTGGAAGACGAATAGAATAATATCCTACCTTGGTAACAAAGTAGAAAAGTCCAATAATTATAAAGTGATAATATTTTATAAAATTCTTTCGACACAGAAAAAAAGGTTCCTTGAACCAAGGACACGTGTATTTCGATATGTTCAAAGCCATATTCTCTTGTTTTAAGGCGAGCATTTCTTTGATCCAAAATCGTGAACCTTGAAGAAGTAATTTCAGACCAATGTTTATGAATGTGTCATCTTTTTGTTTGTTTATTTACTAACACAATCGCGATGTTGCGTAGTTTCCACCATATCATGAATTCAAATCATTATACTTAAATTAAAAATGTAAAAAACTTTATTGTGTTTACTATAATTATGTTTAATAATATTTAAATTTATTAAAATTAAACTACTAGTTCATATAAAACTCATACAGAACTAATGTTTCTTAAAATTTACAATAAATTATCCAAAGTATATGTTTCCAATCGGCAACACTGTACCCCTGTCAGTCATTTTACGACATTAGACTGTGAGTTTACACATTCTTTCTCTCTCTTTACGCGTACTAAGTGTAAACAATAGTCACTCCCCACCAGCCCCTCACCGTAGTTGGTTCACGCTTCAAACAAAGCATACGGTAGATTTCATCATGCTCCATCTTGAGGTAAAAGTTCTTTGCTTTGAAAGACCCTTGTCCTTGGTTCAAGAAGCCGTTTTTTCTAGAGAAGATGAAAAATTAACATTTTTACACAAATATCTACAAGGCTTTTCGAAAATGTTTAAAAATTTTAATCTGGAGAAGCAAAATACCTGTATGTATAAGCGAAAAAACTCAAATTTCACATAATTTTGTTCTAAACTTTTATAGCTAATTAATTTATTTTATCATGGCGTAATGAACGCTACGAGTTAAGAGGCACCTTTTTTCAGAACGGAAAAGAAAAATTCAAGTTTAAACAGAAACGAAATCATGTTTTTTTTTGGGAAACACTATTTTATAAATTTTGGTATACAATTTTTCTCTAAAGAAAATATTTTTTTTCTTTTTTGAAAATATTGAGTTAATTCTAGCTAGTTTTCTTAATTCAATTAATATAAAAGATCAAGAAGGTCTGGAAATCCCATTCAGGTAAAGGATCATCAGGCAAAGCCCCGGCGTGTTTGGTCGCGTCGTCATGGCAACGCGTTCCTATTTCCAGGTATTCAAGCTTGCCATGAAAAGTGATATTCCTAGAACTTTTTTCACGAAGGACACAGAAAAACAAATATATTTATTGATAAAAACCTTTAAATTATGATCAGAATCGTATACCTTGCACAAAGAAACCCAATGGAGATTTCTCCCGTTAGATTAGACAGGGACAAAAGTTCTACCCAAAAAGGATAGAATACATACATACACTCCCACTTCCACCCAACCAAACAAATTTTGTATTTGTTCTTTGTTAAACAAATACAATATTTACTTGGCCGGGCGAAAATTGTAACTATGTTAAAGAAATTACTGGCGCCATCTAAATTTTGGTAGAATTATATTATTCTACAGATTCACATTAGCTATGTTCGTTCGTGCTGCTCATTGCTACACTTTCCGGCCAACCAAATAAATACTGTATTTGTTGTATGAAAAACAAATACAGTCTTTTGTTTCATAATTCTAGTTGTAGAGAGCTCCATTAGCGTGTCAAAACATTTCTTTTTTTGTCGGATTCTTATGTAGAAAAGTTTTTTACCTAAAAATAAGATTGTTTTTTTTTTATTTTATACACTAACTGTGTTTATTTGTTCAGGGTCACATATACCAGTGTACAGTGGGGTAGGGGGGAAGACGGAAAGCTTTAGGGGACTCCAGGATGGCCGGCGCCGACAGTTTTTTTTTTACTACTATTATTACAATAAAGTTTATTTATTTATTTATAAATACTCCAAAACGATCAAATATACAGAACCTTTTCCAAGTGAACCATAGTGGACAAATTTGTAAAAACTTTCGCCTGCGGCGCTAAGATTTTTTTTTTATTTAAGATTCTAAAAGTTAATTTCCGGTCCAAGCAAGCCAAAAACCGCGTGGCTACTAGGAAGAAATCGAGCCACGATCAGCCAACTCACAGGGATCCTCACGGGTCACTGTGGACTAGGAAGGCACATGTTGAAGATGAAGGTCGGTAACGACCCCGTCTGTTCGGGTTGCGGGATAGACGAAGAATCGTCCTTCCATTTCCTAGGACAATGCGATCGGTTCGGCAGAATACTACAGGAGATCTTCGGAGTGGCAACTCTCCGAAGAGAGGAGTTGCGTACCCTTGCCTGGACAGATATCGCGACCTTTATAAGGAGGTCCGGCAGGTTTAGGCAGGGAGTAGGGTAGATATGTGGCTGGGAGAGCTCGGGGCTGGCAAAAAGGGCCATAATGGTCTAGTTGCCTGGCTTGTAGCCTCCCCACCCTTACTACTACTTCTAAAAGTTAAACGTAAACATTGTAAAAATTTTCGCCGGAGCTTGACCCCTTTTGCATTTTTGTGAAACTTTAAACTTTACCATCAAAAATTTTCGCCTGCGGCACTAGAGCTTTTTATAAAATTTAAAACTCTGTTTTCTGCTAAAAATTAACCAAGAGTTAATGAGTCTCGATTCTTGGTCAAAAGTCTCAACTCTTGACGACGTGACTCTCGTCTTATCTTGATTTTTTCTCGAAATCGAGACAAGAGACGAGAAATACCGATTTCTTGATTCTCATGTATTTGGAACACCTCTTTTCAAAAACGTAGCTGTCGTCTACCAGTAAAGCGGCAATAAAACATTTATTCAAGGTCCTAAACTATAATTGCTTTTCCTGTTTCTATTTAATTTGTATTTCAATTTACATGGGAAATAGAAGGACAACGATATTGTCATGTTTTATAAATCCTTGCCACAAACATGAGATTCCAAGTCATAAATATTTTTTATCCAATACATACAGATAATGAGACAATTACCAGCTTTATTTTAAATAGATAAACTCAATAATAACCCCCGCGTGGCTTTTACTTTATTGAGTGGGTAATTATTTATTTTACCCACTCAACTGTCACTTGTCAAATTATTTTCTTGTAAATGTCATTAAAATTTTTAATAAAAATATGAATTCCTAAGCTATTTATTGGATAAAACCTTGTATGGCACTCATGGGTAAACCAATATTGCCCTCTCGAAAATTAACCTGCTTGGCTGACGCCTTAGGTTAATTTTCTCATGGGCAATATCTTACTTTACCCACTAGTACCATAATAACTATTTTTGGATAACTATACTTAAAATTTCGGTACCTACTCATTTTTTTAGAGAAAAAACTTAGTTTTACACAAAGTAAAACAACACGAAAAAAAAAAATTATAGCTAGGAGCGCTATAACACACATACCAAGCAAATTATAGTCGCTTATTATATAAATACAAGGCTTTCTCTTACAATTATGGCAGTCAGTGTAAAAATTTATATGAAATACTTTAATTGTTTAGTGAATAATAAAATATAACAAATAGTATGGCATTTATAGCTTAAATAGATTTAATTATTGTCCGTGCTAATAATTTTTATAATATAATAAAATTTCTGTAAATTTATAATAGTGCCTGTAATAAATATAATCGTGTCTGTAATATATATAATCGTTTCCAATTTATTTTTAACATTATTAGTTATTGTGTCCCTTATAATCTATAGCTTAAATCACTATAATTTGCCACTGTTACCAAATATCTTATAATGTATAGCGCAGAGCCCACTAATTTCTTTCCGTGAAAATACGTCTTCGTCCAGAAAAAAAAAACTTGTAGTTCATGTATTGGACGCCATTTTATGTACAATCCTACACATTTTAATAACGTTCGTGACTTATAGCCCAGTCGAACGGTAGTTTGACCTTGTGGTGATATGCATACTCTCTGTTTCTTTTTTAATTAAAAGGGGTTCATTTGAAAAGCTTAAATCCAAATTTGCACCTCTGTGCACAGTTATGTACAAAAACGCATTTGTTTTGTTTTTGGTCTATAACTCGGCTTTGGCTCGTCAGTCAATAAAAAATGAACAAGATATTTGTTCGTTATTAAATTCTTCACAATTTACGTCAATAACTTTTTTTGTTTAAACAATCAGAACAAAAGTAACAGAGCGTTAAAGTTGATGAAATAGGCATCATTTTCAAAAAATTATTAGTTTTCCAGTTGTTTTCAAAAAACCGAAAAATGTTTCCAAATTTTTAACTTTTGCAAATTTTCAACGCTCTGTAACTTTTGTTTAAACAAAAAAAGTTATTAACATAAATTGTAGAGAATTCAATAAGGAACAAATATCATGTTCATTTTTTGTTGAGCGAAGAGCCGAAGCCGAGTTACAGAGTAAAAACAAAACAAATGCTTTTTTGCACATAACTGTTCAAAAAAAAATTCATACAGAGGTGCAAATTTGGATTTAAACTTTCCAAACGAACCCCTTTTGATTACAAAAAAAACAGAGAACGACCGTTCGACTGAAATATTAAGTGTATCCTCAAAAAATATTTTTATTCTCAATTTTATTATCCGTTCCTGAATTAGACTGCAGTGACTCATACATAAAACGTATTACGCTGCTCTCCTATAAGGGATTCCCCTCAGACGGAGTTACGCGAACCGCACCCGAATTAGTATGATCCTCGCTTTTCAGCACACTTTCGCAAATAAGTCACTGCAGTATAATTCAGACACGGGTAATAGTACATTGTTTTATTGCGGCTGTTAAGTTTAAGTGACTTGCCAACGCAAACTAAGAGATGATCCTGTTAGTAGGAGGTCTACACATTATAAAACCATTAACAGTAGAATCTGAGGTGCTCGGTTTCGGAAGATGATGGGCTTTATTCCTCAAAAATTACCAAAGTCGACTGAATAATTCCTTATTTTATATTGTTTGCGAGTATCGTACCTTGTCTATCAAATTTCAGACAAATAACTATAATTTTATTGAAAATAATGAGAAAACAAAATTTTTAATATGTCACTTGGAACATGACGGTTTTTACCTTACAAAGTGTCATTTAAAAAACTTCCTGAATTGAATGTTTATTAAAAAAATAAAAACGCCTTTTAGTCAAAAACCTTTTCCTTGACGTTTTGCGTGCAAATGTCAATGTCGATTTAAAGTTTAATTTTTTACAAAATTTTGTGTTTGGGTTATTTTTTACCGTGTTAAAATTGTGGACTGGATAATTGCAGTGAAAAAAGAAGAGATGACTGTAAAATATATCAAAATATCATTTGTTCACGGTACTCTTGAATGATCAATAGGTTGAACTAACGTGGCAAAAAAATCTGACCATGGAACATGGTAGTAGAAGGTTCACTTGTTATAGAATCACCGACAGCCAAATCCCAAAAACTTGTTTTTGGAAAATAATGTTAAATAACCATCTGCAGAGTTCATGGTCAATACAAACTTAAAGTGTACATTATGTTGACTGATTTTGGTAGTAATTCTCGTGCTGATTCCGAATATGTTTTAAGTTACTCTCTATCTTTTTCCGTTTTTGAGAGAAAAGCGTATAAAAATAACAAAAATTATTTTTTCGCATGTTTTAATGTAGCCTAGACATTTTGCTATAAGACAATAAAATAACTTTCTTAGCCTAAATTATTGTCCGATTCTCGTTCTGTATTATTATAAAGGAACATCTCGTCTAACATTTTTGTGAAAATTTTTAAAATTTTATTATAAACGTGTTTAAATTAAAAAATTAATTATTTTATTACATAGTGTTCATAATATATCTTTCACTTTGAAAAGTAATTGTCAGATGTGTACATAGACGTTCCTAAAGTTATTTTCTATATTTTGCCCAGACAAAAACATTTATTATTATAGACTTCACAGTGTGAAGTATGGAACGATGGTTATTTTATCGTCTTATAACAAAATGTCTAGGCTACATTAAAACATGCGAAAAAATATTTTTTGTGATTTTTATAAGCTTTTTTCTAAAAATGGAAAAAGATAGAGAGTAACTTAAAACATATTCGGAATCAGCACGAGAAATACTACCAAAATCAAGCAACATAATGTACACTTTAAGTTTGTATTGACCATGAACTCTGCAGACGGTTATTTAACATTATTTTCCAAAAACAAGTTTTTGGGATTTGGCTGTCGATGGTTCTATAACAAGTGAACTTTCTACTACCATGTTCCATGGTCAGATTTTTTTGCCACGTTAGTTCAACCCATTGATCATTCAAGAGTACCGTGTGTTCTTAGAATTTTAAACATAGTGTAAACTGTAATGCCAACCCAAAACAAAAATCCCTAAATCAGTCATCAATTTAAATGTAAGTTTTTTTAAATTTTAGAGCAAAATAGAAAAAATTTTTTAAAGCACTCGTTTCATAACACGTTGTGTTATGAAACTTGAACTTTAATATACTATGTTGGAAAAACAACCTGCGCCTACACTGGCTTAGATACGTAGGTACATTCAATTTGGTTAAGCGCTAAAAATCAGTGACAAAAAGGCCCTATGTGTGAAAGTTTCCATGAATATTTTCAATCTCGAGTTTTCTCACGTAAACTATGAAAACAATAGAAATCTATCTGCATGTAGCGTTAAACGAGTGCAATTTGTAAAAAGGATATTTAGCGAGTCCTGAACTTATTCTGCCCTGCTAAGACAAGTTGTGCTTAGTGTTGCCGCCTAAAGCGATATAAACTCCTGGCAGTTTGCACTAAGTACCTAATTAGGCTTATAGTAAGTACGGTAGTATCTGACTAATACGAGGGGTAATTTAAAAGAAGGCAAAAAGGCCAGAGCTGCTGTTAGTAGGATTTGAGTGCTAAAAATCAATTTTAATAGTCTTAATATATTTTGCTTTCCATTTTTACTTCTCGGCGTTTTAGGAAAAAAGAAGATGATTTAGGTAAAAAAAATGTTTTCTTTTTTTTTCTATAGCAATACTTTCTTTATGAGAAAGTAAAAATGGGAAAGAAAAAAATATATATAGACTATTAACATTTATTTTTAGCACTCAAATCCTACTAAGAGCAGCTCTGGCCTTTTTGCCTTCTTTTAAATTACCCCTCGTATTAGTCAGATACTACCGTACTTACTATAAGCCTAATTAGGTACTTAGTGCAAACTGCCAGGAGTTTATATTTTTATATCTGCTATAAAAATAGGATACTGTTAAAGCAGTTTCTGCCTGCGATACGATTTTAAAAGATAAAAGTCTTTTATAATGGGCTAATGTATGCTCCATAATGCCTATTAAAGAATATATTTGCATTTTAAAAATCACTAAATTTCAAAATTAAATAATGACGTTTGTGTCAAATATTTTTATCTGATTTTAGGTGGCTTCAACATTCGACTGTCTTTAACTGTACGATAGTTATCGCTCTCGCTTCGGTCTCGTTACGGGCAAGAGGCCTCTCGTTATCGTTACAACGATACGATATTTTTCCACCTGTCGCTATCGTTCTGTTTAACGATACCGAGACTATAGCAAGACGATAGGCCTTAGGCGGCAACACTAGTTGTGCTATCTGCAAAAAATCACAACTGGTCTTTACTAGACGAATAAGTCAGGACTAGGACTAACTTTACAGATCTTAGTAATTTGATTGGACTTTTTAGATCATTTTGTCCTAACTTTCTGGTAGAACAAATGCATTTAGTATGACAATTTATTTTTCTGACAGAATAGTATATTCTATAACTAGTATGGAATAGACATTGTAAATGCAACAAAACACATATTTTAAATAAAGCAATTAATCCTATTTAATAATTTTATCAAATCAGTACTTAAAAAAGATTTTTATTTAATTTTAGCATATATTTACAAATTATAATGCAAAAATTGAAGGTTATGTCAGATTGTTGTGACAGATATCAGGTTTAAATATTTAACAATAGATGGATCAGTTTTAATTTTTTGAACTAAATTGATAAAAAACTGTCAAATATTAAGAAAAACTAATAAACTTTATGTAATTTTAACGTAAAACTTTAAATTGCATTAAATTATTTAATATTTCATGGTAAAATACATATATTTTTGCTAATTTTGCTACAGTTTTCTTTACTTTTATAAACAAGAGCAAGTGGGTGGGTAAGCGAGGGGAGGTTTTGGATACTTGAATAAAAACTTCAATGGCTCCCATTTGACCCTGTTTTTTGCACGAAAATCTATCTTTTCAAATAACGGAGATATAGCTTGTCAAGGTGGGACACCGGGTATGTTTTTAGAAAATTTAACGAAATTGATCGGGTAAAACACGGCTCGAAACAAGTTTAATTTCCCCCAATTACCGAGAGGGTAATAAAGTGATTGCATTTTAAATGAGGCCAAACAGTTTGCTGCTTTATTCTAATAGACCAATTTTCATCACAATTTGGTTCCAAAACATGATTAATGAATCAGAGGAGGTAATTTATTTCAGTGCAATTTTCCTTCCGGCTTTTTTTTTTTTTAATTACGACCCTGGCACATTAAAAGGTTTTTTTTTCGTAGCGGGATTTTCGTTAGTTGTATTTTTAAACTCTAATTAAATTTTCATTTGGTTTTCACGTAAATTACAGATATTACAGTATCATTTTTAATGGGAAACAATATTTTTTTCTTCAAGCGTACTAAAATATTAATATTTTATAACTGAACACACTAGTTAGAAGTGAGCTATTTTTTTTACAGTAAAAAAATGAGTTCATTGTTTTACGCCGTAAAAAAAGTTAGTTAGAAAAACCACCACTGGCGGCAGCACTCTTTGACTTTGATGACAGCCATACTTCAAACTTGTTTGTTATGTAAACAGGTGGTTGACTAGAGATTTTTTGCAAAAACCTTGTGTGAAATTGATTAAAAATGATTGAAGTAGAATGTATGGTTTATACACCTACAAATCTCTCCGAAATGGAGCTCTCTACAACTAGAATTATGAAACAACAGACGTCTACCTTATCTCTATCTCATTTGTGCTACACTTTCCAGCCAACCAAATAAATACTGTATTTGTTTTTCATACAACAAATACAGTATTTATTTGGTTGACTGTAAAGTGTAGCACTGAGCGGCACGAACGAACATAGCTAATGTGAATCTGTAGAATAAGATAATTCTACTAAAATTTAGATGGCGCCAGTAATTTCTTTAATAAAAATAATATAGTTACACTTTTCGCCCGGCCAAGTAAATATTGTATTTGTTCAACAAAGAACAAATACAGAATTTGTTTGGTTGGGTGGAAGGGGAGTGTATGTATGTCTTCTATCCTTTTTGGGTAGAACTTTTGTCCCTGTCTAATCTAACGGGAGAAATTGCCATTGCAAATCCTACATTAGACAAGTGGGCAGTGTATTTCTAATAAGATATTTTATTTTTGGCTTGAAAATACGATGCTAGCTTAAAACATTATTTTATTTTTATTACTTAGAATGTGAACTGTTCTACGTATTTGTCTAATTCGACTAACTCTATAATTTGTTTTTCCTGATAAGGATTCACATCCACGCGATTAAATTAAAATGTTTTTTTAACTCGCTTTTATTGCACTAAATTTATTTAAAATGTTTCAATTCGATTTTTTTTTATTTTCTCCACGAATCATTGAAAAAAAAAACAAGATTAATTCACACATTGTAAGTAGACCGGGAGAAAAACTGGAAGTAGGGGAGACCGGGGACAAATGTAACAGTGTCCTGAAAGTAACAAGGCCCTTGTTTTGTTGTATTTTTAAAAGAAAATTAACAGTGATACCCCGGTCTCCCATATATAAGGGTCTTACCATTCAAAGTAAGGAAGATTGACGAAACGACCGAGTCGACAAAATCGTAGGTCATTCGGCAATTTTTTTTGGGGCGAAGACCTTTTTTTAGGTTTGGCAGCGAGGCGATTTTTTTGGGTCGAGGGTATTTTTTTGTGGCTAGGGGCTTTTTTTAGTCGTCAGAATTTTTTCAGTCGAAAAATTTTAGCTTCACTACGACAAAAACCTCGGATCGTCCCTGACGCTAAACTGTTTTTTCTTCTTCTTTGTTTATATGGTCTTAATTACTGTAGCTATCCTACTCGTTGCTGAGTTGTTTCGAGATGGTCCATTTATTCAGGAATTGTGGACTTTATCGATTAAAATATGTTAATATAAGCAAGTATGGAAATATGGAGGACGATTTTAACCCAATTCAGATGCAAAATAGATGTATACAAAAGCGAGATCACAAATGAGATGTCATAGCGTGTGCAATTTGTGATGTCAGAAACACTGCGTTCCAAATGACATTAAAAAGAAACAAGAAGCTAACACTGTTAACTGTTAATGTTGATCAATAATAAATGAGTTAAGGTCAATTATATTAGTTTTTGCTCTCTTTGCCCCCTTATCCTTTCCCAATATTGACCATATTTCACGTGACGCAAACTATAAAAGTTCTAAAACATTAGGTAAAAGAATTTTTCTAATCAACTATTTCTTTTATAAGTTATAAGCTTTACAGTCAGACGTACAGACAGACATTTTTTTAAAACCCACTTGATGACATTCTAAATCCAAAAATGTGTTTTTTATTTCCCATCGGGTGTAGCCACCGCTAAACATGCCTTTTTCTAGAGAAGTACCTTGTACCTACAACCTCAAATATATCCAGACCAAGTAATGACACAGCCTATGCTCTACGTCAGGGCCGGCCTTTGCGTTTGGGCGCCCTGAAGTAAGCCTTGAGCTTGGCGCCCCTAGCAAAAAAAACACCCTAAAAAAAAGCTTTCACCCTGACGGTTTCTACCAAACTTGCTTGGCGCCCCTACAAAAAAAAAATGGTGGAGGCTAAAAAAAATGCCTCTCGCGCCCTGAAGCAGAGGGTTCACTTGATTCATGCAAAGGCCGGCTCTACTCTATGTACTTCAAAAAAGTCTAAAGCCACGGGAAAGGCGCGTTAAATTAGTTTCCTTTTTTATCGACTGCGTCAATTATTTCGTTTTATTGCTACATTCTGTAAAAAAAGTCCAAACGAATTGGAATCAAGCATACTCAAACTAATTGAATAAGGGCGACTTGCACCAACTTTTGGACTGGGATTATCTCCGCTAAACCGAGTTTAAGTTAAAAATGCTGCGTTCTGATTGGTCGGCCGTCAATTTAATCCAAGTTTAAAGTTAAACCATCATTGGTGCAAGTGGCCCTAAAAACGTACCACACTTAAAATTCTACTGGCAAATCATTTGACAATTAACCTTACTTTTGCGAATTGTTTGTTTGAAATCAGGTTATCCTTACATTTTATAGGGAATTATATAGCTTATCGGCAACGCAGCTCATGTGCGACTGGCAACAGCGAAAAAAACGCATTGGCTTTTAAATTGGACAATTTTATTTGCCAATGTCAATACTATACTTGGTGTAGCATTAATTTGCTATAACCTAATGGCTCTCACCTAACAATTTGAAATTTCTGTGTCACTGTCACAATTGCTCTACGTAGCTACGTGCCCATAAATCATTTCACACTTACTCAGAACAATTAATTACCGACTCGCTCATCACACAAAGCTATTCCTCAATTCTCCATGTTAACATTACATTAAATTAGATTAGAAATAGGATGACACTAAATATCTAATTTTTTCCAAATCCCATATAGCACACAACATCCCCCGGATATCATCTCAATGTCCTCTCAATGTCGCATGTCCCGGGAAATTAGTCGTATATCCCAAGGATATCCCGAAAGGTATGTCCTGAGGATATAACGCCCGTATATCCCAAGGATATTCGGTATATCCTTCGTAGGTACATGTCCTTTTGGGATATCCCTGAGATATCCTACGATGGCTTTTCCTTCATTATTTTAAATTTACCGCGTTTTTCGTGACTTTAATGGCGGATGTCGGTGTTTGTGGTCTGTTTATGTGTGTATTTTTTTATTCAAAATTATTATTAAATATTTATATTGTGTTTTTCTTTGTTGGACAATTTCATGAGTATTACCCCTTCCTGAGGGAGGGGTAATACTCCCTCCGTCTTAAGTGCTTTACGTTTTTTTATGGACGAGCCCATGGGCAAAGGTTAATCGTAGTACTTTTTAAAAAATTTTATGATGAAAAAGGAAATATATTTCGTAGATAAGTTACTAATTATGTACAAATGTCCCCTAAAAAAGTGGCTATCAAGTAGTAATGCTTTTATTATTTTTTTGTAAAAATATTAACTTAAATTTAAATATCTTGCACCTAGGTGCAAGCTGTTAATAGCAATATTTCACAAAAAAAATAATAAAAGCAATACTATTTGATAGCCACTTTTGTCGGGGACAGTTGTATATAATTAGTAGCTATCTTTAGGACAGACATACAGTATATCCTCAGGACTTACCTTCGGGAGATCCTTGGGATATACGGTACGGTAGTCGCTCGGCTTCCCGTTTAGTAACAAAGTATATCCTAAGGATGTCCTACGGATATCTATAGACGAAATCGTATATCCTGGGTATTTCGGAAATTCTAAACGGATATTCTGGGGATATCCATTTTATAAACCTGTGCTACCTGGGCTA
The DNA here is from genome assembly GCA_958510825.1 of Brachypterus glaber. Lineage (NCBI taxonomy): Eukaryota > Metazoa > Arthropoda > Insecta > Coleoptera > Kateretidae > Brachypterus > Brachypterus glaber. Next base: position 44,904,719 of record OY294049.1, on the reverse strand, counting down.
ATTAGCTATATACATATTATCTACCGTTGTCAAGGCTTGTTTACCTTGACAACCAATAAAATCGTAGAAATTATTTCTTATTGACAGTTGTTTATTGACGATGGTCAGCAAGGAAAATAATTAAGACAACTATTCACTTGTTTCAACATATTTGTCAAAGTGACAGCTATGTCAAAAAATTTATTAAACTATATTATAGTATATTAAAGTACTAGTTTCATAAGTTTTTAGCGCAGGAGTACAAGTTTAGAAAACGAGCCACTTGCGGTAAGTTTTCTAAAGTACTCGTGCGCTAAAAACGTGTTATGAAACGAGTGCTTTATACAATTTTTTCTATTTTGCTCTAAAATTAAAAAAAAAAAAATTTCATTTAAATTGATGACTGATTTAGGGATTTTTGATTTGGATTGGCATTACAGTTTACACCATGTTTAAAATTCTAAGAACAAATGATATTTTGATATATTTTATAGTCATCTCTTCTCTGTTTTACTGCAATTAACCAAGCCACAATTTTAACATGGTAAAAATAACATTAACATAAAATTTTGTAGAAAATTGAACTTTAAAGCGACATTGACATTTGCACGGAAAACGTCAAGCGATAGGCCAGGTCTGTTGCCAACCCAAAAGAACAAAAAGTACAGACCTCTTATGGGCCTATAAGAACACGCAAAAAAAATTTTTAACTGATATTTGTTACTAGCTTTAGGTAGCAGAAAAAATACTTGCATCACGTATCACTGTCTTAAGTTTTTTTGACTGATTTTTGTATACTAGTTAGGTATACTATATTTTTGTCTTTATTTTGTCGTTAATTTTGAGTTTTATTAACACATAAATCAAAAACGGATTTAAAATGAATAAAGCCACATTGAGTTTAAACATAAAACCACAAAAACCATATATGCAATAATAACGTAAATTGCACAATGTCCACTGGACATTGATGTAAAAACCAATTATTCTGTTGTTTAAAATTGAATGGTTGAATAGACAATAAATAAAGGTCAAAAAAGTATTAATAAAGAAAAATTAAAGCCACGAGTATTTAGGGTTGAAAACGAACATATTAGGTCTGGAAATTAAAAAATGCCACTTTTACTCCATGTTGCTTAGTCTTCAAAAAGAAAATAAAAATCACATTTGTGCACAACTATCATCATATAGTATATTAAAGTACTAGTTTCATAACATACGTTTTTAGCGCACGAGTACAAGTTTAGAAAACGAGCCGCTTGCGGCGAGTTTTCTAAAGTACTAGTGCTCTAAAAACGTGTTATGAAACGAGTGCTTTACACAATTTTTTCTATTTTGCTCTAAAATTTAAAAAAACTTACATTTAAATTGATGACTGATTTATGGATTTTTGTTTTGGGTTGGCATTACAGTTTACACTATGTTTAAAATTCTAAGAACAAATGATAGTTTGATATATTTTACAGTGATATTTTATTTTTTCACTGCAATTAACCAGTCCGCAATTTTGACACGGTAAAAAATAACCCAAACACAAAATTTTGTAAATAATTAAACTTTAAATAGACATTGACATTTGCACGCAAAACGTCAAGAGATAGGCTATTGTATGTTGCCAAACCAACAGAAAAAAAAGTAGAGACCTCCTATGGGCCTATAAGAACACGCAAAATGCGTGTGATTATGAGCTCATGAGTCGCAAAATAGAAAAAATTTAAAAGAATACTATACAAACACCTAGTAGTCTTACAGTTAAGTACCTACTTCAGCGCCGCTGTTTTAAAAGTCTTCTTCTGGTAAATGAACCACCCGAAATCATAATTTTTTAAATTTGACATGGTTTTGTCAGAAAAATGGGAATATAAGCTATACGTAACGTAGAAAATCGTATTTGTGTTAAGGTGGACACCCGGTATATTATTTAATCATTAACATTAATCCTTTGAGGATAACCTCTGACCCTTAACTATATCTCTCCTAACTGTAACTCATTTGTTAATTATCCGACAAGATAATTAATAAGCAAGTTTCTGGCAGACATCTAAATTCCTAAAGTAACATTCCATTTGGAATTTAGTGGAATTTGAACTAAATGTCCGGATATTAAACCGGAATGACGAGTAGGAAAAATTTACGGAACATGGCGTTCTATGATGAGGCCATGAATTTAGCCATAAAAATGACAATTTCCATGGTTATGGCTGGCTGCGAACCGAGGAACTTTTGCGTTACCCTCCTCTACAGAGAACACTAATTTGAACTACTGTAAAACTGCAAACAGAATAGTTATTTATGGTACTAGTGGGTAAAGTAAGATATTGCCCATGAGAAAATTAATCTGCGAGGCGTCATACAGAACTAATGTTTCTTAAAATTTACAATAAAATATACAAAGTATATGTTTCCAATCGGCAACACTGTACCCCTGTCAGTCATTTTACGACATTACTGTGAGTTTACACATTCTTTCTCTCTCTTTACGCGTACTAAGTGTAAACAATAGTCACTCCCCACCAGCCCCTCACCGTTGTTGGTTCACGCTTCAAACAAAGCATACGGTAGATTTCATCATGTTCTCTCTTGAGGTAAAAGTTCTTTGGTGTGTATCTAGGTTAATATTTTATTATATAGTTATTTATTTTAGTATTTTTTCTATTTATTTTAATATTAGATTAGATTTTTATTCATCTTTTATTTATTATATTTGTATTTGACTTGTCTATATGTTATAAACATTGCAAAAAGTCCTATAAATAAACTTGAACTTGGAACCTGATTGTGGGGTCTTAAAAACCTCACTATCTATTACAGTAAGCAGGTGTTGGATTGCTTGAAAGGCAAAACTTAATGACGATTTCTCCCGTTAGATTAGACAGGGACAAAAGTTCTACGCAAAAAGGATAGAAGACATACATACACTCCCACTTCCACCCAACCAAACAAATTCTGTATTTATTCTTTGTTGAACAAATACAATATTTACTTGGCCGGGCGTAAAGTGTAACTATTTATTTTTATTAAAGAAATTACTGGCGCCATCTAAATTTTAGTAGAATTATCTTATTCTACAGATTCACATTAGCTATGTTCGTTCATGTCGCTCAGTGCTACACTTTCCGGCCAACCAAATAAATACTGTATTTGTTGTATGAAAAACAAATACAGTATTTATTTGGTTGGCTGGAAAATGTAGCACAAATGAGATAGAGATAGGGTAGACGTCTTTTGTTTCATAATTCTAGTTGTAGAGAGCTCCATTAGTGGTGATAGATATCTAAATAAATAAATTCTTTTAAAATACACACATAAAAAAGTCAAAACTAAACAAAAAGTAAAAAACATGTTTCTTATTATTTTTTTTTATTATTTTTTTATTGGGGTTTGTGGGACCAGTACCATTTCTATATAGGTACAGGTAAACTGCGTCTGCTGAAGGGGATCTGCAGCAAGACAAGGAGAATTAGAATCTCAGTGTGAGATTTCTTATCCTAAAAAAAGAACGGCCCTTGTATAATTTTAAAATTTTTGATCCATAAACTTAACTATTTACGTTTATTTCATTGGTAGGTACATACTCTAAAAATGTAAACGGTTAATTAATTTTAAATAGAATTTTAATGGCGATTTTAATTAATACCATTTTACTAGAATTTTAATGAAATGCGCTCATAGAATTTAATTTTAATGGAGTTTTTAACTCCGAGTTTTTATTCATTAATAATTACAATTACGAATAGGTAGATAATTATTATAATAGGTAAAAACGTAATATAGTTTTTTTTTACATAGGCACATAGTACCACTAAAGGCATATCCACAGCCTCGCATAACACGCATAGTACATAAGAATGCGAAACCTTGGCGGGTATCTTGTAAGCCAATCGCGTTATCGCATTCTTGTTTTATGTTCTTCTGGATAGGCATTGAGAGGGCCGACATATCTTTTACATTTACGGACGTTTTAGACCTTCTGAGTCGAAATCAGTAAAAAAAGCAAATATATCGAAAAGCGGTTTTTTAAATAAGAACGGGACAAACCTCCTGGTTTCTTGCTTACAATAAAGTTAATTATTATTGGATTTTATTTATTTAGTGCCTAAATAATAGTTATTTATGGTACTAGTGGGTAAAGTAAGATATTGCCCAATATCGGTTTACCCATGAGTGCCATACAAGGTTTTATCCAATAAATAGCTTAGGAATTCATATTTTTATTAAAAATTTTAATGACATTTACAAGAAAATAATTTGACAAATGCCAGTTGAATGGGTAAAATAAATAATTATCCACTCAATAAAGTAAAAGCCACGCGGGGGTTATTATTGAGTTTATCTATTTAAAATAAAGCTGGTATTTGTCTCATTATCTGTATGTATTGGATAAAATATATTTTTTAACTGCTCAAAAAATGTTATAAAAAATATTTCAAAAAAAATGTATTTTACGTTTACAATGTTTTTTAGCAATAAAATATGTATATTTTTTTTAATGAAAGCTCTATAAAAAATTATATACAGTTTTTACTACAATATAACGTTTTAGAGATACAGACTTTCAAACTTTGATAAATTATGCAACACGCAGGTATATTAATGGTTCCCTATTTACACAACTTCTATTTTAAAATAGAGCCGATGTTGCAATGTAACATTGTTACATACAAAGTATTTTATGTCGGCATGTAAAAATAATAAAATGTAACCTCAGTGTTATCGATAAATTGCAGAAGCAATTCTCTATTGCCAGTACAACATATAATATCAATAAAACCCCGTAAACTAATAAAAAGCGGAACTATGCGATAAATGCTGTAGCAAACAAATTAGATGGCAATTTAGCGCACAAATTGGCCGCAAAGTTGCACTTGAAGAATTCAGTGCAAAAATAATGCTACTTTTGGGGGAGGGCGGTAGTGGCGATCCCTCCAAAAATCGTTAACTAATATAAAATATAGAAAAACTATATGCCTATGGAAAAAGTTGCAGCGTCTGCACTGCAGGTCTATTGCCAAGTAAGCAGAAAAAAAGGATTCCTTGAACCAAGGATACGTGTCCTTTGATACGTTCAAAGCCATATTCTCTTGTTTCAAGCCTAGAATTTCTAGAAACCATGGCTTTGAACAAATCAAAAGACACGTGTCCTTGGTTCAAAAAATTATTTTTTGTGAAAAATGTGATCAAAAATCAGATAACCAATCGTCCCCTATCTCACGTAACGAGGTAACTGACAGTAACGTTACTGTCAGGGGACAAAATAAGTTAAAAAAATATTTTAAACTTAAAAATTCATCCCTTTTGCACTGAAGTCTTCACTATTTCAGAGCCTGGATCGCGTTTATTGAATTTACTTTTTCATTTACGAAAAAGCGTTCAAATTTCTTTTTGTCTGAAAAACTACCTAGTTTTGTTAAATTAGCATAGTTTCATATATTGATATTAATAACTTTTACCAGGACCCGGTAACCGGATGTATATTTAATGATTAGGCAATATTTTGTTGTGCCTTTATCGTATTTTTTTTACATTACAATTTTACATCTCTGGTATAGTTGTCCGCATGACACAAAGTTTTCGACGGAAGGGGGAGGTATTATGCGCGCTCTCTTCTTTCCATCAAAAGCGTTACAAGGCGTGCGTGCCTGCAACGGGCCTCTCATTTGCACACACATTCCTCACATATTTCCCGTAGCCACAGATCCGTGCGTCAAAGTATATATGCCGTATCATTATTATAGTTTACCCTTTATCAAACTTACCTCCATTTACCTTATATTTCCTTGTTGCAGGTCGATGTGACCATGGAAGTCCCTGCGAGCAACTCTGTTACGATCTCCATGATGGAATGTACGAGTGCGATTGCAGGGAAAACTTCATACTGCGAGAAGATGGATATAGTTGTTATGGTAAGTTAAAGTGCAGTTATGGGTATCTCCAAGTCCTTTTATAGTAAAAATGTGTATCACATAACACAAAAAAAACGCTAATAATATACACTTTAAAATATTTTTACGGAGTTCGCATTGACATGTTTTACCAGTTTGCGACGTTGCCGCTTATTATGTATATACAAAAGATTACTTCTAAGTTTTAGGTAAGAAGGTAAGTTTCAAGTTTCTTTGTCTGATAATTGCACTATGTGGCCAGCATGCTTCACCGTTAAATTCATATCTAGGGTCTCCGAGAGTAGAGGAGTAATAATTCGACTATATTTTAAGAAACCTAATTTTTACCATTCCAGCGCCTCCGCCAAAATTGAAAATTTAAATCGAAAAAGGCTAAACTAAGAACAACAAAAATGTGTATTGGTTAACTTTATTCACACAATGCTATTTAGGCACATTTTCTCTTATATGATACTTGGACGGATTTACCTTATTTCTTTCCTAACATTAACTTGACAGAAATAAAATACCTTTCATACAAACTTGGATTTTGTTTTCTATAACACTGTGCAAAAATCAAAAATTTGCACCATTTTAGTTGCGGCTATATTTAATGCGCTGATTTCGAAACATATTTCCGTTTTTCTCGATCAGCTCGTGTTTTTGAGATATAGTGCACAGTGTTTTTTTTTGTCTATAGTTGTATTTTTTCGTTATATTTTCATGTTTTCTTTTTTTATAAATACCAAAGATATGGATGGCTACGATTTGTATAAGCAACAGTAACATACAGGGTGATCCATAACTGGCATGCCAAAATTTAAGAGGTGATTCTAGATCCAAAAATATAAAAAAAGTTCCTATAAAGGTTGGCCCGGAAATGAGCCCTAAGGGATCTAGGGCCCTTTAAAATTGTAATAAAAATAAGGTTTTTAATTAATAACTCGGGTACAGTTTAAGCTAGAGCGGCGAGCTTTTGCATGTATACTAGTATTAATAAGGGTAATAAGTTTATGTTAATTTATTTTTTTAATTTATCCAGAGGCGTGCCCAGACGGACAAAATATATGAGGCTTAAAACATTTTTGCCCCAAACTTTTCTATGTGTATGTTTTTTGGATTTGTTGTAAAAAATATAGATTTCTAGAGTAAAAATACATATAAAATATCATATAGTGTAACACTGTAGGAGCAACCGTTATCAAAAAAAAATGCAATTAAGAGGAAGTAACATTTTGTGCCACCAAAAACGTTACTTTTTAAAAGGCTATTACTCCTTTAATATTAAATTTAGGTGTTTTGGTGTATAATACTTTTTTGCTCAGTTTTAAATGAAGAATCACCCTGCAGCATTAAAATTTTATTGGTGCTTTTTTTTGTTCCCCATTCAATACGTCATCTTCGAAGGGCCGTAGCTCCCTTAGGGCTCATTTCCGGACCAACCTTTATAGAAACTTTTTTTCATATTTTTGGATGTAGAATCACCTCTTAAATTTCGGTACGCGAGTTCTGGAACAGGCTGTATGTACATGTGAGGTTTGTATAAATATAAAAGGTTTTAGATTTAATCCAGTAGTGGAGATTTTACGGAGAGTTATTAAAAGCAGAACAACAATATTTTGAATTATTTAATGTTTATTTAATGTTATTTTAATGTTTTAAAGCAAGGAGAATAGCTTTTTTTTAATTTTTCGTTTTGTTTTTTTCATTTATTGCGTTGATCAAAAAATAAATAAAATACTTCAATATAAACCGCACATATGTGTTAGTATTGCTTAAAAAAATTAGAGTCGTATCTTTAGTATTTATATAAAAATTTTATCAAAATATATCGAAATAATGCGAAAAAATGTAATTTTTTGAATTTAGAAGCCTATTAAAAACAAACAAACGAATAAAGATATTTGAAATCCGTTTTTTGGGTTAGAGCCCTATTAACCTTTACCTGGCACGGGGGGTACGTACGAACCCCACGCTGTTTCTCGTCGATTTTCGATATCTAAATCTTCGAAATCTAAACTCGTAACGATATCTATCGGTAGTCAAGGGTGCGACGGTTCAGTTTGTCTGTGTGAAGACCCATGAAAACTAATATTTTTCCTTTATAGTGATATAATAGAAGAAGACATACCTAAAATTTTAGCCCTTTTTATCAAAAAACAAAAAAGTTATGAATTTTTTTGTAAAAAACGTGTTTTTTCAAGTTTTTCAAGTTTCCGATTTTTTTCTGAACGCTGATCTTGATTTTTCTAAACTCTGACTATTCCACCCTTTAAAGGGGGTATCTGAAGATCATCTCTGATTTTTTCTAAAAAAAAATAATCAATATTTCAAGTTTTACAAGGATATTGTCACTGGGGTTCGTACGAACCCCACAGTGCCAGGTATGTTACTCAGGGGAGGTGTGCCAGGTAAAGGTTAAGAGAACCAATGCACCGCAAAAAATAGATGACTTTAATTATTTTTTGTACTACAACTAAAGGCATAAAAACCACTATGCGCTATATCTCAAAAAAAAATGAGCTGATAAAGAAAAACGGAAAACGGTTCCGAAATCAGGGCGTCAAATATAGCCAGACGCAACTTAAAACTCCCGGGCAAATAAAAAAAATCTTTTTTTGTAGAACAGTTTAATCTTTAAGGGTATAGTCCATACGTATACCACTATGATAATTGGGTCTAGAGCAAAACAGTGTAAGTTTTTCACTGGGATTTTTCTTGTATAATTTATCTATCTATGAATTTCAAAATAAAAGATTTAAAATCTCAAAAGTCTCAAAGTTAGAAAGTAAGGGGTTTTAAATCGCATTAAAAGTAATAGTTTTTTTTTATTAAAAGAGGTATATAAAGATTGTAATATAGATTTCTGTTATTGTTTGATATAAAAACAAGAAAAGCTAGACAGCAATTTTGAACCGAGTAAAAATAACTTGTTTGCAGAAAAATGTTTATCTATCGTTTGTTAAAACATAATAAAAGAAATATCGAGCTATTTTCCCACATGGGATTAAATGTTTGAACTGGTGGAACGCTTTAATGAACAATTTAAAAACTACTTTTTTTCCTTAACATTAAGTTATGGTTTCTTATCCAACAACCAGGTTAGAAAGAAAAGAAAAAACAATCTTTTTCTATTTTGCGACTCTTATAAGCTCATAATCACACGCATTTTGCGTGTTCTTATAGGCCCATAAGAGGTCTCTACTTTTTGTTCTTTTGGGTTGGCAACATACAAAAGCCTATCTCTTGACGTTTTGCGTGCAAATGTCAATGTCGATTTAAAGTTTAATTTTCTACAAAATTTTGTGTTTAGGTTAATTTTTACCTTGTTAAAATTGTGGCTTGGTTGCTTGCAGTGAAAAAGAGAAGACATGACTTTGAAATATATCAAAATAATATTTTTTTTCTTAAAATTTTAAACATGACGAAAACTGTAATGCCAACCAGAAAAAAAAAATCCCTAAATCATTCATCAATTTAAATGTAAGTTTTTTAAAATTTTAGAGCAAAATAGAAAAAAATTTATAAAGCACTCGCTTCATAACACCTTTTTAGCGCACTAGTAGCGCACTTTAACTTAACTTGTACTCGTGCGCTAAAATCGTATGTTATGAAACTAGTACTTTAATATACTATTATAAGGAGTCCCAGCCGAGTAAAAAAAGCACTCATGTGTACTGAAATGGTTTGCGTCGAGGTGCGTATACTATTTTTCCTACGACCTAACACCTAAACATCCAGAAAACGCAAATATCTTAAAATTTCGGGGTATGTGTTTGACGTTTACTAATTTTCTGACAGCAGATATGTAAAATCAGCTGATTGTCACTTTCCAACCGTTGTCATAGGCAACGGGTGGGAAATGGGCACTAACTACTAGGTTGTAGGAAAAGTATAGTATATTCTATAACCAGTATGGAATAGACAATATTCCGCGCGAGCGGAAAGTTTGTCATACGAGCCGGCAGGCGAGTAAGACAGTCCCGCTAGCACGGAATGACTATTCCATACGTGCTGTAGACTATACTTTTTCTTCGACTGCAAATATGAAACATGTATAGCTTTGAACTGAGGACAAGGTTAAAAACAATGTTTTTTGTGACTCGACATTGCAAATGCAACAAAACACATACTTTTAAATAAAGCAATTAATATTATTTAATAATTTTATCAAATCAGTACTTAAAAAGGATTTTTATTTAATTTTAGCACATATTTACAAATTATAATGCAAAAATTGAAGGTTATGTCAGATTGTTGTGACAGATATCAGGTTTAAATATTTAACAATAGATGGAGCAGTTTTAATTTTTTGAACTAAATTGATAAAAAACTGGTCAAATATTAAGAAAAACTAATAAACTTTATGTAATTTTAACGCAAAACTTTAAATTGCATTAAACTATTCAATATTTCATGGTAAAATTCATTCTGTGTTTGAAAAGTGTGTGTATTTGCTTACATTCTAAAGCAGTCGTAGAAAAAATAATGTTCATACATTTCGAAGTACAAGCCTTCACTGGATTTAACTTTTGATTTTCACTCATAAAATTTTGTATGCTTATCTGTAAAAACTTTATGATTTATGTATTTTCAAATGCAATTTTCTTCATTTTCTATTAGGTAATTTATCTTGCAAGATTGAACTTAATTTTCACAGTACGTAGTATCTAAAGAGTAGAGTTTCTAATTTAAAAAATCGTCATAAAATACACTAGATCAAAAAATTTTATACAGGTTTGAAAAGAAAGTTCACATTCTAAACAAATTAAAAAAAAATACGTATGTCCGTTCGTTTGGCTTTCACATTTTTTGTACTAAGAGCAGAATATGCGATTGATATGAAATTTTCAGGAAAAATCAAGCTCCATAATAGGACTTAAACCCCTTATTAAATGGGTTCCTAAAGAGTATAAATAAATAAATAAATAAATAAATAACTAACTAAATAAATAAATAAATAAATAAATAAATAAATAAATAAATAAATAAATAAATAAATAAATAAATAAATAAATAAATAAATAAATAAATAAATAAATAAATAAATAAATAAATAAATAAATAAATAAATAAATAAATAAATATCTGCTTTATAAAGCAGATATTCTATAATATAGCAAAAAAATTTAAGCATTATACCGCCATCTAAGACAAGATCTATCCTATCCAAAAATGAACCGAAAATCCGTTTTTTTTTAAGATACGACATCGTGTCTTAGGACGGCCGTATATTTACTTAAATAAATTTTGATTATAAACTTTAAATTTTATGACTTTAATTTACAAGTTTTTTTATTACTTAGCTGAAGTTTAATAGTTTCTCTACTTTGTGTATTTATTTTTAAGTAAATAATTGGTTTTGTTAATACATTGTTATGGATTTCACGCAATAATTTTCGGGTAAAGTAAGAAAAAGTAAAGTAAAAGAGGGTCTCATACTTTAAATTTAATGCTTCACAGACCGAGATATTTAGTCAAAAATTAAGCTGCAGTACGTGTAAATGAAATATCCCCATAGGATTATAAAATAACAACGTTTCAACTTTCTGCAAGCTCTGCTGAACGCGGACTTAGGCTCGGTTACTGAGCTCTTCAGTTGGCCAGCAACACTTCCCACTAAATGTATGCGCGCGCTCTACGCGCTGTTGCTGTATTTATAGCTCTAGTACACATTACTATGGGGAGATCTCATGTACACATACTGTATATGCAAGTATGCCTTTATCTGGTGGCCTTCCATCTTGACAAGCTGCTAGGGAATCAAGTTTAAAGTGTAATACCAAAGAACTTTTACCTCAAGAAGTAATTTCAGACCAATGTTTATGACGGTGTCATCTTTTTGTTTGTTTATTTACTAACAGAAACGCGATACAGCTTTGTGGTGTAAAATGTAGATGTCGCTCGTCGACTTTCAGGCTAACTAGTAGTGATGTTGCGTAGTTTCCACCTTATCATGAATTCAAATCATTATACTTAAATTAAAAATGTAAAAAACTTTATTGTGTATACTATAATTATGTTTAATAATATAGTATATTGAAATCTATTAAAATTAAACTACTAGTTAATATAAAACTCATACAGAACTAATATTTCTTAAAATTTACAATAAAATATCCAAAGTATATGTTTCCAATCGGCAACACTGTACCCCTGTCAGTCATTGGACGACATTAGACTGTGAGTTTACACATTCTTTCTCTCTCTTTACGCGTACTAAGTGTAAACAATAGTCACTCCCCACCAGCACCTCACCGTAGTTGGTTCACGCTGCAAACAAAGCATACGGTAGATTTCATCATGTTCCTTCTTGAGGTAAAAGGTCTTTGTGTAATACACTATTTAAAATTAAATTTGACTTATTATTGGATTAAGGGCCACACAAAAATGTGTCCCATTGCTATAAATAAAGGAGAAAAATACTTCATATTACTATGAAATATTTTTGTTAAAATGTATTCTGTGTAAAAAACCAGATCTATGCGAAACTTTAACGATAAACTATGAAACTTGTTGAAATATAAAAATCTTGTCTGAAGCTGATGATAAAAACTTGTAGAACAATTTTTCATCGAAATACGAACTTTATTAACTGAACAGAATAATGTATCATTGGAAAATTTCTTAAGTTTTTTAAAAACATCCAAAAAAAATACTTAGTTTCGAACCAAGCACATTCACACAGTGGCACACAGCATATACTTCAAAAAAGTCTAATGCTACGTCGTTAATAGTTATTTATGGTACTAGTGGGTAAAGTAAGATATTGCCCATGAGAAAATTAACCTGCGAGGCGTCAGCCAAGCAGGTTAATTTTCGAGAGGGCAATATCGGTTTACCCATGAGTGCCATATAAGGTTTTATCCAATAAATAGCTTAGAAATTCATATTTTTATTAAAAATTTTAATGACATTTACAAGAAAATAATTTGACAAGTGACAGTTGAGTGGGTAAAATAAATAATTATCCACTCAATAAAGTAAAAGCCACGCGGGGTTATTATTTAAAATAAAGCTGGTAATTGTCTCATTATCTGTATTTATTGGATAAAATAATTTTATTTTTTATCGACTGCGCCAATTATATAGTTTTATTGCTACATTCTGTAAAAGATCCAACCAATTGGAATCAAGCATTTTCAAACTTTTGCAATAAAACGTACTAAATTTTAAATTCTACTGTCAAAGCATTAGACAATGAACCTTACTTTATGCGAATTGTCTCTTTGAAATATTTTATTCTTAGCTTTTAGGGAATTTTTATGCTTTCCGGCAACGCCGCTAATGTTAGGCTTGGCAACAGCGGAAAAAAGGGCCTTATCTTTTAAATTAGACACCTTAATTTGTCAGTGTCAGTACTCTGTGTAGAATTAATTGAGTTTCAAAAATCGTTTTAAAGTAAATATTTCAAAAATAATTAAATGATAAAATTGTAAAACGAAACCATACTACTTTCATACTTTGCAGTTAATTTAACTAGCTTATTAATTTTCATAGCACTACCTTCAAAGTTATATTTTTTTAATTTATTTTTAATTTGTTTATTATTTGATCTCCTTTGGGTAGTATTTGTGAAAAGATAATATGAAAGAAAAGCGTTTCATATATGAACCTATTGAAACATTTATAAACATAAAATAAACTTTATGTAAAGTAATATAGACCTTAGGAATATAAAATGCTTCTGATATATTCATTAAAGTACATATAAACACTTTAAATACACATTTTATCACCAACTTTCCACCTACTTATTCACCACATAAATATAGTTTAAGAACTCAGAAACCAAATGTATACTTGTTTTATTATGTTTATATTTAAATTTTATTTTGTGTTTGTTTAAAGAGAGAGAAAAAACCATATACCTTTTTGCAAATTTCACATAAGGACTGCATGTAATATATATACAGAGCGGTCCAAAAGTCACCCCCCCCCTCTTAACTTTTGAACCAGTTGAGATATCGACTTCAAATTTGGAACTTTTAAACAACTTAAATTATCTTTTAGCGTATATTTAATACTTTCAGCTCTTAAAATGTGGGCTGAGGGGCATGGGGGCACATTTTTTTAAACGGAAAGGGGGTCGTGTAATACATAATTTTAAAGCTTATAAAATTCTCCATTTAACTCCATATTTTTAAATTTAAAAAAAAATTGGGTTTAAAATGGGGTTGAAAATGGGTATTAATGTCAAAATTCCTCTAAAAAAAAACAAATAATTTTTTAAAAATGCCTAATTTTATCATAAAAAAATATTAATTATACTTTTAAACTAATTTTAGTTGACATAAATAAAAATTTATAAAAAAAAACTTAAAAAATCGAATGTTTTAGCACAAAAAAATGAAAAAGTCCAAACCTTAAAAAACATTTTTAAAAAATTTAAAAATATTAGTTTAAATAGAAAATTTTATAAGCTTTAAAATGATGTATCACACGACCCCCCTTTCCATTTAAAAAAATGTCCCCCCATGCCCCCCTGCCCACATTTTAAGAGCTGAAAGTATCAAATATATGCTAAAAGATAGTTTAAGTTGTCTTATTTAAGAGTTCTAAATTTGAAGTCGATATCTCAACTCGTTCAAAAGTTAAAGGGGGGGGGGTGACTTTTGGACCGCACTATATATTATATTACATACAGATCCTGTAATATTACATTTTCAACACCAATAACAGAAAATTTCGCAAAAGGTTTAAAAGAATGCAATAGAAAATTACAAAATTTTTTAGTGTATATTAAAATAGAAATAAACGGTTGGCAAGAAGATTAAATCTATAACTTCTATAACTAGATATACAGTGCGTGCATTAAGTCTGGAATCACCCGATTAACTTTTTAGTTACAAGTAAAACACAAAAACCCTCGGATAGGTCGATTTTTATTTTTAATTTTGCAAATTATGGTGTAATAAAAGTTATTAAAATTTGCACCCCCTTGCACCCTCACCCCCCAACTTTTTTTTTCAAATAGCAACCTACCCCTTGTGACACTTCGTTGGAAAGGTAATTTAATAAGCTTTACAACGGTGTATAATAAAGCCTAATTTGGTAAAGGGCTAATGATAAAATGCACAATTTAGTTTATAATAAAGACATGTAAAGTATAACTTTAGTTCACTATAAATGTTCAAATTGATGTCCTTCAGCTCTTTGACAGTGGACAGTAAAAAAACGGGATTAAAATCGATTAGTAAACATAAAATTGGTCAATAAAAAGAAAAAAAATGCATTTTTCAACAGGGTATAAAATATTACAATAAGTTTAAAACAACCTTATTTAGATTCTCAGGAAGGTGCCAAGTAGGAAATAGGGCAACAATTACCATATTATGCGTAATATTTCACACAAACAATGTTTAAATAAAACATGCGTTTTTTCATAGACCCTTTAACAAATTAGGCTTTATCATACACTGTTGGAAAGCTTATTAAATTACCTTTCCAATGATGTATCACAAGGGGTAGGTTGCTATTTGAAAAAAAAAAGTTGGGGGTGAGGGTGCAAGGGGGTGCCAATTTTGATAACTTTTTTTAGACCAAAATTTGCAGAATTAAAAATATAAATCGACCTGTCTGAGGATTTTTGTATTTTACTTGTAACTAAAAAGTTATTCGGGTGATTCCAGACTTAATGCACGCACTGTATGTATATATCCACTTATTCAAATAAACTTTAAAACTTTTACATTGGAAAAATATTTTATTTCAAATTATATATTGAACATTTTAAATTGGATATCTTTTATTATACTGGCAATTTACTAGACTAGATAAAATGGTGGTTTGAAAAACAGTAAAATCCACTTTAAATTAAGGTTAATCAATTAATATAGGTGCTCCGACGTACGAGATCTATGTGCGCCAGTACCAACAAACTAATAACTCTTCT
This sequence comes from Brachypterus glaber, assembly GCA_958510825.1. Lineage (NCBI taxonomy): Eukaryota > Metazoa > Arthropoda > Insecta > Coleoptera > Kateretidae > Brachypterus > Brachypterus glaber. The sequence continues at coordinate 44,888,963 of OY294049.1, read as the reverse complement.
TTCTAGAATAAGCATACCGTTAAAATAAAGTATGGCCAACATCTCGGTTTGTTTGTAAATAAATAGTAGGTATATTCAGGCCTGAACAATAACAATTACCAGTATCTGGTATTGTTGTCTCTGTTAGAACAAAGATGTGCGAGTAAGACAGACGAATGTTTATGTTGCCGACGTTTTTGTCAGTTTTAACGAATGAAAGAAGAGTTATTAGTTCGTTGGCCAGTACAGAGTCAGGATAGCGTTGTATCTCTCTCAGGCGCTTGGTATTCGATACACGCGTTAAGACGCGAGACTACGTCACTATTAATATAGTCTGCCAAACGGTAAGAAAGCTCCAACGAAAGGGGGAGGTACCATAGAAAGGCCAGCGCGCTCTCTTCTTTACGTCATAAGCGTACGTGCATTCAAGCGAGAGGCACACATATTCTTTACATACTTTCGATAGCCACAGGACCGTGGGTCAAATAATAACCTTTACTAATATTTTTAAATGACTGAATTCGAATCTCTTTTTAGTCATATGATTATAGGTAGTAACTTGTATTTTCTTGCAAGCTTTATCCTAAAAGGCTGTAAAATTTTAAATAAATTTATCATGGAACAAAGGATGTATGAAGAATTTAATTTGTAAGATAATTACTTCACGCGCCAGATTTTCCTCGTATCCTCTTTATTCCTGGGCTGATTTAATTTAAACGTACTTGCTTTACCATGTGATAATTTTGTCCGGCGAAACTGGAAGAAAATAATATTTAAATCGAAATTAAATTTCAATTTTTTTTTAATTTGTGATCCATCTAATTGTTAGATGTTAAACTATGTGATTTAATCCATTAAAATGTTAGCAGCTAAAACGTTGTGTAGTGTTTATTAAGTAAATGGACTTACCATTCTACTAAAGAGAATGTTCAGAACATTTATAACTTTATTTTAATGAAGATTTTATTTCTAGATAATTGACTAAAAATCTGTACTTTTGGGTAAGGTGCGTTTTATTACCCAATCGGCAAACATAACCTAATTTATGTCACTGAAAATGTATATTTTTTAATTTGTAACCTAATTTATCATAATTGTGTAATGTCCTTTGTGTTATTTATGACTAGAAAGCAAAAGATGTCCCATTATATGTATCATTTATCAAATATTCCTACAACATGTTATTTAAGTCCGTAGATGCTATCTCTATAATAGCGAAACCGCGGTCACACTAATTATTTTTAACAATAAAATTAACGTGAAGGTGATTATAAGCTTTTTAATTATTTTATAATAAACCACTTCACTATAAGAAGTTCAGACGTTTAGAACCATGAATGAATTTTCAAACTGGACAAAATATATCGTTAAACCGCCATTCCGAGGCAAAACCCTAAAATTACTAAAGAACGAGTCTAATCTCATTGATAAAGTGCGTATAGCTGGCCGCGTCGAGGCGGCCGCCATCGCGATGCATCGCTTGATATTATACAATACCTACAGTCCCGGTTTTTCAACGTTAAATTCTAAAATTTCATTCTACATGAGGCCTTTTCATCGCAAAAAACTTCTTTCCTCTATTCTAAATTTTGTATTTTTCTTTCCAGAAATAAATTCAACGCAGTCTCCATTATCCCTAGAAGAACTGGAGTCCAGTCAAGACGTGATATACCAAAAGGATGCTGTTATGGACGCCCTAGAATTTAGTCCTTTAAATGACACAGAAGATTCAAACGATATTCCCCAAAATACGTTAAACACCACAGCTTTTCCCTCAAAAGCGAATTTTACTACCCAAGGGCCACGTTTGGAGCAAAAACTGACACACGGAAGCACGAGTGTTCCACGTGCGACGTTGCCAATATCAACAGAACGGCCCTGTCACTTAGATTGCGGCCCTGGGGGCGGGTGTAGTCTAGAGGCCAGTGATGGACAACCGACGTGTTTGTGTCCACTTGGCAGGGGTGGGGAAAAATGTGAGAGTGGTAAGTACATTTTTTTTAACATTTTCTACATTCAAGTGGAGCTCGCATTGTATGATGTATATAAAGAAAATTTCGATGAGAAGTAAATCTTTTTCTGTTATTTTTAAAAACAATAGATTTATTCTTTTGCTATACAAATTATGTGGGCGCATAATACTCTATTGAAATCAAATGCTTTTGGAGCTGTTTCGTAAAGAATGTATATTTTATATACAATGCTTTTTTATAAAGGTCTGTAATAGAGCTTTGTACAGCATCTTATAATTTCTTTTGTTTTGTAAATATTTAAAATATGGCGAAAAGATTAAAATAATAGTGGGTATTGCCCATGAGAAAATTAACCTGCGAGGCATCAGCCAAGCAGGTTAATTTTCGAGAGGGCAATATCGGTTTACCCATGAGTGCCATACAAGGTTTTATCCAATAAATAGCTTAGGAATTCATATTTTTATTAAAAATTTTAATGACATTTACAAGAAAATAATTTGACAAGTGACATAAGTGAAGTTAGCTACAAGAGCTTTCCCGACCAAGGGAGGGAAATTAGGTCTTTCTAACTTTTTTTTGGGAAGTTAATAATAATTAATTTTCCAAATGGTTGTGAATTTTAAATTTCCCACAAAATTATTTGATAAGTCTCTGCTCGCTTTTTCTTCGTTGGCCATTATCTAGGGCGCCCTGTATCTAAAACTGCGTAGCTTTGGACAGATGGGTATTTTCCCGGTAATATGCATAGCCACTACGGGACTGGATAGATATTTTCCTGTAGGATTTGCTCGTTTTGTTTCTTCCGGAGTTAATTCAGCGCCCACCTGGATTTAACCGTCTAACTAGAATGGCGCAATATGATTACTTCCTCCTATGTGTGCTAAATTAATTTTAATTAAATATTCCAGACAGGTGAAACCAAATAATACAAACATGTATAACGTCCCACAATAGGAATGTGTATGGAACTATAGTTATATACCTATACGTAATTAAACAATACGTATACTTAATTAAACGATAGTAAATCAAATTTTAGTTATTAGAACTAGGGGTTATAGAAAGGGATCATACTGGATTATTTTCTTATTACGGGTGAAAACTCCCGTTACTAAAATCGACCCAAAAATCAATTTTTTTGCATTTTCGGGTTTAGAATGTCATGAAACGTCGAGAAAATGTGAACAAAGTGGGTGTTAAAAAAATGTCTGTCTGTCTATGTATGTAAACCTTATAACTTTTGAACGGAATGTCCGATTTAAAAATTTCTTTCACCAAAGGATTCAGGACCTTTTCTATTTGTGTAACATAAAATTTAGCTAACTTTAGCTTAGGGCAAGGGGGGAAAAAGGGAGAAAAACTATAATTTTTAGCGATAACTTATTATTATTTATAATAGGAATTTTTTTTTTGCAAAAATGAAAATAATGTTTAATTCCCTACAAAAACACATGTAATCATTTTTATCGTAGGACTATTAGTTTCCGAGATATAGGCATTTTAAAAAATTTTGATGTTTTTGAATAAATTTATATCTGATAATGACCTCGTTAAAAAAGACAATTCTATAAAGCTAGAAAGAAAAAACAAAAGGAAATGGTCAAACAAATACGGAAAAGTAACAAATCCGTAAAAAATAAAAACAAGAAAATTTCTATAGACTTAAACTTTTACGATTAGTTTAATAGTATATTAAAGTACTAGGTTTCATAACATACGTTTTTAGCGCACGAGTACAAGTTTAGAAAACAAGCCGCTTGTGGCGAGTTTGACATTTGTACGGAAAACGTCAAGCGAAAGGCCAGGTCTGTTGCCAACCCAAAAGAACAAAAAGTACAGTCCTCTTATGGGTCTATAAGAACACGCAAAATGCGTGATTATGAGCTTATAAGAGTCGCAAAATAGAAAAAAATACATAAGAAGATTTCCACCCGTCTAGAAAAGGTACCCGTTTCACATTTTTTTTCTTTCTTTTTCTTTTTTTTTTTTCTTCTTTTTTTTTCTACTTCTTCTCCTTTTATTTTTTCTTCTTTTATTTCTTCCTTCTTTAGTTCTTCTGCCTTACTTACTCTGAGCAAGTCACTAATGGTTTATCTTTAACTGCCAGATCTCTAAAAAAATATATATGATGAATTATTTATCTTATTAGGGTCAAATTAGAGTCAAATTCACGGGTATTCGGAGTACGTCATCACATAAATACCATCGTTTTTTGTATTTTACCCATTTTATTATGCTAGTTTTCTGTTTCCGTAATAACAAATTACCATGGTAAAATGTATGATAATATCACATTTTGCTAAATACGATCATACTTAGTCACTATTTTGTGATTCAAATAGATGTGAAGTTCTCTCTCTCTCTCTCTATTTATTATTATCACAAACTAATGTGTATTCTTTTTATTCTTTTTATTTTGACTAGTTTCGTTTTCATGTTGGTTGTACTATATTTATTGTATGATTGATATAATCTATGAAATAAAGATATTTATTATTTATTATTATTATTATTATTATTATTATTTATTTGGTGTTTTTCTTCCGAATAATTAACCAGGGTTTCTCTATATAATCATGAGGTTTCCAGTGCGCAAGTACTAATCGGATATGTATCCTGACTTGCGCACTGATAAATTACTACTGTAGTAATTTCCACGCTAATATAAAAAGTTATCATTAAAAACACACAAAAAAATTATCTTCAAACGTCCATTATTATTAACTTAAAATTCAACAGTTCACACGATTAATAACCATAAATATATGGTTCACTTTAAGTTGTACATAATACATTAATATAAAAATACTCTAGGCACTCTGGGAGATTTAGCTCAGCGGTCAATGCCATCGATATAGCCTGACACTGATCTAATGATCGTGAGTTCAAACCTCACTGGCGCCGATTGCCTTTTTCAGTTAATTAATAATTGAAATTTGGCGAAGGCGTACTCCCTAGATATATTGGTTCGAAAGTCAATTAAAGCCGGTGGTTCCCTCCACTACTAGCCCACACAAGTCCTGGACTTAGGGGATGCTTAATTAAGTAGAATAGTACGAGGTTAAAAACAAACATAAACAAACATAAACATCATAGAAGATGGCAAAACAAAAATACACAAGGCTCATCATAAAAGATGGCGAATTCGCTGCACTGGAATGTGCCAAGAAGGCTACACCCGCCACGCTGTAACTGGCAGATGTGAAGTTAAAGACTGCTGTAAAGATTTTACTATTTTAACTATTATAAAAACTAAAAAAATTAACATGTTTTTATAGTATAATATAATATACTTCTTATATTATAGGAACTCCTAAAGACCAAACTATTCAATGAAATATTTTTGTTTAGATACGTGGTAACCAGTAAATAACAATCCCGCTATACAAAGTGTTTTAAATTCGTAACACGTTTTAAATGAATGGAACTAGTAAACGACTATATATATAAACAAAGTTCTATGAACAAGTGTCAGGCGCCGCAATGGGATCCCCATTATCACCCCCTGCGGCCAATGCTTTCATGGAATACTTCGAGAAAAAAGCTATTGAGTCATTTCCATTAAAACCTAAAATTTGGCGCAGATACGTAGACGATGTCTATGCTATTTGGCCCCATGGCATGGAAAGCCTTCAAGGTTTTCTAAATCACCTCAATTCCCAACATAAATCTATACGGTTTACGATGGAAATTGAGAACAACGGATCACTTCCCTTTTTGGACGTTTTGGTTTACAAAACGGAAAATGGCTCAATAGGACACTCGGTATACAGGAAGAAAACCCACACTGACAGATACCTAAACGCATTTTCACATCACCATCCCTCTCAAAAACGCTCGGTAGTTAATTCACTTGTTCATAGGGCTTTCATGATTTCAGACAAGAATTCCCTAGACACAGAACTCCTTAAACTAACCAAAGCCTTGACCATGAACGGTTATACCAAAAAAGACATTAATAAGACCATATACAAATACAGAAATCCCAGACCCAAACAACAGGACAATAGTGACAATGACAGACAGACACAAGTTATACTTCCCTATGTAAGCGGTATCACGGATAAAATAGGTAAACTTTTGAAGAAGTCAAATATTAAGCCTATATTTCGGTCCAACCAAAAATTAGGTCAATGTTTGACTTCAACAAAAGACAAAATACCCCTGAGTTCAGAAGGCGTATATAAAATACCCTCCTCCTGTGGTACGGTTTACATAGGTGAAACTAAGAGAAAAATTTCTACAAGACTTCAAGAGCATGAGCGCAATATAAGAAAGAAACAAATTTCCTTATCGGCAGTAGCCGAACATGTACATGAAACAGGTCATAAAATCAATTTGTCTGAAACAAAACAAATATTAACAGAAAACAGAAAAATGCCAAGGAAGATACGGGAATCGATAGAAATCATCAAGCATCCTAACAATATCAATCGGGACACTGGTTACCACTTACCTGCAATATGGAAGTCTTTGATAGGAAAAACCTCGTCACGGGTGAATAACCACAACTCGTCATAAATAGTGACACAAGTTGATTCGAAACTTAGTTTCAGATTAATCCCTGAAGATGTCTCTAGTAGTAAGAGACGAAACGTCGGAAAGTGAAAATCCATTAACACGGTCTAAACCCGAAAGAGAAAGTTCTTTATATCTTAATGGCCGTGAAAGCTTAAAATCTAAAAAAGTTACAACGTATTGCTCTAGAGCAAATAAGTCTTGTTAGATGTAGTAGAAAAGCCAGAGCTAGAGCTATCTAAAGAGATTTCATATAATCAATTACGTATAAATCGTGGTCCATACTTTTATCTCGACAATTGGGATTTATTTTCAAACAAATAATGGACCCCGCATAGCACAAAAGAGTTCTAAGAATTTTCTTATAATAAATATTGGGAATGTTGTATGATTTTAAAAATATGCGCTGCTTTACGGAGAACATTCTAAGAAGGTTTCAAGACGTTCAATGAATACCGTTTTACTCATGAAAAAGCTCCTATGAACATTCCAAAAAAAATCTGGCATAATATGCCCAGCATCTTCTTATAACTTGCAAAACTATCTAACCTAATTTATGATCTGTCAAATCTAGTTAATATTCATAATAGTAACATGTGTAACATTGTGTCGTGTAAAATATTGTCTTAAACTCAACGAACTAACAACTCTTCTCTCTAAAATACGCATACCGTTAATATAAAGTATTGCCAACATCTCGGTTTGTTTGTAAACAAATAGTAGGTATATTCAGACCTGAACAATAACAATTACCAGTAACTGTTATTGTTGTCTCTGTTAGAACAAAGCTGTGCGAGTAAGACAGACAAATGTATATGTTGGCTACGTTTTTTTTTAGTTTTTACAAATGAAATGCCTATTCTAGAGAGAAGAGTTATTAGTTCGTTGCTTAAACTATAGAAAACATTTGAAATTAAGGGATATTTTTATTTTCATGCATTTTAATAAACTTTTTGGTGTTTGTATGCATACCTTTCCCTGCTTAAGGCCTATCCAGAAGCTTGCATAAGAACATAAAACATACAAATGCGGTGTCGTGATTGACTTACAAGATACGTGGCGGCACATCAAGCCAATCACGGCATCTAATTGTTTTGTCCTATGTTGTTATGCGAGCCTGTGGATATGCCCTTAGGCAATACTATATGGCTTACAAACACTATGGGTAAAAAAATCAAATTACTGGACTTGATACATGATTGCATTTACTGAAAGCGTACCGTTAAGGGGGGCTAAGTGAATTACTGGGGGTCAAGTAAATCAAAAGTTTATTTACCGAAAGTTTCGCGCGCAAGGTTCGAAGTACCACGTGGCTTGGTAAACCCATTATCTATTTGAAATAACTAGAACAAAATTACACGATATTTTGAAAACGTTTTAATATAAAGAATTGCCATTTGTACAATGGATACAGCGTTTAAAATCTTTGATTCAAATTCAAAAAGCTCTATGTCAAAGAATTCTGAAGTTATCCCAGTGCAAAGCTTATTCGCATGCGAATCCTTTGCAAAGGAATAAAAGGCTTTTTTATTACAGTCATACATATTATTTATTTTTGTCTGTTTTGTCCCTTCTTCAGTATTTCTTTATAGTCATGTTAAGTTTGGTAAGCGATTTATTTTCATGAGATACTCTAGTATACTATATTAGGTATAAGCCGTTTCTCAACGTCACTATTTATTTATTTGATAGGGCACACAGAAAATGCAATAGTAGAACTACGGCAATAATAGAAGTGGGAAAACTACGAGGAAATTCCTCTGGAAAAACTTTTATGGGGAGGAAATATTGATTAAATGATATAGCTAACACGTTAACTTTCCCCCAAAACTACCTATCCTTAACATTTAGTTCGAATTAAGATTAATTGTACTTTTTTTAATGAAATAAAATGCTTATAGATAATTTTTTTCCAGAAATTATAAATAGATAGGTAAATTATTAGCCGGAGATCTGGTGATCATTTTCATTTCATTATTTCATCCCGGCTGTATTTTATATATATCTTAAAGTTCATTTAAATTAAGTTACTTTCAAATCTCCAGATTCTGGATCCAGTTCCTTTGGGTGCTAAAAGATCCAAAAGCTGTGAAAATGAGCTACTGTAAATAGTTATTTATGTACTAGTGGGTAAAGTAAGATATTGCCCATGAGAAAATTAACCTGCGAGGCGTCAGCCAAGCAGGTTAATTTTCGAGAGGGCAATATCGGTTTACCCATGAGTGCTATACAAGGTTTTATCCAATAAATAGCTTAGGAATTCATATTTTTATTAAAAATTTTAATGACATTTACAAGAAAATAATTTGACAAGTGACAGTTGAGTGGGTAAAAGAAATAATTATCCACTCAATAAAGTAAAGCTGGTAATTGTCTCATTTTCTGTATGTATTGGATAAAATATATTTTTAACTTGCCGTCATGTAGGTATTACATCTATTTTTGACTTTCCGAGTCATATACGCGTATATATTACATTTATTACATTCAAATTAAGCTATTAGCATAGTAAAATAATTTTGGTGCCAAGGGGTAAAAACAGACTTTAAAAGTGCCTTGACAAATGACATGTTAATTTTTTTTTAATAAATGACTTTTTGTTTAAATGAAATTTTTTAGAATTGACAGATATCAGATGGACTTTTTAAAGACTGTTTTTGCCTCTTGGCCTGCGACAGTTTTTTTTTTTTTTGAGAAAGTAATTAATTTCATATGCCAACAGTAAAATAAAAGACGCATCCACTTCCACACCAGTTATATATACTATTTTTTCCACGTCAATACATTTTTCTTAAAGAAATGCGTAGATGGTTGTAAAAAACCTTGTGAAAACTTCAGATGATATGACCGTTACAATATATCCTTTAATTTGTCCTTGCAAGAATTGTCATATTTTTTTCTCATTTTCTACAATTGTCTTTTTTATGTTACAGGACATTATAGGACATTTCCTCATAAAAATAACTTCTTATCAGACTTTTTAAGGGGCTTCGCCCTTTATAAGGTTAAATCCCAGAACTCTTATATTAGGACTTTCGAATTGCGATTGTCCCCCTCCGAAGTGATAAATAAGGGGTGCCAGGTGAGTAATTTGACCCTTGTGTCGTATTTCCTCGGCCCTCTCTATCTAGCAAATAACCTCTGCAGGAGACCAGGAACTATTAACCCCTACTACGAGATTGTGCTTTTATACTGAGTGATATCTAAACAAAAAACAATACCCACTGAAGAAAAATTCACGTTATACTATAAAAGAAGTAGTAACACTATGGTGGCAACTTTTTTTATCCGCGAGGGTTAATTTTTTTAGGTGGTGAACTTGTTGGGGATTTTATCTTGAGAATGTTTTTTGGTACCTACTAATGTTTATTTCCTTCAGTAACTGGTCTTTTCCAGAGAAATCCAAAAACATATATGTTAACAAACAACATATTATGGTGTTTGTTAATTACTAGTATTTATCCAATACATACAGATAATGAGACAATTACCAGCTTTATTTTAAATAGATAAACTCAATAATAACCCCCTTGTGGCTTTTACTTTATTAAGTGGATAATTATTTATTTTACCCACTCAACTGTCACTTGTCAAATTATTTTCTTGTAAATGTCATTAAAATTTTTGATAAAAATATGAATTTCTACGCTATTTATTGGATAAAACCTTGTATGGCACTCATGGCTAAACCGATATTGCCCTCTCGAAAATCAACCTTCTTGGCTGACGCCTCGCAGGTTAATTTTCTCATGGGCAATATCTTACTTACTTACTTAGTGGGTAACTAGTACCATAAATAACTATTGTTTGTTTTTCTTAGTTTATTTTATAAATAATTCTACTTTATAAGTCCACAGTAATTTTTTTAACATTAATATTTTTTGACGGGCTGAAACCGCTACGAAAAAATGTCTCAAAATATGTGACTCCTACGATATCAACAAAGTTCTCGGCTGGGATCATTATTGTTATGTAACACGTAAGTGTTCCAAAATTGGGCCGCGTTAAGCAGAAACCTACCAACGCACATTGTGAGATGACTGTAGGTTCTGGAACATTTTAGACAATATCTTTTACAGGAATTAAATTTAAGATGAAATGTTTTGTACATGTTCTGATAGATGAACAAGTAAAACTAATGTTTAATTTTATGTGTTTTAGTCAAAATGTTTAACAATTTACTGTCATCTCACAATGTGGGTTGGTAGGTTTCTGTGTGCCGTAAAGCCGCAGCGTCGAGACGCGTCGGTCTGGATTACATGGAATCGTTCCAGATCAAACATGAATCCAATATTTTGCTACATTTCAAGCCGAAAGTAAAAAAATGCCAATAGTCCCGACTAAAACGGTTTAATCCTGCTAAAATCCGGATTACTGTGTGGCGTGTTCGCCTGCTAACAGCTGCGTGACTTCCAACATTACTGCACTGAGTTTATTTGGGCTGTACGAAAGGCAGACCGGCTTTACTACAGAAAAATCAAGTAGGCATAAATAAAAAGGGTATTTCCATTCAAAGTAAGGTGAGATTGAAGTTAGGTTTTCTGCTAAGATGATTTTACCCAAGATAAAATGTTCAAAGAAACGATTGCTACCATACCTACTTTTATAAAGTCCAAACATTTCTGTTTTTTAATGTTTAGAATGGTTTTTGCTTATAAACGAACGAACATCCCAGACAGCACAAAATAACCATTAGATATCCCTATATCCACTGAACGTCCAGTCCATGATGGATCTCTAATGGATATCCAGTGGATATGTTGAACGTCTAGTCCATGATGGATCTCTAATGGACATCCACGGGATATGATAATATCCAAATATCTATGCGGATATCCAGTGGACATTTGGTATATCCATGGAATATCTACTGTTAATCCAGGATATCCACTGGATATACTTGATATCCCCTGGATATCTACTAATTATTATGTTCTGTCAGGGTTCTTTAACAACGTGTCAATTTTTTAAGATTAAAGTGGCCTAGCGCAGACCCAATTGCACAGTGGTTCATAATTAAATAAAAATTGACAAAATTCTGAATTTTTGTGTACTTATATTTTCGATACCGCTGATTACGAATATCATAATGAAAAATCTGAAAAAAAAAATTTCGCGCCACTAGTGTGGAACATATTTTATTTTATGTATGTTTAATTTAAGATCCTTTATATGAATCAATACCTAAAAGTTCAAAATTTGGTATAGAGAAAAAGTTAGGGTGGTTCGACTTTTAAGATGTGGTCTTAATTGATCTAAATTAAGCCTTATAATTAGGTTTATATTATTTATTACTTACATCTGTTCATAATTAAGCCCCTGAATATGATAAAGTCCATACCAATGTAAAAAATAAAAAAATAGGTCAAAATTAACCTAAGATGGCCGGCGATACGGGCGACTCGCAAAAACGGTCCGATGTTTTAAGCGAAAAAACTTGCAAAAAGTGCAGAAAAAAGGTTGTTTCTGGTCCAGTTTGTTCAGTTTGTAATTCATCATTTCATCCCAGTTGTGGTAACCATCTAAAAAAGTGCTGTGGAGTGGATATATTAGCTGAATCAAGTGAGTCCAATGATTCGCCATGTTCTTTTGACATTTTTGAGTTCAATAAAGACAATTATAGTCTTGTGAAAATAATTGCCGCTGAGATGAAAACCAATAATAAACTGCTCTTGGAAAAAATTGGATATCTTGAATTGGAGATTATTAAAAAAAATCAAGAAATTTCCACTCTTAGAAGTGAGTTAAATGTTGCCAAAAATCAGGGTCAACGTCCGAAAAGTGCGAATTCAACGCCAAATATTCCTTGGAATTTTGAATTAAAACAATGCTCAGCAAAACAAAGCAAACCGGCAACGTTGCAAATACCTAGCCCTACCGTTATTATTAAGAATCCTGCGCAAGTCACCGAAGCAGGGACGGCGGGTTTTTCTAACCTAAATTCTAAGGTAAACAATAACAAATATGTTTCTCATGCGAATATGTTAAGTAAAACTCAGAATCCTATATCAATCGATAAAGTAAATGAAGCTGTAACGAATGCAGTAACTAATACGCTGAGCTCTCTGTATACCGATGACTTCATACCGTTTCAAACCCGTAAACAGAAACAGAAATCAAAAAGGCAAGCACTCAATGAAGATTTCGAAGTTCAAGAAGACACGGAAAAACAACAATTTAAAAATCATAATTTTATAAACCGGCGCAAAAAGCCCGTAATTGGATCAAATAAAAACATAAATACTATAAAGGGGGTTGTAAAACTAGGATATCTCCATGTATATCGTCTGAGTCCAGGTACGACAGCCCAAGCCCTTACTGAATTCTTAAAACTTACAGCCCCGGACATAAACTTTGTATGTGAAGAATTAAAGAATAGTGAATTCTCAACTTCATTTAAAGTAAACTTTCCGATTCAGCATTGTAAATCTGTTTATGAAAGCGCTATATGGCCAGATGGGGCTGCAGTAACGAGATTTAAATTTTTTCGAGGAAGGGGAGAGTAATTATCATTATAAATTAATACATTTAAACTGTCAAAGTATAAACAATAAAACAAACTTAATTGACTTATTTTTATGTGAGCAAAATCCATTTTTTTTCTGTGTTACAGAACATTGGTTATTATCGAATTCTTTCTACTTGGAAAACTATACACTTTTATCAATTTACTATAGAACTACAACAATACATGGAGGTTCGGCTATATTTGTACGCAATGATATTGCCCAGGACTGTGCTGAGGTAAGAAATCTTAGTCAATTTTGTACTGAAATGTCTTTTGAATGTAGTGCCATTATATACCGGCATGAATTAGGCATTGTAAATATTTATAGATCTGAGGACGTGGACAATTTTTTATTAGGCTTATGTAAAATACTGGAGCATTTAAGTAAATACTGCAAAAAAATCGTATTATGCGGTGATTGGAATATAAATTTTTTGGAAAAAAACACACTAAATGTTAGGCTATTAAATGATATATTAGAATCAAATGATCTTGTGTCCTTAATCAACGAAAAAACTCGCATTAGAAAAAATGGTAGGGGATCAGCTCTTGACTATTTAGTAACTAATCTCATGAATGTCACTCATAACATCTATGAACCCGGCATATCCGATCACACAGCCCAAATACTTAACTTTAATTTAAATTCAAATATTTTAGAGCACAAAACTTTAAAGAATAATACAAGTAGGTACTGTAGAAATATAAGCGCAAAAAATTTAGGTAATTTTAAAACTACTTTTCAAAAAAATATTTCAAATTTTGGCCAATATGAATTTCAGTCAGTAAATGATTGTTTCAACTATTTCTGGGAAATTTTCTATTGGTGTTTTGACACCTGTTGCCCGAAAAAGAAAGTTTCAAAAAAACCTTTAGTTAATCAAGACAAAAAATGGGTTACACAAGAAATTAAATTAAATTCTGAAAAGTTAAAAGACTTGCATTGGCTAAAAAAAAACACAAATAGTGAGTTAATAATAAACGAATACAAAAACCTAAAAAAGCATCATGATAAGGTCATCACTCGTGAAAAAACAAAATATTATTCCAACCGAATAAATAATTCTAGTAATAGAAACAAAACGTTATGGCAAATCGTAAACGAAAGGCGAAACAAAACAAAAAATCTTTTTGATATCAATCTAAATATAGATAACAATATTATAAAAAATCCTTTAGTGGTCGCCAATACATTGGGAGATTATTTCAGCAATGTTGTAATTGACCTTTTAAACACAAATTATGGCCCAGGAAACAAAGATGCTAAATGTACAACTTCAAACAATGTGGCGCACAATTTTTTCTTCAATCCTATATTGGAAGAAGAAGTAATTAGCGTAATAAAAAACTTAAAAAATAAAAAATCTACAGGGGTGGATGAGGTACCTGTCAAATTGCTTAAAGACTGTAGCGATATTCTAGCACGCCCCCTAAGTATCCTTTTTAATTATTGTATAAACGTCGGAGAATTCCCTGATAAACTTAAATTATCGGTTGTTATCCCGATCTTCAAAAAAGGAGAAAAAAAAGATATTTCGAATTATAGGCCTATTGCCTTATTAAGCGTTTTTTCCAAGGTCTTTGAAAAAATAATAGCTTTGCGTATGTGTAACTATTTAGAAAAATTTAATTTATTAAGTAACTCACAGCACGGTTTTAGGGAAAACTTTTCTACCGAAACGGCAACTATTGATCTACTCCAAACTGTTTATAATAAGCTAGATGACGACTTTTTCGTGGTAGCTGTATTGTTAGATCTTAGTCGTGCGTTTGAGTGTCTAAAAATTGAGTTTATTTTAGAAAAACTAGCTAGTCTCGGGTTTAGAGGTGTTATAAATAGATTATTAAAATCCTACTTGTCTAACAGACAATTTTTTGTTAATAATAAAGGTTTTTTTTCCAAAAAATTCAATATAAAAATAGGAGCTGGTCAAGGCAGTATTCTTGGTCCATTGATCTTCCTTTTATTTATTAATGATCTTTGTGATTATATAGATATTGGAAGATTAATTCTATACGCCGATGATACGACCATAATAATATGGGCAAAAAGCATTGGGGAGCTGATATATCTCGTAAATCTGGTATTATCTCAATTTAATAATTGGTGCGAAAAAAATTGCTTAGTAATAAATTGTCAAAAAACTCAAATAATTAATTTTAGCAAAAAAAATGGTAAAAGTATTGAAAATGTAAATTTTTCAATGAACAACCACACTATACAATGCGATTCCGAGGTTAAATTTTTGGGAACGGTATTAGACAGCCAACTTGATTGGTCCCCACATATTGAGGCAGTTTGCTCTAAATTAAACAAAGCTTATTTTGCTATACGTAGTTTAAAAAGTTGTCTAACAAAAGAATCACTTATAAATATTTATTATTCGCTGGTGTACAGTGCCATCAGCTACAACATCATCTGCTGGGGTCATTCATCACATATGCAGAGAGTTTTTATAAGTCAAAAAAGAATTTTGCGCATAATTTTTGGTCTCAGCTATAGGGACTCCTGTCGAGACATCTATAAGACAGAAAAACTTCTCACAGTGCCGGGAATTTATCTGTACAAATTGTTGACCTACATGTATTTAAATAATAGTAAATTTATAAAAAAAAGTGATGTTCACAACCACAACACGCGGAACCAATGTGACATTTACTTAAAGAAACACAAATCCGCAACATTTGAAAAATCTCCACATTACTGTGGCAGTGAATATTATAAGTGCTTACCGCAAAACATAAAAAGTAGTCGGTCCTTAAATAAATTTAAAAGTCAATTAAAACTGTTTTTACTGGATAAATGTTTTTATGAAACGCGTGAAATAAAAAATGCGCCAATCATTTCTAATGTGTTATAATTCTTGTACGTTAGTTTTATGTTTTATTTTGTGATATCTTATTTTTATGTGTCCACAAATGGGACATTTTTTAACCAATCTTGTATTGTATTTTTTATGCTACTATTTATACTTATCTTTCGACTTGTCCTACAATTTCATTGTAAATTTTTTTGGATTAATAAATAATATTCTATTCTATTCTATTCTATTGTAATAATTGAAGTTTCAAGGTCATGCGCCATATATAAATATAAGTACACAAAAATTCAGAATTTTGTCAATTTTTATTTAATTCTGAACCACTGTGAATTATTCTAACAAATTAAGTGAGTACGAACTTAGGTGAACTACCGGTGGTCACGACCACATGCTCCAGGGGATAAGGGGAGTGATAAGCGACAGTTGTGCGGAAGTTAGAATTTCAAAGGGAACGTCAAAATTAGCAAGGTGGCTTTTACTTCTCAGTTAAATGAAAATTAATATTCAACTGTCTTAATTTTGAGATTTTACTGAATAAAAATGTGAATATTTTTACCGTGTAAGCGACTTCGCCAAAATTGCAAATTCAATATTTTTTTTCAACACAATTGTTCCTGAATAAGGACAGAATTTTTTAATTTTAAACAAAATTATAAAAATATTAATTTATTATTCCATCAATCTATTTTTTTTTGACTCTTGGTATTGAAGAGGGCCAGCAGCCCGAAACTGTCAGTCTAGCAATATCACTCTGATGATTAGAAAATAGATTGATGGAATAATAAATTAATATTCTTATAATTTAGTTAAAAAAGTCCTTACTAATTCTACGTCTATCGACACGTTAGTGGTACTAGGTGCTTAAGACACACTAGTCTTGAACTTGCTACCATTCAAAGTCTCCAGACTGGGAGAGGTATGAGTAGTTGTCTACATCTAGCAGTAGATGGCTGTTACGTTACATATTTTTTCTTTATAACTGATTAATATGTTGTTTTTTCCGTGTGTGCCTTGTTTTTTAAGGGCATATCCATAGGTGCTTTTTGAAATGACTCGCGTATACAGACTACCGGAAACCTTTTTTTCTTTCTGCTCTAGTTTTTATCGGCAATTCAAGATAAGAACTATACACGACATTATTCGTTACACGAAAATCGATTTTTCGTTATTATAAACGAGGGAACGGTTTTTTAATGTCAATCACTGTTAAATACTTTAGAAAAGTAATTAAAACATTTCAAATTATAGTTATTTATGGTACTAGTGGGTACTAGTGGGTAAATCTCGAAAATTAACCTGCTTGGCTGACGCCTCGCAGGTTAATTTTCTCATGGGCAATATCGGTTTACCCATGAGTGCCATACAAGGTTTTATCCAATAAATAGCTTAGGAATTCATATTTTTATTAAAAATTTTAATGACATTTACAAGAAAATAATTTGACAAGTGACAGTTGAGTGGGTAAAATAAATAATTACCCACTCAATAAAGTAAAAGCCACGTGGGGGTTATTATTGAGTTTATCTATTTAAAATAAAGCTGGTAATTGTCTTATTATCTGTATGTATCGGATAAAAATGATTTACATACTTTTTAGGGTTAATGTCAAATAATTCAATTTAATTTTATTACTTATACAACTTTCTCCTTAGGGAAAAGCCTTGGGGAAAGAAATATTTTTCTTTTAGTTTGTGGGACACGTAGCGCCAAAACTTTAAAACTATTTTAATAAAAGTTTTTTGGTATTAATGCCACAATGCTTCCCTTCCTGGGCAGCAAAGCGTTATATAAGGACTCAAGTCTTTAAAAAGGACCCTTTCGATCCAACGTTTATAGAAAAACATAACACATCACCCAATTTTTTTTAAAATAAATAGTTTACACTAACAATACAACATACCTTAACTTAGAGAGCTCGGGTTAATGATATTACATTATATATCTATAGATTTTTAACTCAAATTTGTGGTAATTGTATACTTATCAAAAGTTTTCGGGTGTAATTATTTTTGCCGGAAGTTGGGGAGGGATGAAGCCAAAGGAAGTAAAAAAACGCCATACATTGTATTTTTTAGCTTATTACTGGCCGTATAACATTTTGTAATAATAATTATAGTTTGGTTTTGTAGAGTAAAACATAAAATATAACAATTTAAAAGAATTTAAAAGAATTTAAAACTATTTAAAAGTAAACTAGTATTTTCTGGAAAAGCTTAGGAAATAATTTTAAATATATGGCGTAGACTGTAAGCCGCATAGGGCAGCAAATTGAACCATGTAATTTGTTTTATTACAAAATAATGCTGCCTGTTTTACCATTTCAAATTTAAATTATTATTTTATGTAATTTTGACGCTACTTTAACATTAATAATATCCTTTATAATGTTAATACTTGTTTTAAAGTCCAAACCTGAATTATAATTATTATTATTAAACTAGGGTTTAATGACTATTATTTTAGTTTCAGAACTACAATGATTTATAAATAATTAACCAGTATTAATAAACAGTGAAGATAAACTCGGGCAGACTTTATGCTCATTTTTTTCTTTTTTTTTGTCTGGCAGAATAAATGTAATTCCCTATGTCCAAAAAGTCCAAAATTATCAAAATTTGCGTTACGTAATACTTGAAAGTTCCCTATGTTAATTACATGTAATTGTATTGTATACAAATAAATTTTATAAATTATTATTTATTATATTTAAAATCAGTTTTTAAAATTTGTTTAGTGTGAATTATTACAAAAATATTGAAATTGTATTAATAAATATAATTAAATCCAAATATTTATTTATTAACTTTTGGTGAATAAATAAACACAATAAATTAAACTTTTTTGTATTTATTTGTTATTTTTTAATTAATTTCGTTCCAAGATGAGATGCCGTATCTACAGAAAAAAAAGACGGTTTTTCGGTTCTCTGGATCTTTGGAAACCTTGTTTAACTCATAAATGACATATATATATATATAACAAGATATAACTTAGTGCTACTAAGAGTGCCGATGTGTTGAAATCTTCGCCGAAAATTCAAAATCTTTGACCATGTTTTTTTCACATTTCTCGACATTTTAGACCTTTCTGAGTCCAAATATTTTCGTCCGTCTGTCGGTCTGTAAACTCCATAACTTCATTTCTAAATAAGATATCCACAAGCGGTTTTTTGCATATTATTTCTTATCGTATTTCGAAGAGCTGATTAGATTTTGGGGTAAACTATTGGGGGTAAGCGGGTAAGAATGGGGTAAAACTCTTATTTTTAGCGTTTGTTGGTTTATTTAATTAAGCACTTATATGAAAGATAATTTTAAATTGGCCAAAAAACATTACAAACTATTTTTTCCTAAAATGCATTGTTTTCGAGATATTGGCATTTAAAGCAGTGAAACGTTTTTTTAGCATATCTCGCTTATTTATGACCCGATTTCAAAAATTATATTTTAAATGAAAGCTGTTTTTAAGCCCTATAAAAAATGCTATATGCAGTTTTTTGCTAAAATATAACGTTTTGAAGATACAGACTTTCAAAATTTAATAAATTATGCAACACGCAGGTGTATTAATGGTTATCGATTCACACAACTTCCTATTTCATACAGTGCCTAGTGATGATGTTCTGACAAGGTGCTTGCAATTGTTCAGCTGATTTATACTTTAAATCAAGCACGCTTACTTCACTCATATTTTAACTGCTTGGTGTAAGTAAGTTAGGTCTTCAACTTCAATAAAGCAAAACATTTGATTTAAGTACTTAACATGTTTGCGGATATACAAAGTTTTGAGCCAATTGATCTGAAAATAACTTACTTATTTTAAAAGTCGCTTCTCTGTGTGCATTAAAAACATTTTATCCGATACATACAGATAATAAGACAATTACCAGCTTTATTTTAAATAGATAAACTCAATAATAACCCCCCGTGGCTTTTACTTTATTGAGTGGGTAATTATTTATTTTACCCACTCAACTGTCACTTGTCAAATTATTTTCTTGTAAATGTCATTAAAATTTTTAATAAAAATATGAATTCCTAAGCTATTTATTGGATAAAACCTTGTATGGCACTCATGGGTAAACCGATATTGCCCTCTCGAAAATTAACCTGCTTGGCTGACGCCAGGTTAATTTTCTCATGGGCAATACTTACTTTACCCACTAGTACCATAAATAACTATTTTTTATATTTTGCTAAGTAAAAATTTAAAAAGTCAAAAAAATTGTTTAACCCAAGTTTTATAACTCACGTCAAATAAAAAGGTTAAGAAATTCTTGATCCTTACTCATATTGGAGTTGATTTAAATAAACCATAGAAAAAATGTTATCTCTCCAAAATATAAATTTATTGTCTATTAAACAAAAATTACAGCGACAACTGTTTCGACTTTTTTAGCATAAAGTCATTTTCAAGTTTTTAAATTTATAAACAAATTAAATTGAGTACACTTTATTAGAAATGTCATATAGTGTGACATTTCTAATAATGTGTACCCAAGTTAATTTGTTTATATATTTAAAAACTCAAAAATGACTTCATGTTAAAAAAATCGAAACAATTGTCGCTGTAATTTTTGTTTAATAGACAATAAATTTATATTTTGGAGAGATAACATTTTTTCTATGCTTTAAATAAAAAAGTGCTTATATAAAAAAATAAAAATATGAAAATAATAAATTAAATTTAAAATAATATAATTGAGCTTAATAATAATGAAAAGTCCAAAGTTATAGTCAGTAATAAAGTTAAATAACTGTGTTTTAAAAGACATTAAAGTTCGAGTAGGGGAGAACATAAAATATCATTTGTATTTTACTGTCGAACCAATAATTTATTGTATTGATTTTACAATGGAGATTTCTCCATTTAGATTAGACAGGGTCAAAAGTTCTACCCAAAAAGGATAGAAGTAATATCACCAACATAAAGAAAAAAAAATCTACTAGGTTTTATGTTGGCTGCACTGTCAGTAACGCCATATTCGTTAGCCACTGTCATTGTGTGAGCTGCGTTTGATATTGTTTTGATTTCAGTTTTTTGTGTGTTTTACTAAATATTGTGTTTTTATTGACTATTATAGTACTTTTACGAATTTTGATATTTAAATATTGTTTACCAAAGGTAAGTTCTTTCTTTATACCTTAGATTTAAAGCCTAGGCGAAATTCGTTTGGACTTTTGCATTCCTTGTAAAAACATCTTGGCATTTGGTAGCTATAACAGAAACAACCCTCGTCATAAAATTAATTTCTTGAAATGTAGAAACTGGTAACGATATTAAAATATATAATAATAATATATAGTTAATAATAAATATGATAAACGTTAAATAAATTCATATTTACTTTTTCATATTTGAGGTTATGTTTTGTAAATAAATAAACAGATTAAGCAACCAACCTAAGAACAATTAATAGGATTTATATTTCATTCTTTATTTTACTATTAAATCGTCAGTTTTATTTCTTAGCAAAAAATATTCATTTCTTTAGGTTTATTTACAAAAATCAACGGTAATTGTTGATAAAAATTGAAAAAAATGCAATATTTTTTTAATTTATTTAAGTTGGTAGGGGTGTGCCGTGCACAAATAAGATAGAGATAGGGTAGACGTCTTCTGTTTCATAATTCTAGTTGTACAGACCTCTATTAAGGTGATCTATAATCCAACAGTTTCAATTGAAATACTTATCCCATAAACCAGTTTTTTTTAAGTATTTACTTTCTCATACACGGAAAGAAATTAGTGGGCTCTGCGCTATACATTATAAGATATTTGGTAACAGTGGCAAATTATAGTGATTTAAGCTATAGATTATAAGGGACACAATAACTAATAATGTTAAAAATAAATTGGAAACGATTATATATATATTACAGACACGATTATATTTATTACAGGCACTATTATAAATTTACAGAAATTTTATTATATTATAAAAATTATTAGCACGGACAATAATTAAATCTATTTAAGCTATAAATGCCATACTATTTGTTATATTTTATTATTCACTAAACAATTAAAGTATTTCATATAAATTTTTACACTGACTGCCATAATTGTAAGAGAAAGCCTTGTATTTATATAATAAGCGATTATAATTTGCTTGGTATGTGTGTTATAGCGCTCCTAGCTATAATTTTTTTTTTCCGTGTAAAAGAACGTATTAATTGCGATAGAAAAAAAAATAGTATATTAAAGTACTAGTTTCATAACATACGTTTTTAGCGCACGAGTACAAGTTTAGAAAACGAGCCGCTTGCGGTGAGTTTACTAAAGTACTAGTGCGCTAAAAACGTGTTATGAAACGAGTGCTTTATACAATTTTTTCTATTTTGCTCTAAAATTAAAAAAAACTTACATTTAAATTGATGACTGATTTAGGGATTTTTGTTTTGGATTGGCATTACAGTTAACACCATGTTTAAAATTCTAAGAACAAATGATATTTTGATATATTTTATAGTCATCTCTTCCCTATTTTACTGCAATTAACCCCGCCACAATTTTAACATGGTAAAAATAACCTAAACACAAAATTTTGTAGAAAATTCAACTTTAAAGCGACATTGACATTTGCACGGAAAACGTCAAGCGATAGGCCAGGTCTGTTGCCAACCCAAAAGAACAAAAAGTACAGACCTCTTAAGGAAAAATTTAACAAATCACCGTCATCTTACAATGTAGGTTAACATATTAATGCAAAACACAATCCATATAATATACCGTTTAATCATATATAATATATAAGAAAACGTTATAAAGTTACGGAGATCATCCGGGATTTGAACTCGGGACCTTCCGCACCCTAAGCGGAAATTATAATCTTAGACCACTGGCTGATGTGTATTAAATGATAAATATTGTTCAAAATTTTAAGGTTCTAGGTTTACGATGCTAGTTCTTAAACGTTCAAGATTTTTTGACGAAAATTCCCATTTTTTTATCCATACTTTAAACCCCTAAAATTGCTCCGGAAAATGTAAAAAAACCTGGGCAAATAGAGAATTTTTTAAGCTTTAAAATGATGTATCTCATATTTAATACAGCAAGATTGTCGACTCGTATATTAGACAAAGTCTATATGAAAAATTGTTGTGGCTTATATATGAGCCGCTTGGTAGCGAACGTGTTAAAATCCTTCGAATGAACCCAAACGCAACAGACGCGTAATTTTTCACCAGATACATATAGTTCTCCGCATGAAAGAAAGTCTCCGACGTAAGGGGGAGGAATCATTCGCTCTCTCTTCTTTCCGGCAAGAGCGTTATAAGGCGTGCGTGCTTACAACGGGCCTCCCACTTGCACACACATTCCAAACATATTTCCCGTAGCCACATATCCGTGCGTCAAACTTTATTTTGTTGTATAAGTAGGTATTATAGTAAGAATTTACGTTAATTACACAAAATTATGTTTTAAATGTTAAAAGATTCATAAAATGTGTAGTACCTTTTAAGCTAACCGTTATACAGTGCGTGCATTAAGTCTGGAATCACCCGAATAACTTTTTAGTTACAAGTAAAATACAAAAATCCTCAGACAAGTCGATTTATATTTTTAATTCTGCAAATTTTGGTCTAAAAAAAGTTATCAAAATTGGCACCCCCTTGCACCCTCACCCCCCAACTTTTTTTTTCAAATAGCAACCTACCCCTTGTGATACATCATTGGAAAGGTAATTTAATAAGCTTTCCAACAGTGTATGATAAAGCCTAATTTGTTAAAGGGTCTTTGAAAAAACGCATGTTTTATTTAAACATTGTTTGTGTAAAATATTACGCATAATATGGTAATTGTTGCCCTATTTCCTACTTGCCATCTTCCTGAGAATCTAAATAAGGTTGTTTTAAACTTATTGTAATATTTTATACCCTGTTGAAAAATGCAATTTTTTTTCTTTTTATTGACCAATTTTATGTTTACTATTTAATCGATTTTAATCCCGTTTTTTTACTGTCCACTGTCAAAGAGCTGAAGGACATCAATTTGAACATTTATAGTAAACTAAAGTTATACTTTACATGTCTTTATAATAAACTAAATTGTGCATTTTATCATTAGCCCTTTACCAAATTAGGCTTTATTATACACCGTTGGAAAGCATATTAAATTACCTTTCCAACGAAGTGTCACAAGGGGTAGGTTGCTATTTGAAAAAAAAAAGTTGGGGGGTGAGGGTGCAAGGGGGTGCAAATTTTAATAACTTTTTTTACACCATAATTTGCAAAATTAAAAATAAAAATCGACCTATCCGAGGGTTTTTGTGTTTTACTTGTAACTAAAAAGTTAATCGGGTGATTCCAGACTTAATGCACGCACTGTATTAATAGAATTCAAGAAAATTAATTTAATTTTAAAAGTAAAACTGTGCAACATGTTTCATATTCAGAGAATGCATCCTGAAACTTTCGCATACCAGAGATGATGTGAAATTCCGTTTTAAAGATCAAAACGCTAAAATTAAACCATTTGAAAATCTTCACTTAAACATAATAACACGGAACTGGTGGTGGAACTGGTAAATATTAGGGACCCCATATATAATGACATTAAACTTCACACAAAGGGTTGAGACACGCTTTGATTTTGAGGTTAAAATGGCAACCAAGCACTAGTATTGTTAAACAATGAAAGACAATGGTTTTATCCAAAGTGCTTTGGTGCCAAATCTAAATCTAGTAATAATTATGTCTAAATTTAATATAATTCTGTCAGATACAAAATCTGAGGTTATAGTTAAATGTCAACCCGAACAGAGGCGTCGATATTAATTAATATAATAATATTGTCATATTTAAGTGTCAGTGTCAAACTGAATATTTGGTCATCAAATTTATTTATTTACGAAATTATGGTTTATAGTTTTATTATTGTACTTTTTTAAAGTGCCTACGAAAATACCTGTACAATTTAAATCAAGATTTACTTATGGAATATACTGACGACCGTCAGTGTTCGAATAATCTCGGAATTTTCCCTAAATAGTTGAAATTACTTTTATTTGGAACTGAATTAATTTTGAAGAAAAGAATAATATAAATAAATAAGAGGAATGTAAAAAATTCAGGCATGTACCGAAGAATATGATCAACTAGTAGTTTTACTTTAGCAAACTAAAAATATTAAAAAAAAAATAATTTTATAGGTATTCCTTTAATGATAACTGCAGGTTTTTCATTATTGTTTTCTATGATAATTATAATAAAAATATACATTAAAACTTTGATTAGAACGTGTTTATTTTAGGCTTGCACTAGGCATGTTTATGTATTTTTTTTATTATAATCCAAAAAATATATTTTTTATTATTTAGTAATAAAATATGTTGAAGATTTTCATATATTAAAGTGTGTGCATACATAACAAATTTATATTTTTATAAGTTTTATACTTCGACGTTTTAAATCATAAATTCACGGCAAAACAGAAAGAATGAAAAGTGTACTATCCCAGCCAATACAGGATCAGCCAGGCACTAATGAATAAGGAAATCCAATTCAATAACAAATTAAATATTTTATTAACGAAATTAAGGTAATTTACAAGTATGTATTTTCTTTTTTTTTTCAAAAAACACGGCTATGGATATTTTGACAAGTAATGTCACTTCTACTATACCAATAGTGCCAATTCGCAAAAAAAACATAACCCTGCAGAAATTACTAAATTGGTGTCTCAACCCTTTGTGTGAAGTTAAATGTCACTTTATTTAGGGTCCCTAGTAAATATTGCTATAAAAAACTCTAACATTCATAAAAAATACACTGCCCAGTAAAAGAGCTTTCCCATTTTTTCCCTCCGAGCGTGATATGGAGTTCTTAATGCCAGATTCACGTTTTAGTACCCTGCTGAAAATGACGGGTCTGGGCGGGTATAAATGATGCATAAACCGGACTTGGGCGGATGAAATTCACCCGCTCAAGTCCGGTCTATGCATTATTTATACCCGCGCAGACCCGTCATTTTCAATAGGGTAACCTTAAAATTATACCAATTTTCACGAAAACTACCCGTCCCTTACGTGGTGGAGTTAATATTTTTTTATTATCAGATTCAATTTCAGCATCCTCAAAAACCCCTATACAGTAATTTTCAAATTTTTCTAAAAAAAACAATTTTTGCCTATTTGCCCCCCTTGCCTCACCCAAATGTTCACCAAAAACAATCCTGAGCGAGAACTTTTGGTAAAATACCTGTATGCCAAATTTCAAGTCTCTAGCTTAAGTTATCGTGCCCACAAGATTTCCCGGACAGAACGATCGACCGACCGACCGACCGACCCACCGACCTACCGATCGACAATTTTTTTTTGCCTGAAATAGATTTTTATCGACATAAAACGGCATAAAACGCAAAAATACGCAAAAAAAATGCGAAACAAAAAAGTGAAACAAAAAAATTAAATCCGCCATTTTATAGCCAATGTAAAATTATATAAATCACCAAAGTTTCGTTTTTATCGAATCAAGATTAATCTTAATTTTGGGGGTGGGCATAAATAAACTCACCCAGTATATAAAATACAGCCGGGAGAAAATAACCTAATGAAAATGGTCACCAGTTCTTAGTCTATTGAGTTTAAAGTAAAAATATATACTTTGTGCAACAGTAAACTTTATGTAAAAAAACTTTAAAAGTAAAATAAGAACTTTAATTAATTAAAAACAGAAAAATTGTTTATTTTTTCGTGGAAGAAACGGAAAACCCGAGAAAAAGTCTGCAGGTAGATAACTTACGCGATAAAGTTTTTTCAACGATTTTTAAAGCAAATTCACATGGTCTCTCGATAAATTAGTTCAATAGCACTTTTTATAGTGCTATAATAACAAATTTAATTAAAAACAAGCCGTGAAGATATGGAATGCATTCCATTATATATTATTCACAGTAAATGGTATATTGCATTTTCCCAAATACTTAAAAAATATATAATTTAAAAAAATAACAAAAAAAAAACTTTTTAAAAAAGATCTTTTTTGAAAAACGAAAAATTATTGAAAAAAAAATTAAAAAAAAGTTTTCAAAACAACTTAAAATATATATTTTTTTATTTTTTCCTAAAAAAATTACGTTAATCGGAATTTTCTTTTAGCTTTTTCGATTTTTTTAAAAGTTTAACCCCCCTTAACTTTTTTGTTTTTGGGGGGTTTACTTTTAAAAACAATAGGGATCTTTCCCTCGTAGAACTTTTCCTGAAAATATCAAGTCGATCGGATTATTCGTTCTTGAGTTATCGTGTTCACAAAAATCGTGATATCAGGCAAACGGACAGACGAACATTTGTTTTTTTTCATGAAACAAATTTATATCCAAATTTTTTTGTCTAGGACGATTTTTGATATTATTCTAGTGCAGGCGCTGTGAATAATATAACAAGCCGTGAAGTAACTAACGTTAATCTTCCCATTTCATAACGTTCATAGAACATATTTATTTATTTAGTTTAAAGTCATTCTGAGAACGTTGACCTATCGATCTCAAATTTGGCAAATATCATTTTTAGATCATTTATAACAAAAGGGTTCGTCACAAATCAATTTTTTAAGAACCACTCTAACACATATACGAGGGGTAAACCCTCTTCTCTCTAGAATAGGCATTTCATTTCTAAAAACTGACAAAAACGTAGCCAACATATACATTTGTCTGTCTTACTCGCACAGCTTTGTTCTAACAGAGACAACAATAACAGTTACTGGTAACTGTTATTGTTCAGGCCTGAATATACCTACTATTTGTTTACAAACAAACCGAGATGTTGGCGATACTTTATATTAACGGTATGCGTATTCTAGAGAGTTATTAGTTCGTTGGGTAAACCGCTGAAAAAAATGATGTACAGCTGAATTCCTTCTAGGAGCTAACCCCTTAAGATTTCCTCGGGATTTTATTCATGGTAATCTTCAAAATTAATTTGTTAAAAACGAGATTTTCTCGAGAGGTTACCTACAATATGTACATTTGTTTCTAGCCAAATATTTTCTTATCAATATATTTATGGAAATATTTCGTGAGACGGTCCTGACTTTTCGTTTAAACGACATAAATTCAAATTATTGGTAAATTTGCACGAGTTTATGTGATCCTCACTGACAAATATTACTTGTAGTTCCAAACTATTAGAACCAACAATTACAGTTATAGTTAAACAAATATTTTTGGCGATAACTCGCTTTTAGTAAAATCAATTAAAAGTTCTGTTAAACATTATAACATCCAATACGTACGATCGAAAACTTTATATATATGATACTGTATAGAAAGTTTTTTGATATCATTATCGACAGTCTAGCAATCTAAAGGTTTTTAAACTCTTCTTTGCTGATAATACTTATAAAAAGAGTATATACGCAGGTTTAAAGTTTTTTGGCGGAAAGTAAAATGGATGATTTTACATCACAAACATGAAAAACCAACACATTTTTTATGTATTTTTACTCAAGGAGTATATATTTTTTAAATACATCCAAAAAAAACACACATAATAAGGTTTTGGGCACACCTTTGGATAGATTAAAAAAATAAATTAACATATAA
Source organism: Brachypterus glaber (assembly GCA_958510825.1). NCBI lineage: Eukaryota > Metazoa > Arthropoda > Insecta > Coleoptera > Kateretidae > Brachypterus > Brachypterus glaber. The sequence goes on along the minus strand of OY294049.1, from coordinate 44,860,617 downwards.
TTATTGCCCTTATTAATACTAGTATACATGCAAAACCTAGTCGCTCTAGCACAAAGGACACCAGAGTTATTATTTAAAAACCTTATTTGTAGTACAAATTTAAAGGGTCGTAACTTTCTTAGGGGTCGTTTCCGAACATATGTCCCTTTGCTGGTTTTTCATGTTTCGTGATGTAGAATCATCCTCTTTATTTAATGTCAAAAGACTGCAAACAACGTGTATATTAAAAGAAAGAAATATATATTGATTTAATCAAATTGATAATGTATTTAGGATGAGTTTCGTAGACAAAAAAACATTTAAAACTATATCAAAACCGATCTTCTTTCTTTAGACTCTTAAATTTGATTTTTTTTTGTTTTAGATATGGAAATTCGATCGCCAAGATTTACCGGATCCAGTTGGCTGGCATTTCCCGCTTTAAGAGGGGCCTACAAGCACGTGCAATTGAGTCTGGAATTGCGACCCGAGGCTTACGACGGGATTTTTTTTCTGACTGGGGAGCGAGACGACATGGCCGGAGACTTTATGGCCCTGTTACTGCACCAAGGGTTTGTTGAATTTCGGTGAGTATTCCTATATATTAGTAGCCACAATTTTAAGAGATTACACTAGCCCAATGTGGCTACTAAAGAGAAATGTCATATCTAAAACCCAAATCCTGAAATTTAGCCTAAGATGTTTGTCCTGTGTGGAAAATGTTAAATGTTTTCCAAATAAAATTGTCCTAACTAGTCTTTACTAGACGAATAAGTCAGGACTAGGACTAACTTTACAGACGTTAGTAATGTTATTGGACTTTTTAGATAATTTTGTCCTTTCTCAGATAGGACGAATTAAGGGTCCAGTGGAAAAACGACGAGGTTCCATTTTTTAAAAAGTTGAGGAAAACGACATTTAAAGTTTCGCAACTACGGGTGAAATAGTTTTTATTTTGACGTTTGAACCAATAATTTTAACGACATTTAGATTTCTTTCTGAGGAACCCCATGTTGAATCCAGGCAAGAATAAAAACATCATGAATACCCGACATTTTTATTAATTTCAAAGATGTAAACATTCAAAATCAAATTTTCAACCGCAGTTTTTAGTAGAATCTCATTGTGTGACGCCTGTAAGGTTTTGTATGTTGATACTTCCTGTTATAAGTTAACAGACGCCGCTAAATGTCGATTTCGAAAAAAAAAATGTAACTTCATCGTTTTTCCACTGGACCTTCAAATGCATTTAGTTTTCTGACAAAAAAAAATAATTTTTTTTTCAAAGAAAATCACGTATTTTTGATTTAAAATAAAGCAGAACCTAACGCCATATTTATTTAAACATGTTTTCAAAAAGTGCAAACAAAACAATAAAATGTATATTATATCTCAAAACATCTAATTTGCAGATAGGACAACTTGTCTTAGCAGGATAGTATACAGGGTGAACCATTTAACATGACAATCCTGAATAACTTAAATCTAAAATTAAAAATTTTAGAAAAAATCCTCCGATAGGTCGATTTTTATTTTTATTGGTTTGATTAAACTTTTAAAACCTAGTCTTAAACGTAAAAACGTGACGTCACATCGCTCAATTCAAGTTTACGTGCCTCTAGCCTGTACGTTTAATCACCGAAAATTATACGAAATTAGCACAAAACTTTAAAATTGAGTTCAGTCCCAAATTTTAGTAGCCACATTTAAATTGAACATGCAGAAACACTTTGAACTGGATATACCTAACATAAATATTCTAGTATTCAAATATCGGATTGCTCCAATTTCCCAAAATGTAATTCATTAGCAAGTGAGAAATATTTTCCATTTGCTGATTAGGGCTTAATCGAATAACACGTTAGTCCGAAATTGAAATTAACATAGCCAGAATTTAATTTTGGAATTTAAACTTATTTAGAACACAAATTTAGTAAAATCCTTAAATTAATATTTAATTTACGACTTTAAAGGAGGTCATAGGGGATTTTCATAAAGTATATCACGAATCCATAAACTCATGAGGCCTCATGAGAGAATCATGTTATGATTTCCACGTTTTGTACTCATACGAACATCATGATGAGCACATCTCATGATTTTGTTATCATGTTATGAGTTTGTTATGAGTTTGTCATGAGGTGTATACATTTAACGTTAAATCATTAAATGATGTCATACTGACTTCCACGTGAAATAGCAAATGTTGCCCGGGACCCGATTGAGAACGATTGCCGAATAGTACAGGCTTCTGTAATGTTTCAATTTCAGTGCACTTGACAGCGTTATGCTATAGGTGGCGCCACAACTTATTTCCTACCACTAACTAAACTTTTTAAACGAATAAAGTCGCCTTCTAGGAATACTAGTATTGAAAGGCAGCTGTCTTTATAAGGATACACTACTAGTAATAACTAGTAATTAACTACTGGTCAGCTAATTCGATACACATTATCGGACTGGTATGGTGAGCCGTACATATCTGGAGGCTTTAGCCTAGAAGAACTAGTTCCTCCAGTCATCTTGGGGAACCCAGTGGGAACATCCCGGTGTCCTCCTGTTGTTGGAAATGGACTTGTGTGGGGTCCTAGGGGGTCGATTTTTTCGTTATTTTTTGGTATCTCTTCGCGTTTTCAAGATATGAGCAAAAAGGTGTGTGTGTGTGTGATCTTTTTAAGCAGGGTAATTAAGTAAATTTTCTTTCTTTTTTTTAAATTTTAAATTTCGCGGTCAATTTAAATTTCGCGGTTAATTTAAATTTTGTGCATGCGCATTCCGTAGACCGCTGCTAGATCTTCATGACATGATCTCGTAATGACTTCACAATAAGGAGTCATCTGTATGCGTTCATGAACTCAGAGAAAATCATTAAATGATGTCATAATGACTTCCACGTGAAATAGCAAATGTTGTCCGGGCATATACTTTATTTAAATCCGTCCCTCTGTGCACCGGAATAATATAAATCTCGTCTAATTTCCTTTATTAAATTACCCTTTGGAAGCAAAACACAATTTTCACGTGTGCACCACATAAATTAGTGCACAAACTACATGATTTATTTCTTCGAAGCTGTTCAACGCGGTATTATTAATTAGTCAATATAGGCACTACAAGGTAATAAACTTGGGAATAAGAACGATAGTTTTAAATTAACAGAGAAATATAAAGAAATGCCTGAATAGCATTCAAAATCCTCTGGGATGTTTTCAAAATTTTCATACTGATTTTTGGCTTTTTATTATTTTTTACTGATTTTTAGTGATTGTTCTGCAGATTTTTTTAGTTATTTTTACTGATTTTTATTTAATTTTACTAATTTTATTTTTATTGATTTTTACTGAGTTTGTGTTTTTAATGTTTTTTTTTAATGATTTTTTAGTGATTTTTATTGATTTTTACAAATTTTTGTTGATTTTAACTGATTCTTACTGATTCTGAATGATTCTTACTGCTTTTTACTCGAGTGTTTACTAATTTTTACTGCTAATGAATGATTTTTAATGCTTTTTATAAATGTTTACTGATTTTTATTAATCGATTTTTAAACGATATTATTAACAGTATACCTACTAGCTTTATTTTTTTTGTAGATTTTTACGATTTTTTTCACAGATTTTTTAGTTATATTTACTGATTTTTAGTGATTTTTTACTGATTTTCGGTAACGTTTACTGATTTTTAGTCTTTTACTGATTTTCAGTGATTTTTACTAACTTTATTTTTTTTTTTTACTGCTAATGAGTGATTTTTAATGCTTTTTATAAATTTTTACTGATTTTTATTGATCGATTTTTGAGCGATTATTATTAATAGTATACATACTAGCTTTATTTTTTAGTTATATTTACTGATTTTTATGGATTTACTGATTTTTAGTAACTTTTACTGATTTTTAGTGTTTTACTGATTTTCAGTGTTTTACTGATTTTCAGTGATTTTTACTAACTATATTTTTTTACTGGTTTTTAATAATTTTTTTACAGATTTTTTAGTGATTTTTCAAGATTTTTTAGTGATTTTTTTAGTGATTTTTTAGTGATTTTGATTGATTTTTACCAAATTTTACTGATTGATACTGATTCTGTATAATTCTTACTGATTTTTACTAATTATATCTAACTGCTTTTTATTGATTTTGCTGCTTTTTACAGTTTTTTACTAATTTTTACTGAGGTTTACTGATTTCTACTGATTTTTAACTGATTTCTACTAATTTTTACTTATTTAATTGCGTTCTTAGTCACAATAACGCGGTACCATTAATTTTCCAATAGAGCCATTGTAAGGTAACAAGCACATGTACATATAAACGCGGGTGTTCAACGGTGTGTTAATGCTAGTCTGGGGAACGGCAAATTTCGGGTTAAACGAATCAGTAAATGATGCATTAAACCCTCGACCAACAGCCCTGTCAAATTAACGCAATGTTGCAACAACTTTATTGATATTTTAAATGTACAATGAACTCTAAAAAAAGTGGCTCACCTAAAATTTATCCAGTTTGAGGTCCAACCAGCTGACCAGTTGCAACCACCTTGTCAAAACATCGGTACTAGGCACTAATTTGAAACGGTATAAAATAGGAAGTTGTGTGAATAGGCAACCATTAATACACCTGCGTGTTGCATAATTTATTATTGACGAGTCCATACTATTATATTATAAATACTTTATAAGACAATAAAGTAATTTTAATTCGAATTAAAGTTTGAAAGCCTGTATCTCCAAAACGTTATATTCTACCAAAAACTGTATACAACATTTTTTGTAGGGCCTAAAAAGAGCTTTCATTTGAAATATATTTTTTTGAAATCGGTTTATAAATAAGTCTAAAAAACCATTTTACTGCTTTAAGCGCTAATATCTCGAAAACAATGTATTTTAGGAAAAAATTGTAACATTTTTTGAGAAATTAAAAAAAAAATCTTTCATATAAGTGTTGAACTAATAAAATACAACAATAATTAATTTAATTTTAACCGAAAAACACTAAAAATGGGCGTTTTACCCCATTCTTACCCCCTAACCCACAATCGTTTACCTCCAAAATCTAATCAGCTCTTCGATATATGATAATAAACAATATGCAATTGCATATTATTTTTTGCTCAAAAAACCGCTTGTGAATATCAGACAGACAGACAGACGGACCCAATTTTTTTTACTGATTTCAACTCAGAATAGTCTAAAACGTCGAGAAAAAAACATGGTCATAGATTTTGGCTTTTAGGCGAAAATTTCAATACATCGGCACTCTTAGTAGTACTAAGTGCCGAAGTAATAACTCCCAAACCGGTAGGTACCTAACATGTTAAAGAAATAAACATTACAAAGTATAGTTAATTTAAAAAGAACCAGAGAATCAGCATGTCACAGTTGCATATTATGTATGTTGTACAAGATTTGGAGCAAAAAAGCAATAAAAAAAATTAATAAAGAACATGAAAATTGAAGGAAATTAGAATGTTCTATTTTCTATTTTATTATGTCAAAGTATTATACTTTTCCTATAATAAATGTAGAAAATATATATATTTTAACTCTGTTAATATTTGAAAATCTATATGGTTTAATTTTATCTATGCGAAAAAGACCTTTATTTGAAGGTTTAAATAAATTTGTTCACTTCTAGCTTTAGAACATACCATTATTTTTCATGTTTTTAGACTGTGAAATCAATTTTCTTCACCTATAGCAATAATAATTTTTTCTCTCGTAGTAGAAGTAAATTTTATAAACAATTGATTTCTGTCACTTTAAATATTTCAGTTTGGTGCAATTTTTACTAATTAAACCCAAGAAAATAGCTTTAAAACACTTTTTATTTATTAAATATAATTAATTATAATTATTACCAATTAATAAAATCAATAATTAGCTAAATATTATGAAAAAAAAAAGTCCAAACTAATTCAAACGTCAGTTCAAAGTATTTATTTGAGCAAATGTCATTGATCAAGGCCACTTGATTTTTATAAAATTTCAAGGAATATAATTTATGTTAATAATTTATTTTATTATTTGAATAAAAATAGTTAAATAGTGCTAGTAGTGAAAAAACTAATATATAAACTACAATACTACAATAGAGAAGACTATTATAGCCTCGCACTCTTAAATATACGCTCGGCTATAAAAAATGTCTTCTCTACCTTGGTATATAATTACTATTAAATTATGTGTTTTTTAATCCGAATTTAATTGCTCAAAATAACGTATAATTCTGATTATCGTAGCGCTAATGTAATAATAGTATATTAAAGTACTAGTTTAATAACATACGATTTAGCGCACGAGTACAAGTTTAGAAAACGAGCTGCTTGCGGCGAGTTTTCTAAAGTACTAGTGCGCCAAAAACGTGTTATGAAACGAGTTCTTCATACAGTTTTTTCTATTTTGCTCTAAAATTAAAAAAAAACTTAAGTACATTTAAATTGATGACTGATTTAGGGATTTCTGTTTTGGATTGGCATTACAGTTTACACCATGTTTAAAATTCTAAGGACAAATGATATTTTGATATAATTTATTGTCATCTCTTGTCTTTTTTACTGCAATTAACCAAGCCACAATTTTAACATGGTAAAAATAACCTAAACACAAAATTTTGTAGAAAATTCAACTTTAAAGCGACATTGACATTTGTACGGAAAACGTCAAGCGATAGGCCAGGTCTGTTGCCAACCCAAAAGAACAAAAAGTAGAGAGCTCTTATGGGCCTATAAGAACACGCAAAATGCGTGTGATTATGAGCTTATAAGAGTCGCAGAATAGAAAAAAATATTAAAACTTTTAAGACTTAGTATATACACTTTTTTTGTAATCTAATTAAGGAAACTTTCCCCTAATTCTTGTAAACTGTGTTGGGTACCTCCTCCGCCATTAACGGGCTTATCACTGCTTTTATTGAAGCTAATTTTTCACCTTATAAAAACACCCACAATTATTGATTTTTTCAACGCCCTTTGACTTTGTTTTGCACCGTTCCACTCAAGGGTCACTCTATCTAGCGGTGTAAAAAAATAACCACAAAAATAACCACAATAAAAAAAAATTCATAACCGCACAATATGCTTAAAAGAAAAACTAGAGACCTTTTATATTCTGACGCTTTTATTACGCTGATGAAAGTGTCAGAACGTGAAGGGTCTCTCAGAAACATAAAATTAAGAAAACTCAAAAAAATAAATATTTTAATATGGAAAAGAGTGAAAAATTTTGATTACAAACTAATGAAGAATCATAATGTGAAAAATGTAAATTTACCGTGTTAAAATTATGGCTTGGTTACTTGCAGTGAAAAAGAGAAGAGCTGACTATAAAAGATATCAAATTATCGTTTATTCTTTAAATTTCAAACACTGTGAAAATTGTTATTGTAATTGTAATTGTAATGTAATCCCTAAATCGGTCATAAATTTAAATGTACCTATTTTTTTTAAATTTTAGACCAAAATAGAAAAAATAGTATAAAGCACTCGTTTCATAACACGTTTTTAGCGCACTAGTTGTACTCGTACGCTAAAAACGGATGTTATGAAACTAGTACTTTAATTACATCGGCACTTAGTGCTACTAAGAGGGCCGATGTATTGAAATCTTCGTCAAAAAGTCAAAATCTTTGACCACGTTTTTTCACATTTCTCTACGTTTTAGACCATTCTGAGTCGAAATCAGTAAAAAAAAGTTTGCGTCCGTCTGTCTGTCTGTCTGTCTGTCTGGGTGTAAACTCTCTAACTACATTTCTACATGAGATATCGACTTGCGGTTTTTTGCATATTGTTTCTTATCGTATTCCGAGAGCTGATTAGATTTTGGGGGTAAACAATTGGGGGTAAGGCGGTAAAAATAGGGTAAAACTCCTATTTTTAGCGTTTTTTGTTTATAATTAAGGCAATTATTATTGTATTTGGTTAATTTAGCACTTATATAAAAGATAATTTTAAATTGGTCAAAAAATGTTATAAACAACGTTTTCCTAAAACGCATTGTTTTCGAGATATTGGCCTTTAAAGCAGTAAAAGCTCTTTTTAGCATATCTCACATATTTATAACCCGATTTCAAAAAATTATATTTTAAATAAAAGGTCTTTTTAAGCCCTATAAAAAATGTTATATACAGAATATAATGTTTTAAAGATACAGAATTTAAAATCAAACAAAACACCTAGTTTGAAATTTGCAAACTAGATGGCTCTAGTGTACAATAGTGCCGATGTTTTGACAGGGTGCTTGCAACGTTTCATCTAGTATACTATTTTAATCAGATATTTCGTTCAAAAGTTGCAAGGTTTACAGTCATCAGGCAAGAAAACAGACGTATCGATTATTTTGATAAAAGTGAATGTTTTAGAATTCCCTTATTGGTGCTTTACCGCCCCGAAATACATAAAATAAACATCTTATAAGATTCCTGTAGGAAGCGTTTGAATGAATTATGCCAAGTATGCAAGTTTGAATATACCCACAAGAACCGGAAGTTCGAGGAGCAAGTTACTTTTTGTCCCATGGGACTTCATTAGTTAACTCTCAACGTCTGCTCGTTTTCGTCATTAGAAATTTGACTTTATTATACGTTGTTATTTTATAAACTTTGCAAAACGATTCACGGTTTTCCGTTATTCACTTTTAGTTCGACTTTGGAACAGTTTTCTTGTACAATTGTTTTCGTACGACCTAGTGTACACGAAATAAAGAAAAATGCATGTTCACTATATGTTCTCGTAAGGATATTTTTCACACATAAAGTATATTTGAATGAAATTACAAGTAGTAGTTTTCGTAACGAGTAAGCGACTTTAGTCCGAGAATGAAGTTTTTTTGACGACGCGAAGCGAAGTCAAAAAATCATTCGAATGCACTAAGGACTTGTCGCAAACGAGTTGCGAACAACATTTTTCGTTCGATCTACAGTTTAGACTCTTTAAAAATGTATATTTTAACGAATTACCTATGTTTAATTTTGACATTTCAAAATTTTATAAACGTCAAATGACTTTTGTCAAAATGAAAGCTATGTGTACTCGTTTGGATAAATGAGTGTGCATAGTTGTCATTTCATTCAAATATGCACTATGGACTCGTGCGATAGAAATATATCCTAACGAGGATATATAATGCATTTTTCTTTATTTTGTGTACACTAGGTCGTACGAAAGTATCGAAAGTTCTCAGCTGGAATTATTTTTTGGTAAAATTTTGGGTGGGGTAAGGGGAAATGTTTTAAATGTTCCTTAAAAAAATCATTTTTTTTTATTGAGAACAATTGAAGTGATATTTATTTTTATAATTTTGAAACCCTGCTGGCCGGTAATGGGTTCAATAAAAATAAATTTATATTTGTGATATGATTCTAAAACGCTTTATAAAAAAATATATTTTGGTTTAACAAAGTAGCCTTTTATGTCTAAATAAAATTTATGTTTTCCAATTATGTCTGAATAAAATTTATATTTTCCAATTATGTCAACTAAAATTAATATTCCCTTTTGTTTCAGTAACTTCAAAACTCCGGAATAAATGTAGCGAAAGATGTATTCAAATGTATCTTTTGCTCCTTTTTTTACATTTTAAAAGACTGAGAACGCTATTAATAATGTCGAGTTCAGTGAGTTAAGCCCTATTTGTTCTGTATTTTCACTGAGTCGTATAACTATAGCCTACGGATAATTCATGGCTCATTGATTTTAATCAAATTTTCTCAATTTTTATTTTGATTCGTAAACAATGAAATGTTTTGACAGAGAAAATAGTTACTTATGGTACTAGTGGGTAAAGTAAGATATTGCCCATGAGAAAATTAACCTGCGAGGGGTCAGCCAAGCAGGTTAATTTTCGAGAGGGCAATATCGGTTTACCCATGAGTGCCATACAAGGTTTTATCCAATAAATAGCTTAGGAATTCATATTTTTATTAAAAATTTTAATGACATTTACAAGAAAATAATTTGACAAGTGACAGTTGAGTGGGTAAAATAAGTAATTATCCACTCAATAAAGTAAAAGCCACGCTGGGATTATTATTGAGTTTATCTATTTAAAATAAAGCTGGTAATTGTCTTATTATCTGTATGTATTGGATAAAGGAAATATATATTATACACGTTTCTTTGTTTAACCTCGTACTATTCTACTTAATGAAGTCCAGGATATGTGTGGGCTAGTACTAGAGGGAACCACCGGCTTTAACTGACTTTCGAACCAGTTTTTTTGGGAGGCGTCTCTGATTTACCTGTCGCCTTCGTCTTGTGACAATGATAACTTGACAACGGTTTAAGCCTTATAAATCTATTGTAAACAAAAATCTCAAGATAAAAAAGTATAGTTTTTAAATTAGCTTATTTTGTATTGTATCCAGAAAATAATTGTTAACTTAGCATGCTATTGTAAGCTCAGTTTAGCTCACGTACTAGACCGGTAGTTCACCTCGAGAGCTTTCAGGAAAGAAAAGGGTTACAGGTTACGGCATGTGCACGTGTTGACATTGTAGTAGCTTTTATAGCCTCTTCTAGTATGAATACTGCCTGATTAATGGCTTTAAATGATTTAATGACCCATCAGGTTATGGGCCCGACAATGGTGTGTATTTCGAAAATGATCTACATTATGTTGATCGTTTTGGTAATGCATACCATTGTAAGCTGAGTGCATATCAAATTCCAAATTGTTAAGATTCTCATCATACAGAATTCTAGTATCAATAGATTTAAACTACAGACAGAAAAAGGAGTATATTTATCTATGACATGAGAATTTTTACCGTATCAAATGCTAAACAAATTCTTAGTGTATCTATTTTTAATTAATTTTAAATAACAAGAAATAAATATCTCAACCTATACAAAATTTGTTTGAAAAATAAAAAAATAATTGGTAAATATCATAAAAATGTAATAAACATATTTTTTTCTAAAAGGGTCACTTTTTGTACAATAAACCTATACAAAAAGTTATTTTTTTCGGCCTAGGCCACAAAAGTAAAATAGTCGGAGTTGATTAGTTGATAAAAACTGTTGATTTGAATTCCAACCTCAAAATTTTTGTCAAAAATACAAATGTATTGAGCAAATAAAAAATATGTTATGATACACGAACGAAAACTGTTTTTAGGGCGATTACGAAGATTTCCATCTGAGTTCGGAGAGCCAGGTTGGCAAACGTATAAATACAGTATTTTTCGTCCTTGTATCATAAACTACTAATTATTAGTTATTTATGGTACTAGTGGGTAAAGTAAGATATTGCCCATGAGAAAATTAACCTGCGAGGCGTCAGCCAAGCTTAGGAATTCATATTTTTATTAAAAATTTTAATGACATTTACAAGAAAATAATTTGACAAGTGACAGTTGAGTCGGTAAAATAAATAATTATCCACTCAATAAAGTAAAAGCCACGCGGAGGTTATTATTGAGTTTATCTATTTAAAATAAAGCTGGTAATTGTCTTATTATCTGTATGTATTGGATAAATACTGTTTCTATTTTACAGTTTAAACTTTCAGTATTAACTTTCAGAATGCTTTGAAAAATATTTGATATTGGCTGTAAAACCAATGTTTGCGTTTTCAATATCGTAGTTAGTCAATATTTTTATATAGTATCGAATTTCTTATCTGCAATAAAAATAATGATGATAACAAAACAATACCTTTTCCTACAATAAGTTATAGTTAATTTTTAGTAAAAAAATTACAATTAATCGACAAAAATTAATTTTGAGAAAAATAAATAAATTAGAAAAATTATAAAATAATACATAGTAAGTAACAAAAACATATTTTGCAAACAACTAACAGAATGACTAAATGGGTGGGCCAAAAATGCCTCATAATCAAATTTGCCCCAACATATCCTGCTAATATCTTTAAATATAGTAATATTAAGTTGATAGCAGACAGTTTATCACAAAAATGAACAGCATTAAAGGGGGGTTAATATTCTTCTTCTATTTAAGCACATTTTTACCCGACAAATAAACTTACTTTTCACTAAAAATACCTGTATTTACTTAAAAAAAACTATTTAATTTCATATTTTTTTATCGGGACATTGGATTTTTTAATAGCAGCACAATTTTACTTAGTTCGGACCTGTTATAGACGTTGATTGTTTAGTTTTCATCCTGTATATAGTAGATATTGATAAGTCCCTTATGCGGACAAATATAAGGTTTCATGCGCATGACGTACTACCTGAAGTTGCTGGCGTCAGGCGATATTTCAGTTAATTTGAATGAGTTCCTAAAACAGCACGGTCCGGACAATACGTTAAATTCGTCAGGGGCGCGATACTCACGCCACTATCGCTTCCAAACGACAAAAATAACAATAGTTATTCGTAATGAATCAAGCTATGTAAAATACCACCAATAAATAACATTTCGCATAGAACGAGTGCAAATAGGGATTACGCCATTTCTCCGAGGAAACATAATCTTGGGCCCAAGTACAAGAAGACACTTGGAACAATAAAAGTTAGTCGCTTTTGCCTTACGTCACAAAGGTCCTTCGATAAAACACCCCAGCGGTTAACATTGATATTGATCGAATGGTACCTGACAGGTGCTATGCTGAATATTGCGTTAAATCCACCACGTTGCCACGCCAATGATTTAGAGAACGGGATAAGGCTTCAATCGAGGGGCATGTCACTCTTCATTTGCGGAACGAAATATCGCCTTTTATATCAATCACTATGGCCCGATATCGCCTCGATATGGACCGATATCGTCCCGATATCGCCTTGATATTGCCCGATGTCGCCTTAATAGCACCCCTGATCTCATATCGCCTCTCGAAGTGACGAAAAACCGCCCTGTGACATGACCTTCGGCTTCAATGCGAGTGACTAACATAGGTGGCATCCATTTTGACTCCTTTTTTTGCGCGAATGTTATATATATATATATATTACCAACTATAACAAAAGTCCCTAGAAATTACAACTTTTAACGATTTTACGATTAAAAATAGCGTTTAAAATGGCGCATGTGACAGAGATAGCATTATTAGTGTGAGTAAGAAAAAAAAATGGCTGCCATCATGGTGAAACTAAAAATTTAAATGCGCAGAAGGCCAATGCGCAATCCAAAGAACTTTTACCTCAAGAAGGAACATGATGAAATCTACCGTATGCTTTGTTTGAAGCGTAAACCAACTACGGTGAGGGGCTGGTGGGGAGTGACTATTGTTTACACTTAGTACGCGTAAAGAGAGAGAAAGAATGTGTAAACTCACAGTCTAATGTCGTAAAATGACTGACAGGGGTACAGTGTTGCCGATTGGAAACATACTTTGGATATTTTATTGTAAATTTTAAGAAAGATTAGTTCTGTATGAGTTTTATATGAACTAGTAGTTTAATTTTAATAGATTTAAATATACTATATTATTAAAGATAATTATAGTATACACAATAAAGTTTTTTACATTTTTAATTTAAGTATAATGATTTGAATTCATGATAAGGTGGAAACTACGCAATATCGCTACTAGGTAGCCTGAAAGTCGACTAGCGACATATACATTTTACACCACAAAGCTGTATCGCGTTTCTGTTAGTAAATAAACACACAAAAAGATGACACCTTCATAAACATTGGTCTGAAATTACTTCTTGAGGTAAAAGTTCTTTGGCGGTATTCCTTACTTTAAGTCATTGTGTACTGAGTTAAATCCACCATGTGGCCACGTGGCCACGCTTGGAATGCCGCTAATCCCCCGGGGTTATGTAGTTATTTCCTCGGGCTTACAAAATGTTTACAGGTATATCAAGTATGGATCCACAATAATCAACTAAAGCTGTGAAAGGTTGCCATAGTTTTTCAACACTACAAATAAGATTAGGTAGTTATTTGTTCCTTTCAAAAACCAATGATCCTATTACTTAAAAAAGGAATTTCTCACTCTTTAACAACTTTTAAACTTTTACTATTGTTTAAAAGACGGATAATTGGACCATGTTTTACAAACTTGCACGACTTACTTTTAAGAGTTCCTTTTTTGATTCAGAGTCTGCCGCACGAAGACTATTGACCATATGAGCCAAAAGTATACGTTTTTTGAGAAAACAACGAAAAACAAGAAACAACGGGGAAAAAATATAATAGGTGTCATTATCATTTTTTTTTAGTTGTGTGACTTAAGTAATACAATATTACTTAAGTTAACTGATGCTCTTTTTAAAGAAATAAATGTCCTCAGTGTAAGACAACTCTTTATATTTCACTGCATAATGTGGACACGTCAAAATATAAATGATTTTCCAGTCTCCTCACATTATGAACACAAGAAAAACATTAATTATCATTTAAGTATTCCACTGTACAAAAAAGCCAGTTCCCAACATTCATTGTTTTTCTATGCCCCAAAATTTTTTAATCTTTTACCCAACAATTTAAAATTAGATAAAATTAATAAAAATTACAATAAAAAATTAAATAAGTTTATTCAGGATAACTACCAAGTATTAGAAAAAGTTTATAAACCAATAATTTGAAATGTTAAGTATGTATTTATCTCTCTCTCTCTCTCTCTCTCTCTCTCTCTCACTCCTTGTATTTCTCTCTCAGTTATATACACTCATAGTCTTAAGATAATTAGTCAGTAAGTAAAATGTATTATAAATATTTCTTTAAATTCCACACACAAACTATGCTTAGGTGGAATAACATAATAATTTATAAGTATTGAAATGTATGAATTAAATAAATCTGAATCTGAATCTGAATATCTATAAAATAAAATAAAATAGTACTTGAATTGAATTGAATTGATATGAATTGAATTGAACTGAATTGAATTGAATTGAATTGAACTGAACTGAACTGAATTGAATTGAATTGAATTGAATTGAATTGAATTGAATTGAATCAAACTGAATTGAATTATTGGGCAGTTTGGATGATAAAAAAAAATGATATATGAATCTTAAAATCATTTTTATATATCCAAAATATTTTTAACAGTAAAGGATTCCAGAATGATAGTGGCATTAAACATGTTAAGGCAAATCGTCTTAGGGCTGCAGACTTATTTAACATTAGAAGCAAATTGTAAGTTTGTGTTTAAACTGTACTAAATAAAACACATATTAAGGTACATTATAAATCTTGAGTTTCCAACAAGTTTATTTTAACAGCAAGTTAAATAAAGTTTATTTAAACTGCTTGAACAGCAATTACGATTAACCCTTCTGAAAATTCGGGTATACGAACTTTTGTTTATTTTTGAAACTGATTTCTGGTGCCAATCAGTTTCTTCGTCCTTAAATCAAGGAATCCTTGGGTTCTTTCGTCAAGTTGTCATGTTAAACTGTTTCATAACATTGAAAACTAAATTCTGCTAATCCACTAAGTATGTTGTAAAAAATTAGTTTTATCAAAGAAAGATATTCTAACTCTAAAGATTACCTAATATTATAATTGAAGAGTTTCCGTTCAAAACTAATTATATCCACTTTTTACACAAAATTATCTATGTTTTGACGGTTTTCTAATCTTCTTCATGAGATTATCGATTCCTGTACTTATTTTGGATCAAACTGAAATTTAAACTATTAAAATCGTTTGGACTTTTGGTGCATTTGGGGTTTTGGAGTAAAACCAGTTTTATCCAAATTTTTAATTAAAGGCAACCTTCGAAGGTCCCAAGAAACCTGAAATAAAACCCGAAATAAAAAGCATTTAAAATACTAAATATAATAAAAACTAGATGAAACGTTGCAAGCACCCTGTCAAAACATCGGCACTATACACTAGAGCTATCTAGTTTGCAAATTTCAAATTAGGTGTTTTGTTTGATTTTAAATTCTGTATCTTCAAAACATTATATTTTAGCAAAAACTTTATATAACATTTTTTATAGGGCTTAAAAAGAGCTTTTATTTAAAATATAATTTTTTGAAATCGGGTTATAAATATGTGAGATATGCTAAAAAAACCTTTTATTGCTTTACACGCCAATATCTCGAAAACAAGGCACTTTAGGAAAACGTTGTTTTTAACATTTTTTGACCAATTTAAAATTATCTTTTATATAAGTGCTAAATTAACCAAATACAATAATAATTACCTTAATTATAAACAAAAAACGCTAAAAATAGGAGTTTTACCCTATTTTTACCCCCTTACCCCCAATCGTTTACCCCCAAAAACTAATCAGCTCTTCGGAATACGATAAGAAACAATATACAAAAAACCCCAAGTCGATATCTCATGTAGAAATGGAGTTAGAGAGTTTACACCCAGAAAGAGACATAAACACACACGGTTGCAATTTTTTTTTTACTGATTTCGACTCAGAATGGTCTAAAACGTCGATAAATGTGAAAAAAAACGTGGTCAAAGATTTTGACTTTTCGGCGAATATTTCAATACATCGGCACTCTTAGTAGCACTAAGTGCCGATGTAAAAGTGCTAATATATTAATTACTTGGAAACCACTACTTATTGAACTTAAAAAAAATTATTGAAATTTTTTAAATTATTAAATATATTTATATCAAGAATTTTTATACTTGCAAGTACCTATCTAACACAAGTACAACAAATACTTCATATTAGATTTTTTTTCTATGTGTGTCTAGGCAAACTACCGTTCTCAAACTAATCAATAATTGTACAAAGGTATATGTTGACGTATTCTACCACAATTGACATTAAACCTTAGTCATGACTAAGCTGCAGCTATTACTGTTAAATATCCAATTGTACTTAAACCAATTACTTTTTAGACGGATAACTGCTGGTCATTTTCATTTTATGATTTTCTCCCGGCTGTATTTTATATATGTACATTTAAATTAAGCTATTTTTAAATCACCAAGTTCTGGTTCCGGTTCATTTGGATACTAGAAGCACCAAAAAGGTGGCGAAATGGAGTACCCTAACAATCTATTTTTAACTTGCCAAGATAGATTATATTCTACATTCAGATTAAGCTTTTTTTTATAGTTCTTTTTAACCGCTGGGGTGTTTTATCGAAGGACCTTTGTGACGTGAGGCAAAAGGGACTTACTTGTATTGTTCCAGGTGTCTTCTTGTACTTGGGCCCAAGTTGATGTTTCCTCGGAGAAATGGCGTAAGCCCTATTTGCAACTCGTTTTACGCGAAATATTATTTATTGGATGTATTTTCCATAGCGTGATTCATTACGAATAACTATTGTTATTTTTGTTCTTTGGAAGCGATAGTAGCGTGAGTATCGCGCCCTGACGAATTTAACATATTGTCCGGACCGTGCTGTCTTACGAACTCATTCAAATTACACTGAAATATCGCCTCAAGCCAGCAGGTACGTCATGCGCATGAAACCTTATATTTGTCCGCATAAAGGACTTATCAAAATCTACTATATACAGGATGAAAACTAAACAGTTATACGCAATCATTTTGGGGCAAATGATTATAAAGTGCGTTTGACATATGTCATATTCAAGTTTTTAAAGAATTAATTCATATTTATGAAACGACTTTTTGATTAAATGAAAATTTTCTGAGTTGACAGATGTCAAACTTTTTAAAAACTGTTTTTAGCTCTCTGCAACTTGGTAAGTTAAAAATAAACCTCATTTCACCACTTTTTTGGGGCTTCTAGAACCCAAAGGAACCGGATTCATCGGTGATTTGAAAATAGCTTAATTTGAATGTACTTTTAGGGCCACTTGCACCAACTTTTGGTATGGGATTATCTCAGCTAAACCGAGTTTAAGTTAAAAATACTGAGTTCTGATTGGTCGGCCGTCAATTTAATCCAAGTTTAAAGTTAAACCATCATTGGTGCAAGTGGCCCTAAGACGTTTATAAATACAGTCGGGAGAAATCTGTGCTTTTAAACTTGAGTTGCAACTATTAAACTAAAGCCAGACAGAACAAATAATAGTCCTCAATCCGTTATGCTGCTGCTTCTTATAAAAAGCTTGTAGGATGTAAATAAGAAAAAACAAGGATTCTTTGACAAGGAAATTAAAGTCAATATGTTTTGGGAAAGATAAACAGTTTTTACACAAAACGAATAATCCTTTAAAATATATTCTATCTCTTGACGTTTTGCGTGCAAATGTCAATGTCGATTTAAAGTTTAATTTTTTACAAAATTTTCTGTTTGGGTTATTTTTAACCGTGTTAAAATTGTGGACTGGTTAATTGCAGTGAAAAAAGAAGAGATGACTGTAAAATATATCAAAATATCATTTGATCTTAGAATTTTAAACATAGTGTAAACTGTAATGCCAACCCAAACCAAAAATCCCTAAATCAGTCATCAATTTAAATGTAAGTTTTTTAAATATTATTATTGTACTCGTGCGCTAAAAACGTATGTTATGACACTAGTACTTTAATATACTATTAAATAATACGAGAGAATTTTAAACATTTAATCTACGAATCTTTTACGCAAAAATATGCATAATATTAATAAGAATATGTTAATTTTGAGCCGGTGAGAGCTATTAATTTTTACAAAGAAGCATTCTTTAAATTAAAGGTTAATATTTATTTTATTTAAAATTAATTGAAGTAAAAGTTAATAATATATTTATGGGTACTTCTATGAAAGTCGGGTAACTTTTCCGATGAATTTGAGTCACATGGTTTTTGTTTTTAACTCTGTTCTTTCATAACATTTTAAATGGAAAACTGGTTGTTTATAATGTATTTAAAAGGAACAGACTTTTTTTTTGCCACGCGGTGAAAAATTTCAGTAATTTTATTCCGCTCATATTTTCCAAAATATTAATCTGAGGGTATTATGTGCCTATATTTTAATAATCAGCGCGCCGAGATCTATCGACATCAATTTTTGTCTTTTTTACGACCAAGGGACTGACGACAAGGGACTTTATTTTATTTCGTGAAAAACAAAGAAAATCTGATTGTAACAAAATACTGGCGTTTTTAGTTTCTATGCTAATTATTCACACAAAAAAAGTTAAATTAAAATTAATCAAAAACAATTACCAATAAATTACAACAGAATTACTCACCAAGGGACTGATATATTGACCATTAACACCTCGTGTTCTCAACACAAGCACGTCTCCAGCACTAAATTCGAAATGGCTGACTCGCAACAAATAGTGTTTACTGCTAACTTTAAGTCGTTCGTTTATAGAGAAAAGACTATTAACTTTTGAGCACTGCAAAAAACCGCAAATTTTGAAATTTCACATGTTTCAAGAGACTAACTCCCTAATAATTTTAAAAATATAAGCATTAAATTGTAATTGTAATGGTGACACGACAAGGGACTGATATTTTAAGTAAGGATGAATTTTAAAATAATCCTGATTTGATATATAAAATTTATTATTAGGACGATAAAGTACTTGTATTTAGCTTTTAAATAATAGTCATATTTATTAAATACGTCTGATAAAATTCTAAATATATGTGCATAACATAGAGATACATGGTGAAAAATAAAAATGTCAAAAATTACATTCAGGGACCCTATAGTCTTTTATAAGTTTAGAAAACTAGATGTAAGCTGAAAGATAAATTTAAAAGCAGGTTATTAAGTCTTGTCAGATTTGCCCAAACTTTATAAAGTTATAAATAAGGTATTTAAGTATTAAAAGTTTATTTTATCATAAATATATTTACAAAAACACAAATAAAAAAAAATGATTGTCTTACCTACCCTTGCAAAAAATCATTATCAATTTTAGCTCTAACTTTTAAACTATTTGATATAAAGATATAAAATTTTACACGAATATTTTTTAGTAGTTAAGCTGACTCTATCCAAAATTTCAATTATTTATGTTAAAGCGTTCAAGAGTTATAAAAGAATTGTTGTTGCATGTATGCGCCTTCGCCAAATTTCCAAATAAATAATATTGTAAATATTTACAATTTTGGCGAAGGCGTCATATTAACTGAAAAAAAAATCCATCATAACTCTTGAACACTCCGACATAAATATATTAAAAGATATTAATATGAAATAGAATAATGTTAGACATGGGCGTAATTAAATTTTATTATATTAAGTACGTAGTAGACGTAGTATACGTTCTGATTGGACTACTGGTGCCAATATACCTTGACACGCGCCAGAATAGACAATAGACTATTCCATACGTGTTGTATACTATACTTTTTCTTCGACTGCAAATATGAAACACTGCATGACTTTAAACTGCGGACAAGATTAAAAACAATGTTTTTTGTGACTCGACATTATAAATGCAACAAAACACATATTTTTAAATAAAGTAATTAATGTTATTTAATAATATTATCAAATCAGTATTTAAAAAAGATTTTTATTTAATTTTAGCACATATTTACAAATTATAATGCAAAAATTGAAGGTTATGTTAGATTGTTGTGACAGATATCAGGTTTAAATATTTAATAATAGATGGAACAGTTTTAATTTTTTGAACTAAATTGATAAAAAACTGGTCAAATATTAAGAAAAACTAATAAAGTTTATGTAATTTTAACTCAAAACTTTAAATTGCATTAAATTATTCAATATTTCTTGGTAAAATATATATATTTTTGCTAATGTTGCTACAGTTTTCTTTATTTTTATAAACAAGAGATGGCACTACATGTGCTCATTCTAACACTTGATATGGAATATTCATACCGTATCTAGAGCTAGAATGGATTCATTCTGTGTTTGAAAAGTGTGTGTATTTGCTTACATTCTAAAGCAGTCGTAGAAAAAAAAATGTTGGCTCCTAAAAAAAATTATATTTGTAACGTCTACTATATTTATAAATATATAAATAAATATATAGGTAATTTTTTTATATTTTATATTAAAGCGTTCAAGGATTAGTTCACGTTAAAACAGGAGTTTCTGTTCAAATGGAATTCCAATAATACTATAGACTCATTTTACAAATCCAAATCCTTAAAAAAAAAGGATCCTGACAAAGTCAGGCAGATATGAAGTGGCTCTCGGCTTAAAATAAAACTTTTATATGGCTTTTAGTGTTGGGGAGGATTAAATTTCCAACAGCTTTCGAAAGCCAACCTCAGACTTATTCAATTATATAGAATTATTCTGAATGAATATATTTTCAAGTATGTTTTTAGTTTATATTCACTATAAATTATATTCACTTCAGATTAGTATATTTTCATCCCAGTTCAAATAATTTTTTATCAAAAAATGTTTTTAAAAAGCTGTGATTTTATCGTAAAATCTTGCAACTTTGCCCAGAAAAATATGGTTTATTACATCGGCACTTAGTGCTACTAAGAGTGCCAATGTATTGAAATCTTCGCCGAAAAGTCAAAATTTTTGACCACGTTTTTTCACATTTCTCTACGTATTAGACCATTCTGAGTCGAAATGAGTAAAAAAAATTTTTGCGTCCGTCTGTCTGTCTGTCTGTCTGGGTGTAAACTCTCTAACTCCATTTCTACATGAGATATCGACTTGCGGTTTTTTGCATATTGTTTCTTATCATATTCAGAAGAGCTGATTAGATTTTGAGGGTAAACGATTGGGGGTAAGGGGGTAAAAATAGGGTAAAACTCCTATTTTTAGCGTTTTTTGTTTATAATTAAGGCAATTATTATTGTATTTGGTTAATTTAACACTTATATAAAAGATAATGTTAAATTGGTCAAAAAATGTTATAAACACCGTTTTCCTAAAACGCATTGTTTTCGAGATATTTGCGTTTAAAGCAGTAAAAGGTTTTTTTAGCATATCTCACATATTTATAGCCCGAAAAAGTCCAAACGAGGGCCGTAGCTGTTGCTTTAAACTTTTGATACAAAGAAGTAGTTTTCCTGGTAAAAATAAGTTTTCTTCGGTTTTCTTAAAGTTTCTTGGAACTTCTTTTATGAAAATTTGTTTTAATTACATAATTATTTTAATAGAAAATTTTCTCCTTATTTAACAATATACCTAATTTCAAATGATTAGAATTTCTTTGAAACATTTTCATTGAATTCAAAAGCTACTTGGTACAAACTTTTAATTATACTTCATCGTAAACTACCTCACTATTAAATAGTTAAAATCAGTACTCGGCGAATTTCCAGTCCTCGAAGAGGCGCCGCGTCGACTCTAGCGTTGACGCGATGTTTTATATATTTAGATTTTTATTTCTTTTTATCTTGATTTTTTTTTAATGATTTCATTTAAACGAGTAAGGTGGGAAAAAAAGTTATGGATAAATAAAAATTAAAAATATTCGTATTCTTAAAAGGTAATAAATCGAATTTCGGTTCCGTTTTAGTTTTTGGGTTTTTTTTTTATATTTTACAAAATATTGTACGAATGGTAGCGTCCGTCATCATGGAATAGCTGATTTTGGTCTGTTGCATCAAGGAAGATAGTAAATTAAAAATCGCGCAGTGAATATTTTCAAAACAGATTCGAATATTGGATGTGCGAATATACTGCGTAGTTTATTTTATAAAACATAACTATATTCTATACACAAACATATACTATTCAAACCTGTTGTAAGAATATTTACTGTGCGATTTTTAATTAACTCTCTTGCTTGATGAAACAGACTATAGTACACACAAATAAATAATGTATTACTTGAGCCAAGTAAAACTTGTATTTAAATAAATGACGTCTAAAGAACTTTCACTTTCGGGTTTAGACCGTGTTAATGGATTTTCACTTTCCGACGTTTCGTCTCTTACTACTAGAGACATCTTCAGGGATTAATCTGAAACTAAGTTTCGAATCAACTTGTGTCACTATTTATGACGAGTTGTGGTTATTCACCCGTGACGAGGTTTTTCCTATCAAAGACTTCCATATTGCAGGTAAGTGGTAACCAGTGTCCCGATTGATATTGTTAGGATGCTTGATGATTTCTATCGATTCCCGTATCTTCTTGGCATTTTTCTGTTTTCTGTTAATATTTGTTTTGTTTCAGACAAATTGATTTTATGACCTGTTTCATGTACATGTTCGGCAACTGCCGATAAGAAAAAAAACCCACACTGACAGATACCTAAACGCATTTTCACATCACCATCCCTCTCAAAAACGCTCGGTAGTTAAGTCACTTGTTCATAGGGCTTTCATGATTTCAGACAAGAATTCCCTAGACACAGAACTCCTTAAACTAACCAAAGCCTTGACCATGAACGGTTATACCAAAAAAGACATTAATAAGACCATATACAAATACAGAAATCCCAGACCCAAACAACAGGACAATAGTGACAATGACAGACAGACACAAGTTATACTTCCCTATGTAAGCGGTATCACGGATAAAATAGGTAAAATTTTGAAGAAGTCAAATATTAAGCCTATATTTCGGTCCAACCAAAAATTAGGTCAATGTTTGACTTCAACAAAAGACAAAATACCCCTGAGTTCAGAAGGCGTATATAAAATACCCTGCTCCTGTGGTATGGTTTACATAGGTGAAACTAAGAGAAAAAAAAAAAAAAATTTCTACAAGACTTCAAGAGCATGAGCGCAATATAAGAAAGAAACAAATTTCCTTATCGGCAGTAGCCGAACATGTACATGAAACAGGTCATAAAATCAATTTGTCTGAAACAAAACAAATATTAACAGAAAACAGAAAAATGCCAAGGAAGATACGGGAATCGATAGAAATCATCAAGCATCCTAACAATATCAATCGGGACACTGGTTACCACTTACCTGCAATATGGAAGTCTTTGATAGGAAAAACCTCGTCACGGGTGAATAACCACAACTCGTCATAAATAGTGACACAAGTTGATTCGAAACTTAGTTTCAGATTAATCCCTGAAGATGTCTCTAGTAGTAAGAGACGAAACGTCGGAAAGTGAAAATCCATTAACACGGTCTAAACCCGAAAGTGAAAGTTCTTTATATCTTAATGGCCGTGAAAGCTTAAAATCTAAAATAAATGACGTCTTTTTGTGTGAGTAGAATAATATTTCATTTGGGAAATAACTTATACCGAATAAATAAAAGGTATTTTTAGAAATACTATTTCAATTTAAGTCTAAGCATTAGAAAGGATGCCTTGTTTTCCATAAAATTCTATTATTAACATTAGACGTCTTATGAGTTTCTTGACAGACTATTATATTTCTTGAATTTCACTATACCCACATTTGAATATCAAAAGCGGCACAAGAAAATTATTTGGTAATATTATATAGGAGAAACTTTGAAATATAACGTTAATTCTATATCAGAAGTGCACGATCAATTCATATTTTTTTTTGAGAATTATTGTGTATATCTACATGAAAATAGACTAACCTGGATGTAATTTATTAGATTTGTTAAGTTAAAAATAGATTTTTCGCAAGCTATTGTCATAGCTTTTGGAGCTTCTAGCACCCAAAGGAACCGATTCCGGAGCCTAGCAATTTAAAAATTGCTAAAATATAGCCGGGAGAAAATAATGAAATAAAAATGGTCACCGACTATAACCAATCAGTGTATGTTTTACAATAAAAACTTACATGGATTTTTTACTGTGGCCTTTAACAGGTAAAAGCCGTCTTAACTTTAATTTATGTTTTAGTTGAACGTAATTCTAAACTGAAAGGTAAAACAACTCACTTTGAAGAAGATAAACTGTAAAAGAAACCCTTAAAGGTTTAACTTTGTTTAAAAAGAGTTAACTTCGGGCGATCCTACAACAGGAAAAGTCGGATTCGTTAAATAAGGTTTTTTTTTTCGTGGAAAATTAAAAAAAAACTTGTGCGAAAATTACAAGTGAATAATTAGGTTTTTTCTTACGGTAAGACAGGTGGGTACTTTGAAAAAATTGTAAATACAGGTAATGCTTCGCATTTAATAGTATACTCTTCACACTGCTAGAACACTAGCGTATACAACAATAAATAGTTGGTTTTTCTTTGTCGGGCAGACTCTGCTCTCTGGTAGCGACGCAGGCTTGCAAATCCGCGTGGAAATGTGACGGACTGAGTACAAGAAAGAATTTTTGTTCTTTGGAAGCAATAGTGGCGTGAGTATCACGCCCCTGACGAATTTAACGTATTGTGCGGACCGTGTTGTTTTGCGAACCCATTCAAACTACCGAAATATCGCTTGAAGCCAGGTAGTACGTCATGCGCACGAAACCTTATCTTTGTCCGCATAAGGGTCTTATCAAAATCTACTATATACAGGATGAAAACTAAACACACTAGTTTATGTAATACCAAATTTCACGTTTTTAGATACAATTATTGTCAGGTTATTGCTATGAGTGCAAAAAAAACTGATCTGTTGCTAGAAAGCTGTGAAGAGTAAGTATAGGTAATAACTCTACGTTAACGAAGTCCATTTTAAGCCTTAAAATGTGGCATTAAACGAAAATTACCATATTAAAGCTCTTTGCTACATATTTTATACCATTTCCACTTGTAGCCCAGGCTCAGTAAAATATATAGCTTCATTATAAACTCGTAACGCTTAAAACATTATTACTATATTACTATATAAAAAGTTATCAATAAATAAAATTATAATAACATTTTTGAAAATTAAAAAAGGATTTAGGTTTGGAATTTTTCAAATTATAAAATACGCCACAGTTTTAATTTATTATTGTATGATTTTTTCATGTGTTTTTTTGTGTGATTTTGTTTGATTTATACACAAGTGTTTTGTGCTATTTTATATCGAGTTTTAGTATATGTACCTACCTAAAGTTTATTTTTTTAAGGTATAGTTATTTTAAATTTGCCGCTAAATACTCCACAAAATCCGATTTACACTGAAGCATGTGGCTTGTTTTGAATGTCACCATAATCAAAATTTATAATTTTTGTTTACTTACTTTGTTTTTATGATGTTTTTATGTAAAAAAAGAGAATTGATAAAGCTGTTGCTAAAAACACTTTTGTATTCCTGTAGAAACAAAATTTGCTTATAAAATCGCTTTTATTCCAATAATTTAGAGGAATAAACCATTGTTTTGTTCTCGTTAATGGCACGTGAACGTTTTACGGTTGTGTAAATTGGGCCTAGTCATTTCGCTTACGACGCATGCGTATCTTAGGTTGCTATGGTAATTACGAGATTGTTTACAAGCGGGAAGGTTTAAAATAACTATACCTTAAAAAAATAATCTTTAGTATTTCTTTAATCGAAATATTTATTTAGTACACAAATGAAACAGTATCATTTAAGTTACAATGTCGATAGAAATTATCAAAAGCAATAAAAACAAAGCATAAATAAATAGTGCATAAAATAAATAAAAATAAAATCGAACACTATAGACATTACTCAAATAAATTGAAACCAAAAGTTAACATAGGCGCGGTATGTCCTAGGCGTGGTCACGGTCGGCGCGGTAAAGGGCAGGGGCGGAAAAGGGTGACGCGGTAAACCAGGCGCGGTTTTGTCCGGCGCTGAAAAATACCCTACCCTGTGTAAATAAATAATATTAGCTGGTGTAAAAGAAAAGGAAAATCCTGTATCTATACATCTTTGAAGGTAAAACTAAGTAGGTATATAAAGATTTACGAGATTATACCAAATTTATCTTAAAATCTCTTGCTTTTAAATCAAAGAAAAAGTATAAAAATTTATATTGAACGTTTTTAAAATATACAATTTATATTAATATATTCAGAGAATATTATTCTTAAGTTATAAAAGCAAGAAACTTGTCAGGTTTGATTTGAAAAATTGTATAGTTTTATTTTTACCTTAGGAAATAGAAAATACGGTATAGTCAAGTGTGTAATCGTATTTTACCAACGACCTAGTTAGTGGTCAGTGCCTATTTCCCGTTTACAAATTTTAGGGCCCCCTTTAGCACCCTTAGAGAAGTTAATAAAAATTTTAAGATAATAAAAAAATATAAGGTTTAACCTAATGAAACTAAGAATACACATATTTTAGATTTTAAGCTTTCACGGCCATTAAGATATAAAAAATGGTTTACAAAACGGAAAATGGCTCAATAGGACACTCGGTATACAGAAAGAAAACCCACACTGACAGATACCTAAACGCATTTTCACATCACCATCCCTCTCAAAAACGCTCGGTAGTTAATTCACTTGTTCATAGGGCTTTCATGATTTCAGACAAGAATTCCCTAGACACAGAACTCCTTAAACTAACCAAAGCCTTGACCATGAACGGTTATACCAAAAAAGACATTAATAAGACCATATACAAATACAGAAATCCCAGACCCAAACAACAGGACAATAGTGACAATGACAGACAGACACAAGTTATACTTCCCTATGTAAGCGGTATCACGGATAAAATAGGTAAACTTTTGAAGAAGTCAAATATTAAGCCTATATTTCGGTCCAACCAAAAATTAGGTCAATGTTTGACTTCAACAAAAGACAAAATACCCCTGAGTTCAGAAGGCGTATATAAAATACCCTGCTTCTGTGGTACGGTTTACATAGGTGAAACTAAGAGAAAAATTTCTACAAGACTTCAAGAGCATGAGCGCAATATAAGAAAGAAACAAATTTCCTTATCGGCAGTAGCCGAACATGTACATGAAACAGGTCATAAAATCAATTTGTCTGAAACAAAACAAATATTAACAGAAAACAGAAAAATGCCAAGGAAGATACGGGAATCGATAGAAATCATCAAGCATCCTAACAATATCAATCGGGACACTGGTTACCACTTACCTGCAATATGGAAGTCTTTGATAGGAAAAACCTCGTCACGGGTGAATAACCACAACTCGTCATAAATAGTGACACAAGTTGATTCGAAACTTAGTTTCAGATTAATCCCTGAAGATGTCTCTAGTAGTAAGAGACGAAACGTCGGAAAGTGAAAATCCATTAACACGGTCTAAACCCGAAAGTGAAAGTTCTTTATACTAAGAATACACAGTTTATGTATAAACTTTTTTAATTAGAATAATCCATTATAGGTGCATATTTCTTGTTTAATTTATTTAAATTGTGACATAATTTTCCTTCCAATTTTCGAAAAAATAAAAATATTATCGGCAACTTTAATACGGGGTTTTAGAATAGTATATTCTTAAAAAAACATGCTAAGCTTTAGAGATATGGGCATTTTCCCGGCAAAATGCATAGTTTTTCCGACGATGGGTCCGTTTCTCGTTACACTCTAAATGTCATACGCTATATTACCCATTATACGGTATTGCCCCGTTGTCCCCTACATGTTGTAACAGCTTCCTTTTGTTGTTTCAGTTTCGACTGCGGTTCGGGAATTGGTGTGGTCCGTTCTGAAGAAACGGTCCTATTAAACCAGTGGAACCACGTGACACTATACAGGCACAGATGGGACGCCTGGCTGCAACTCAACTCTGGCAAGCACGTGCAGGGCAGGAGCAAAGGACTGTTCTCCAGAATAACGTTCCGGGAACCCTTGTTTATCGGGGGGCCCGGGAACACGACCGGCCTGGCCGAGAAACTGCCCGTTTCGAGGGGCCTTAAGGGGTGCATTAGACACTTGGAAGTTAATGACCATGCTTACAAGTTCGCACTAGAACCGAAGGGTGAAGCCACTAAAGGTTATGGAATTGGTAAGTTTATTAAGTAGATCAAGTCGGTTAAATTTTAATGAATTACAATTAACCCTTTCAAACCTATTTTTTTTTATTTTTTACTACAGCAGTTTAAATAAATTGCAAATTCATGACAGAAATAATAATATATTACATAACGAGTACGGAAAGTGACTTATTTCGCGTAAGTGAATGTTTATAAAGATACTTTTCGACAAGTTATGTATACTATTTTTCTTACGACCCCAGCCTGCCGGCTCGTATGACAAACTTTCCGCTCGCGCGGAATATTGTCTATTCCATACTAGTTATAGAATATACTATTCTTTGAAATTCTTACTCTCTAAATCGTGTGAAATTTGTCGTTTTAATAGTCGTAGGAGAAATAGTTTAAATGTCAAAATTTGAAGAACATCCGGGGGTCACAAAATAATAAAGTTTGTGACAGAAGATCTTGTACTTTACTAAAATTATAAAAATACCTCGAAAAATACATTTTATTAAGAGTAGTTACGACAAAAATTATTATAAATAATAAAAAATACTAGTCATTCATAAAGTTTGATGAATAATGAGATGAAAAATGAATTAAAAAATGGGACGAAAAATTAAATGAGGACCGATTTTTGTGCATTGGTTTATTGGATGTTTAGTCCAACGTGCAGTAGTTTCAAAGAACTTTTACCTAAAGAAGTAATTTCAGATCAATGTTTATGAATGTGTCATATTTTTGTTTGTTTCTTTACTAACAGAAACGCGATCAGCTTTGTGGTGTAAAATGTAGATGTCGCTAGTCGACTTTCAGGCTACCTAGTAGCGATGTTGCGTAGTTTCCACCTTATCATGAATTCAAATCATTATACTTAAATTAAAAATGTAAAAAACTTTATTGTGTTTACTATAATTATGTTTAATAATATAGTATATTTAAATCTATTAAAATGAAACTACTAGTTCATATAAAACTCATACAGAACTAATGTTTCTTAAAATTTACAATAAAATATCCTAAGTATATGTTTCCAATCGGCAACACTGTACACCTGTCAGTCATTTTACGACATTAGACTGTGAGTTTACACATTCTTTCTCTCTCTTTACGTGTACTAAGTGTAAACAATAGTCACTCCCCACCAGCCCCTCACCGTAGTTGGGTCACGCTTCAAACAAAGCATACGGTAGATTTCATCATGCTCCTTCTTGAGGTAAAAGTTCTTTGAGTAGTTTTCAACCTGGTAAACTATTCCAAAATTCTCTAATGTTTTTGACTCAAATGTAAACGATTGTTTCGGAAATTTAAAATTTAAATGTAAAAGCTATCTAGGTATAAGATATTTATTTTTGCAACATAGCGCAGAAATGAGAGTTATCTCATTTAAGTTTTATAGTCGCTTTTTAAAGCCGTTTGACTTTAAAATAGCTTACAAGTCTAGTCGAAATAAATCACTTTAAATGTCAAAAACAACTGCGCTAACCCACATCGTGTGCATCATGTTGCATAAGTTAAAATTTTTAATAAGGAAATATTTAAATTTAGTGAAATTTGGTTTGTAAATTTGGCGAAATTGATGCTAGTATAAACGAGAAAACTTCTAAGGTTAAGGAAAAATAGCTTAAAGCCTAAATTGTGTAATAAGTAATGCGAAATTATCCTGTTAGCTAAAATAATAATAATAACAATTATCCCAAGACTAACATAATAATTTACTAATAATATTCATTCCCGACATTTAATGAACATTAAGCAAATATATTGTTAATTAAATACATAAATGTCGTGTTTCAATTAATTTCCACTACATAATGTAAAACAATAATTAGTCTTTGTTTTTCTGGCAAAACTACTACCGCGTTTACTAAAAAAACTCAGTAAAGAATAAAAAAAAATCAAAATACAGTCCTTAACGGTTGTGTACAAACATTTACCACTGTATATCGCCAGTAGCCAACGAAATTGCCTCTCTATCACATTTGCCCCTCTATCACATTTGCCCCTATTTCCTCTACCCATTGATTTGTTATGCACATTGACAAAATGGGTACCCGGTAATTCTATAAGCTGCTTGGCAGACAGTACATTAGGCGGATATAAATTGCCCATTCATATGGCATATCCAGTAAACCTTTTCAACCAATCGAGACTGTCTCCCTTGAGCATCATAAAAGAGTTTCTTCTGAGTGGATGTACACTTATGATTTTAGCTAAAGTTTTCTGGAAAGAGGGGAACAAAGTGCTAGATAACTTTTCTACCAACAACCTCTGAATAGAAAAAAAAGAGTACCGAAATTTAAGAGGTGATTCTACATCCAAAAATATGAAAAAAAGTTTCTATAAAGGTTGGTCCGGAAATTAGCCCGAAGGGAGCTACAGCCCTTCGAAGATGACGTATTGAATGGGGAACAAAAAAAAGCACCAATAAAATTTTAATGCTGCAGGGTGATTCTTCATTTAAAACTGAGCAAAAAAGTATTATACACCAAAACACCTAAATTTAATATTAACGGAGTAATAGCCTTTTAAAAAGTAACGTTTTTGGTGGCACAAAATGTTACTTCCTCTTAATTGCATTTTTTTTTGATAACGGTTGCTCCTACAGTGTTACACTATATGATATTTTATATGTATTTTTACTCTAGAAATCTATATTTTTTACAACAAATCCAAAAAACATACACATAGAAAAGTTTGGGGCAAAAATGTTTTAAGCCTCATATATTTTGTCCGTCTGGGCACGCCTCTGGATAAATTAAAAAAATAAATTAACATAAACTTATTGCCCTTATTAATACTAGTATACATGCAAAAGCTCGCCGCCTCTAGCTTAAACGGTACCCGAGTTATTAATTAAAAACCTTATTTTTATTACAATTTTAAAGGGCCCTAGATCCCTTAGGGCTCATTTCCGGACCAACCTTTATATGAACTTTTTTTATATTTTTGGATCTAGAATCACCTCTTAAATTTTGGCATGCCAGTTATGGATCACCCTGTAGTTTTAAAGAAGGGTATCGTATTTTGGGCTAAATCTCCTGCAACAATAAGATTTTACATGCTTATAGATACATAAAAATTAAATACTTAATAATAAATAGTAAAAGCCAACATTTCAGCCCTTTTTACATCACGGGACATACTTTAATTAATTATTTTAATTACGAATACTGAAATATTTTAATTCTGGATTTGGCAACATTACACCTAACGATAGATGAGCTGTCAAATGTCATTTATCAAAATAAAAATAACTTTGCAAAGTTTGCTGTGTAAACTACCATTGTGTTGAAACCAATAGAGTACGATCACAGCCTCAGACTCGTTCTACTCCCCGAAAGTCAAGAATAGGTCCCCAGGTAAACAAAAGATATAACTTTTTTTAAGAATAGGGTGTAGTTTTCACGTTTACTATAACACAAAAATGTTAACAAATGTTTATTTTAATTAACATGAACAAATAAACTTGGTAAACAGTTTTTATAATTTCTTTTCATCATTTTGCACTTTTTTTTTACACCAAAACATATTATTTCTCATTTAGCCCAAAAATCACCTTTAAAACGATATCCTTCTTTGACTAAAAATGATAATTTATTTTAACCAAAAAAAAAAAACTAATTCTGAAACGAACAGACATAGAGTTTCAAACTTTTTTGTTTTTAAAATAGATTGAATTGAAAGAATAAAAAATTTATCTTCTCCGTAGACCCGATTAAAACAAAATTAAATATAAATGTAGCTATATGTATAATTTAAAATTTGTTTTCGATAAGGAAGGTCAGGGTCATTCGTAACATTTAACGGAGGTCTCTTCCCATTGTTAAAATCGCCTGAAAAAAAATTAAAAAAAGTTTCATGACATTCTACATCCGAAAACCCAAAAATTGATTTTATTTAAGTTCTACGCGGATATATTTGGGTTTATAAATGTTCAAATTACAGCACTAGTGCTTTTTAAAGATATTATGAAGCTCGAATGTTTTGTCCCATTTTGACAGTTTTTTTCTTATTAAGTTTCTAATGTCATAACATAATCATTTTTATGTTTTTTTTTTGTTTTGGGCTGTAGAAAGTAAATAAAACAGTATAAAAAATTCGTTTGCTACTGGCGACTTAAGTCGCAAACTAATTTTATAATATACTTTTTTTGGCCGATTCTTAAATAAGTAACCATGCATTAAAGAATGTTTTAAGTATTATAAAAATGCCTAATAATTAAAATTTTAAACTTAACGTTACTATTCACATTTTATTCTATACTATTTTTAGCTTTGGTACAAATTACCCAAACCTCCCTTACATAAATAACACACAAAAGCCTATTTTGAGGTTTCAACTATTTAAATATATATTTCAGTAGCCAATTTGATTTTAACAAATGTTAATAAGCCTATTAAATACACATTTGCCTTTTAATGATTTGTGATAATAGAGGAAATGCTCCTAATTTCGGATGGTTTCCAAATTTCGGATAGTAGAGTATTTAAGATACTGTCTGCAAAGGTAAACAGAAACCTACTTTTATGTGAAGCCAAAAGTCAAACTAAATCCGTCCTGTAATATGATAACGGTAGAGCTTCTCCCCTTTAAATGGCAGCACAAATCGTTTATATTGCAAATGGCAGTTTTGTGCTCAGTTGAATTATTATGCTTGTTTATTTTATAAATAATGGTTATAAAAGTTCGTGATTCTGTCTTGGGTAAGTTATGATGTTAGTTAAGTTGATCCACTATTCATAATTAAGCAATTTGAAAACGTAAACATTCTACAAATTTCTAATCTAAAAAGCAGAAAGTTGCCTAATTTCGGATAGACCATTTTTGTGCATTTGATTCCCAATTTCGGATATCCCCAAGGTAATTATTATTCAGGATAACCAACCATTAATTATTTTTTTTATAATGATACAACAAACTAAGATAAACAATTTTGAAAAAACGAAAATTACCTAAGAGACTAAGATATTCGAAATTGGGAATCTAAAATTATAGTTCCTATAGTATTTCGTAGAAAATCGTTTAATGATTAAATTACGTCTTAAATGTGAAGGAATAACAAGAAACATAAGCAATGGGATCCAGATCTACTCTTGAAAAAATTTTTTCGCATATGTCCGAAATTAGGAGCCCTTTTTCAAATGCACAAAAATGCGCTGATTTTTTTTAACCGTGTTTTTTGGAAAAAATAAACTGTAATAAAATTGCTTTTATAATAAATCATGGTTCGCTATAATAAGTTGTATCTGGTTATATAAAAAACATATCAAAAAGTAATACCGAGTATTAAATATTGAATACATTGTAAATGGTATCCGAAATTAGGCGACTTTCCTCTAATAATAATTATTTGTTGTAATATAGTAATTAGTAATAACTTATTACAGGTATAATCTAAAATAAATACACTGCCCAGTAAAAGAGCTTTCCCATTTTACACCTCCGCGAAAATTTATGCACGATTACAAAGCTTTCCGAAATTTTGATAATTTTCAAAATGGGAAAGCAAAAGGAGAAAATTTAGGTTTATTTTTATGCTATAGCATACAGGGTGTCTCACCATAGGGGTCCAGTAAAAGGTAAAAGATGCGAGATCGGTCAATTTACAAGAATTCGTCGAAGTAAAAAAAATAAAACTAAATTATTAACCTAAAGCAAAATGCAAAGTGATGATCACCATATCGTTGTAATAAGCATAAAGCATCACTATTTTAAAATATGTATATCTAATTTAGATGTGAATTACATAATAGTAGTATTATTACATTGTAATGCGGATTTAAGATATTAATATATGATATACAGGGTGATCAATAACTGGCATGCCAAAAGAGGTCATTTTGCATACATAAATATCAAAAAAAGTCATAAAGGTTGGTCCGCAAAAACAGTCTTATAAAGGTTGGTCCGCAAATGAGCCCTAAGGGAGCTACGGCCCTTTAAAATTGTAATAAAAATAAGGTTTTTAATTAATAACTCGGGTACCGTTTAAGCTAGAGCGGCGAGCTAGTATTAATAAGGGCAATATGTTTATGTTAATTTAATTTTTTGAATTTATCCAGAGGCGTCCCTACACGGAAAAATGTATTAGGCTTAACACATTTTTGCCCCAAACTGTTTTATGTATACTTTTTTTGGATTTTTTGTAAAAAATATGGATTCCTTAAGTAAGGATATATAAAAAATGTCATATAGTGTAACACTGTAGGAGCAACCGTTTAAAAAAATGCAATTAAGAGGAAGTAACATTTTGTGCCACCAAAAACGCTTCTTTTTAAAAGGCTATTACTCCTTTAATATTAAATTTAGGAGTTTTGATGAAGAATACTTTTTTGCTCAGTTTTAAATGTAAAATCACCCTGCAGCATTAAAATTTTATTGATGCTTTTTTTGTTCCCTATTCCATCTTCGAAGGGCCGCAGTTCCCTTAGGGCCCATTTCCAGACCACCCTTTAAAGAAACTTTTTTTCATATTTTTAAAGGTATAATCACCTCTTAAATTTTGGCATGGCAGTTACTGATCACCCTGTATATTAGGTGTGCCTAATCAGTAATCTACAAGATGCCATATTTATCCAGTATTTGGTGAAAATTTCCAGACAGAAGCACAATAACAATAAAGTCCTTACATAAACTAACAAGCCGTGACATCATAATGCTTCGCATTCTACTGTACGCTCCTCACAGTTGCTCTAAGGCTTATAAAAAGATAACAAATACTGCAGTATAATACTGATTGTGAAAAATACGCTTGTGTATGATTTTTTAGGATATACTTAGTATGATAGTTTTAAAAAAGTTTTTAATAATATTGTATTTGCTTTTTTTGGCACTATGTGCTTGAGACATACAAGTCTTCAACTTGCTACTATTCAAAGTCTCCAGATTAGGAGAAGTATGGTTAGTTTACGTCTAGAAATAGATGGCGCACAAATATACATCAATCAAATATCTTTACTTATAAAAAGAATTAAGTCTGAAAATGTTTGCTTAATCAGCATACAGAGTTAACTTATCTGTGACTGATTCTTGGTACTGACAAGGACCAGCAGCAATTTTCTTCACCTATAGCAATAATAATATTTTCTCTCCTAGTAGGAACAAATTTTATAAACAATTGATTTCTGTCACTTTAGATGTTTCAGTTCTTTCGTCAATGTTTTACGGTTGTGTAAATTGGGCCTAGTCATTTCGATTACGACGCATGCGTATCTTACGTTGCTATGGTAATTTCGAGATTGTTTACAAGCGGGAAGGTTTAAAATAACTATACCTTAAAAAAATAAACTTTAGATGCATAATTTTGATTAAAATTGACAATTCTTGTCCTCATACAATTCTGGCCATGCAACTGTGAAGAGTTGACCAAGATTGAAACTGTACCAAATGAAAATTATGCATTTTCCAGCAACGAATGACAGAACTAGCTGAAATTGAAGTTACAATGAGCTATTCAACAGCTATTCCAACAAACTCTAATTTACTACACTACCTGTTTACTATATTCTAAAGCATTCTAAAATTATTTTACATTCAACGTTTAATATAATATGGACGACGCTTATTCAAAAGGATCCAAGCGACAAACATCATAATAAATGATGTAGGTTACCCTAGTAGAAATTTAACGTTTGATAAACGTTTTTTCTAATGCGTATTAATTGTGTAAATGTTTTGTAAACTCCTAACGTTACATAAACGTTATTTTAACGTTAGACCGTAACGTTAGACATCTAACATTCTAACCACATTCATCTAACGTTGATATGGAAATTTGTATATAAAATACTGAACAAAATAGTTGATATAATATCACTTTTTTAAAAATATGTGTGCGTGGTCACTGGTGCTTTCTAAACTACTTCTTTTTAAAAAAATGGTAAAATATACGTTACATTTTTATAAAACATTGCTCATCTACACGGAAAAAAAATTTTAGCTAGGAGCGCTATAACACACATACCAAACAAATTATAATCGCTTATTATATAAATACAAGGCTTTCTCTTACAATTATAGCAGTCAGTGTAAAAATTTATATGAAATACTTTAATTGTTTAGTGAATAATAAAATATAACAAATAGTATGGCATTTATAGCTTAAATAGATTTAATTATTGTCCGTGCTAATAATTTTTATAAAATAATAAAATTTCTGTAAATTTATAATAGTGCCTGTAATAAATATAATCGTGTCTGTAATATATATAATCGTTTCCAATTTATTTTTAACATTATTAGTTATTGTGTCCCTTATAATCTATAGCTTAAATCACTATAATTTGCCACTGTTACCAAATATCTTATAATGTATAGCGCAGAGCCCACTAATTTCTTTCCGTGTAAAAGGAATTAATGGCTGCGTTCAATGGAAACAGCGAAACTAAGCAAAAGTCATTAAATGATAAGTTTTGCTAGCAAACAGCTGAACAGCTAATATCTGTCACTTGTCACAACCATCATTTGAGGTTAGAAATACACACAAAAATTACATTCCCGCGATAAAATCAATCAAAACTAATCATCTCGAAACGTTGATGAGGAATGATTCAGCGAAATCTGTCAATCGAAACTGATCATGGCGTTCATTAATGATTTATATATATTTTTTGGTGATTTGCCAGCTTTTGATGAGTTTTGCTGTTTCCACTGAACGCAGCCATTGAACAAATGATATTTTGATAATTTTCTTATAAGAAATAAAATAGGGGAAGTCAGGGTTAACTGGGCCACAGGGTTAACTGGTCCACCTGTATTTTATCAATTTTTTGTATTAGTATTGCCGCCTTAAGGGTAATTCTAGTGATATTTAGTTAGTTGTATTGTTTAAAGTATTATGACGGACCGTGTTGTCCACGTGTAAGTTGTAGTAAAGAAAGTTCATTTTTTTCGATGAAAAGTAGGTACTTACCTTTATTTTAGTCTAGACTAATATTTTACCTAATATACTAAGTATTTTGTTAATTATTCTGCATAATCCGCCTTCTGATATCTTATTAAGTATTAAAATTTTATGATTTCATTCAGTGGTGTCACTCAGGGTTAACTGGTTCAGGGTTAACTGGACCACTTAAGCCAATATTAATTAGTTCGGGATTAACTGGGCCATGTCCAGTTAACCCCGGACCAATTAACCCTGAGATATATCTAATATTTAACATATTATGTTGTCTATTTTAGTGTTAGAATTAAATTTTATTTTTTGTTTCAAATCGTTTTTATTCACAATGATTACAATAAAATAGACTTTTGTTAGTGGACCAGTTAACCCTGAGTAGTGGTCCAGCCCTATGGGGTTAACTGGTCCAGCGAGGTTAACTGGTTTATCGTTAATATTTTTTTTTATATAAATAATATTTGTCTGAAGTATTAATATGTTCTAACTATAGTAATAATCTACCTTTTGCTATAGAAAATATTTGAAAATTGTTTACAGGTTTTTCAAAAACTCGATATGAAAAAAAGCGGCCCAGTTAACCCCGACTTCCCCTACTATTTCCAAATCAGCTTTACTAAATACAAAAAAAAAACAATTCAATAACTTCAGAATAAAGTCCTATCTTAAAGCAATATAGAATCCCTTTCTATATTAATAATATTATCCAGTTATCTGTTATATGCTTCGTATAATAGATTATCCAATTTATACCAAAAAAAATGGATGAACAGTTGCAAGCATCTTTTCAAAACATCGACATTAAATATACTTTAGAACGTTATTAAAAGGGAAGTTATTATTGGGCAACCATTGTAACACCTGCGTGTTGCACAATTTTTTAAAGTTTGAAAATCTGTATCTCCAAAACGTCGCTTGTAATGACATTATTGTCCTTTTTGCAGAGGAGTGCACTGCAGATCGCTGT
This sequence comes from Brachypterus glaber, assembly GCA_958510825.1. Taxonomy (NCBI): domain Eukaryota; kingdom Metazoa; phylum Arthropoda; class Insecta; order Coleoptera; family Kateretidae; genus Brachypterus; species Brachypterus glaber. The sequence goes on along the minus strand of OY294049.1, from coordinate 44,822,341 downwards.
AGTAGAGTTCCATGTCAGCACGGAGGGAAATGTCTCACAAGTGAAACGTCAGCAGTTTGTCTATGTCCACTGGGCTTTTCTGGTGACCTCTGCGAAATTCGAGTAGATCTTCAGGTGAGTATAACAAAAATAAAAAAAATTAAACACAAAAATTTTACATTTTTTTTTCTATTTTTATATCCATCCGCCCACCTATCTTGAAATTCGAAAAAGTTATAAATTTTATGGGGTTAAAAATATAAAAGTTGTAATTTTAGCAGTAGTGTCGCTTGGATAAAAGTTGTAATTTTAGACTAAAAAAAGTTGTGATTTTCGACCGTCTCCCCCTTCTTCGCTACGACCCTAAAACCACTTCAAATTTTGTTAGCATAATGAAAACCATTTTTCTATTTTGCGACTCTTATAAGCTCATAATCACACGCATGTTGCGTGTTCTTATAGGTCCATAAAAGGTTAGTACTTTTTTTTCTTTTGGGTTGGCAAGACAAGACAAAAGAATATCGCTTGGCGTCTTCCGTGCAAATGTGAACATCACTTTTAGTTTAGTTTTCTACGAAATTTAGTTTTTATGTTAATTTTTACCGTGTTAAAATTGTGGCTTGGTTACTTGCAGTGAAAAAGAGAAGAGCTGACTATAAAAGATATCAAAATATCGTTTGTTCTATAAATTTCAAACATTGCGAAAACTGTAATGCCAACCCAAAACAAAAATCCCTAAATCTGTCATCAATTTAAATTTAAGTTTTTTTTTTTTTAATTTTAGAGCAAAATAAAAAAAATAGTATAAAGCACTTGTTTTATAACCCGTGTTATGAAACTAGTACTTTAATATGATTTTGTTATCCAGGTTCCGTCTTTTAACGGATCCAGCCATTTAAGATACCGTGGACTAGCGGAATCCGCACTTACTTGGTTGGATTTTGAAATAACTCTAAAACCCAACGAACCGGACGGCCTAATTATCTATAATGGACACAGAATGGACGGAATGGGCGACTTCATGGGTCTGTATTTGAACGATGGGTTTGTGGAGTTCGCTTTCGACCTGGGAACGGGAGCAGCTGTTGCCAGAAGTCGATATAGAGTAACCATGGGAGAGTGGCACCAGGTAAAAATAGTTAACACTTTTTTATATACAAAGGGCGTCGTTTAAATTATTTAAGTTTCTCCAGTAGACTGTTAACCGATCAGGTTTGGACTTTGTCGCGCAGAGAGGCTAGCAGAGCCTGGTAGGAAGAGACGTAGAAATGTAACGGACTGCATACAAGAAAGAAAGAGAAAGTATTCGGAGGAAGAAAGATAGGCGGTACGCGTACCTCTAATAACTGGTGAATTCAGCCGCGTGGTTTGGGGGCGTGTCCATATTTAAAAACTTACGTCTCTTCCTACGTTTGACTAGCTATAATTTGGGTGTTCTGTGATGTATTTTAAATTAATTTATGTGCACATAGTAACTACATATCACATGTAATTACATGTACATGCTTATCATTGGGTATACTTATGCACATAAAAATTTTAGCCCAAAATGCCTACTTTCAATATTTTGGTAAAACATTTATGAGAATCAGCTGATTGTCGCCATCTTTATTAATCATCCTTCCTCAAAAAACTATTATAGTGACAACAACGTTGTTGTATTATTAAATAATATGAATCTACAATTTTAATAGTGTATTTAATATAACGTTATAATGTTTTAGAATAATCGTAAAATAGTATATTCTATAACTAGTATGGAATAGACAATATTCTGCGCGAGCGGAAAGTTTGTCATACGAGCCGGTAGGCGAGTATGACGGTCCCGCGAGCGCAGAATGACTATTCCATACGTGTTGTAGACTATACTTTTTCTTCGACTGCAAATATGAAACACTGTATGGCTTTAAACTGCGGACAAGGTTAAAAACAATGTTTTTTGTGACTCGACATTGTAAATGCATCAAAACACATATTGTTAAATAAAGCAATTAATGTTATTTAATAATTTTATCAAATCAGTACTTAAAAACAGATATTTATTTAATTTTAGCACATATTTACAAATTATAATGCAAAAATTGAAGGTTATGTCAGATTGTTGTGGCAGATATTAGGTTTAAATATTTAACAATAGATGCAGTTTTAATTTTTTGAACTAAATTGATAAAAAACTGGTCAAATATTAAGAAAAACTAATAAACTTTATGTAATTTTAACTCAAAACTTTAAATTGCATTAAATTATTCAATATTTCATGGTAAAATATATATATATTTTTGCTAATTTTGCTACAGTTTTCTTTACTTTTATAAACAACAGATGGCACTACATGTGCTCATTCTAACACTTGATACGGAATATTCATACCGTATCTAGAGCTAGAATGGATTCATTCTGTGTTTGAAAAGTGTGTGTATTTGCTTACATTCTAAAGCAGTCGTAGAAAAATGGTATTATATACCTCTAACTATTTTTTAGATTTTTCTATCGGTGTAAATCTTATTTAGTTAATTAACAGAAATCTAATTAATTTCTGATATTCCAGATAAGGATATCTCGTACCGGTCGCCTGGCGATCCTAACAGTGGACAACCACCTCAGCGTAGAAGTCTTATCTCCTGGGGCTTTCACGCAGTTATCTCTCCCGCAAAATCTCTACCTCGGCGGAGTTCCTAACTTTGGAATAGTTTCGCCCCAAGTTCGCGTAAGGACCGCTTTTGTGGGGTGTATACAGAAGGTGCAAATTAACGGCAGACCGGTGGCTATATTGGCTGAAGCCCTAGGTGGTGCAAATGTGGACAACTGTCCCCATCCATGCGTTGCCAGGCCCTGTGGAGAGGATGGAGAGTGTGTGCCACAGCTGGACTATTTTACATGCAAGTAAGTGATTTATACAGGGGTATTCAGAAATAAGTTCGAGAATTTTGAAGCGTGTTTCTACATTGATATAGGCTATCATTTTATGTAATTTTTATTTGGTAAATTTAACCAGAGAGGGGGCGATGTCACTTTTTTGCCACAAACTTTTTTATCTGTAGATTTTTGATATTTTCTCAAAAAAATATGATGTTTTAGTTAAAATACATCAAAAAGGTACTCTTATGTAGTACTGTAGATCCAACCTTTCTCGAGAAAATTGTAGTTAAAGAGAAAATTTCATGTTCTGAGCATCCAACATAGAAACTAAAAAATGCGCCAATAAAAAGTTCAGTACTGCAGGACGATTTTACATCAAAATCTATGAAAAAAAGTTCATGTACACAAATATCCACAAATCGCTTTTAAGGGAGCTACGCGTAGCTACGGTCCCTTAAAAAGTGTTGATCTTAAAGACCGTACTACCTACTCTTAAATCTTATTTTCGATTCAATATGTATAGGGGAAGTCGGGGTTAAATAAACAGCTTTTTTTCATTTTTTGAAAAAACTGTAAACAATTTTCAAATATTTTCTATAGCAAAAGGTAGATTAATACTATAGTTAGAACATATTAATACTTCAGAAAAATATTATTTATATAAAAAAAGTTATTAATGATAAACCAGTTAACCCCGCTGGACCAGTTATCCCCATAGGGCAGGGTTAACTGGACCACTATTCAGGCTTAACTGGTCCACTAACAAAAATGTATTGTATTGTAATTATTGTAAATAAAAACAATTTGAAATCAAATAAAATTTAATTCTAACATAAAAATAGACAACATAATATGTTAAATATTAGATATATATCGGGGTTAACTGGACATGGCCCAGTTAACCCCGAACTAATTAATATTAACATAAGTGGTCCAGTTAACCCCCAACCATGCAGAATAATTAATAAAATACTCAGTATATTAGGTAAAATATTAGTCTATATCGTCCTATTAATAAAAAAGTATTAATTAAAAAATAAAAGTTAAGGTAAATACCCACTTTTAATCGAAAAAAATTAACTTTCTTTACTACGTGGACAAGACGGTCCGTCATAATACTTTAAACAATACTACTAACTAAATATCACTAGAATTTGCCCTAAGGCGCCAATACTAATAAAAAAAGTTGATAAAATCCAGGTGGACCAGTTAACCCTGTGGCCCAGTTAACCCTGACTTCCCCTACGAACTTTTTCATATTTTTTAATGTAGAATCACCCTTTAAAATTTTCAAACTTATTTCTGTATAACCCTGAGTAATAAGTATGTACATTCGAAAAATAGAACTTTCTCCCAGGTAGCAAAATAACATGACATTCACGTGAAAGTCACGTTAATATGTGACATGTGATGTTAAGATTCTAGTCTCATTTTACAAGAATGTAGCATGGTGGGGATGTCCTAAGTCCGCCCCTAATAACATCACACAATGACATCCCGAAAATAACGTGTTTGTGACATCATAAATCCACATTCCTGTTATATCTAATATCTTATGGATGCCCTTTACTGGTACTTTAATATTTAAATAATATTTTAGGACATTAGCTTTTTCTAAATTAAAACCATTAAAAACGCTATAACCCTATAAAAAAATCGGATTTAAAATCAATCAGTAATTGAAACAATCACAGATTGAAACAGATAGATTCTAAATACGAAATTGCAGATTAAGCGGAGAATATAATCCGTGTCCGTGGTCTTGAGAAGCCCGGCAGAGCCCCCTATCCATTGGAAATCGTATAATGTGTATACAATTTCCTTATAATAATTTACTCTATCAACATCATCTTATATCGATTTTTTTGCTTCGAACGTCGGTGAGAAGCAAAATAACATGACATTCACGTGAAAGCCACGTTATTATGTGACATGCTATATATTCACAGCGTTGCTAAATATTTGTTATTAAATAACATGGTTGTCATGTCACACGTGTAACGTTGCAAATGTGATGTTAAATACATGTTATTTTTAAATATTATTTGATGTTATGATTTAGTTTAAAAATACACCCAAAAGTGATGTTAATTTCTTGTAATATAACATCCCTTGCTACCTGGGCTTATTCATCTGTATAACTGCTATCAAAAAAATCTGAAAGAAATAATGAATATTAACCGTTTGTGTTATGACCCACATACAGTGTATTCAGTTTTTCTGAAAAGATTTCAAAGCGAAGATTAAACTCCTTTTATTTGAATTTGAATGCATTTGTAAATATTTTGTATTTTTTGCTTATTAGAGCTTTTATTTTTTTCCTACCTCATTTTAAAAGTAAACCGTGGTAAAAAGAGGCATTGTTTGTTAAACAATGATCAATACGAACCCAGAAACCTTTTATGTAGATTTCTTTTAAGATTTCTTTTGTACTTAAAAAACATTTTATACGTATATAATCCCAATTTTTCTCAGAAATACGCCCTTGTGCCAAATTTTAAGTAGATGAAAATGCAATATTTTATATTTTGTATTCATTTTTACTTTCTTATGAGGTATTGTAAAAAACCAACTTTTTTAGCCTAAATCATCTTATTTTTCCCCAAACCGTCGGCTCGTTTTCTAAACTTGTCGTGCGCTAAAAAGGGGTGTTATGAAACTGGTACTTTAATATAGTATTAAGGTATAAGAAATACATAAAAAAACATTCTTTTTTGCCTCTATAATATTATTTTTTTAGATGTAAACCTGGCTACAGAGACCACCTGTGTTCAAGAGGTCCTCCGTCCTTCCACGGAGTCAACAGCTACCTCCACCTCAATGACGCAGCTACCTTGGATACCATCTCCTCCGACCCTCTGGACGTCAATGTCCGGTTCAAAATATCCTCCAATACGGGCCTGTTCCTGTGGACGTCCACTGGGGGTAGTTTTCTATCATTGGGGCTGGAGAGAGGCGCCCTAGTTCTTCGGTATAGCGTACGAGAGCACGACGAAGAAATTGTAGTGGTACATAATTCAACAGCCGTACACGATGGTCTGTGGCATAGAGTTAAAGCAGTCAGGTAATATTAAGGTTCTGGTACTGATACAAAAATAAACTACAAGTAAGAACATAATACACTTTATCCAATACATACAGATAATAAGACAATTGCCAGCTTTATTTTAAATAGATAAACTCAATAATAACCCCCGCGTGGCTTTTAGTTTATTGAGTGGATAATTATTTATTTTACCCACTCAACTGTCACTTGTCAAATTATTTTCTTGTAAATGTCATTAAAATTTTTAATAAAAATATGAATTCCTAAGCTATTTATTGGATAAAACCTTGTATGGCACTCATGGGTAAACCGATATTGCCCTCTCGAAAATTAACCTGCTTGGCTGACGCCTCGCAGGTTAATTTTCTCATGGGCAATATCTTACTTTACCCACTAGTACCATAAATAACTATTATCGGAAAAAAAGTGGGACGCTAAAAAAACCTGTAATTGACCCCCAAAAATCATGTAGCCTTTTAAATTGCAATTTTTGAAAACAAACGAATGTTAATTTATTCACTAAAAGTTGACAGTAGAGTTTTATAGTTTTAAAATGTGTGAAACCATGGCTAATTAGTCATATTGAATTATTTATTTAATAAATGATGTGTTCCAAAATGTATTTAAATACAGTTTGGTACGGTCTAAACCTAGTAGTGAAAAAAATTAAAATTCTTGCATTAAAACAATGACATATTAACCCCTCTATCACATTTACCCCTATGTACCTTCCTAGATTGAAAAAATATATAAATATTAATACGTTATAAAGCTAGTAGTAAAAAACCATTAATACAATGTTAAACTTACCCCGCTATCACATTTACCCCCATGTACCTTACTAGACTGAACAATAACAATTGTATTTTAACAGGGATGGGTCGACAGGGCTTCTGATAGTCGACAACGGTCCGGCTATAACCCGTCAGTCTGTCGAAATCATCGACAACCCCTACACCCAAACCGAGGACGAAGGATTATTTGTGGGCGGCATGCCCGACAGCACCATAGAGTCCCTGACGAAATACAAAAACGGTGTGAAGGGATGCGTGGCAGATCTAGTCATTAACACAGATTACCACTTAAATCTTATAAACTACTCGGACATGGGACACAATGTAGGGGAGTGTGAAGTTTAGAAAAAAAAAGTCAATTTTCGATATCGCAAAAAATACGTCTTTTTAGGGTTATTTTTAAAGAACAAGAACCAAAATAACAAATTTGATATAACTAATGAACGTTTTAATTTTAATACTTGAAATACTAACCCACAATGTGAAATAACAGTATATTGTTATCTATAGGTCAACCTGATCAAAGATTTGAATCGATACCTGTCACAAATTTTGTGCATCTTATAACGCTATGATACATGAACATTGCAATGAAAGCAAATACCTAATTTAACTGTTTTAGTCAACGTTTAAAACATATTAAGGAAAAAGTTTCACAACTCACCGTCACCTCACATTGTGGGTTAACATATTATTGCATAACACAATCCATTTTAAAACTACATGAAAAAGCTTTAAATTAAAATTTTATTATTTGTATTTTAATTGTTCGTATTTAAGTTTCAGTTATGTTAATTTTCGTCACACATCACATATTAATATGACACCTGCTAAAACTACAGATAAAATTTTAATATATAGGTATCTAATAAACCGTTCAAGAGTTATGATAAGTTTGTTTTTTAGCCAAGTTCTTTAAAAACTGCTCTAAGGCTTTAGGTTATAATTAAAAGAAAGTTAGGAAAACTTAAAGTCAATATTTGAAGAGTATAACTTGGATAAATTAGAGACCCTAAATAAGATTGATTGGATGTCAATTTCATTGAGGGACTCTAAAATGAGAAGGCGTCCAAATGAAAGGGGCCTAAAAATTTTCTAGTGGAAGTGTATATTTATTAAGAAAAAACTGTTCTATCATCACTGACATTTAAACTATTTAAATGTGTGATTTTTCAGAGATTAAACATAAGGCTGACTACTATGAGCTATTAAAGCGCGTTTCGAAGCCATTTGCGATGCTAATTGTGCTTTTTTAATAAAAAAAAACCTTTTTTATTCAAAAAAATAGAATTTAAATTTAAAGAATTCTTCATAATTATGTAATGGACTACATGGCATGGACATTCTATGATGGATGGAGTCAGAAGCTATGAAGCATAATTAATGTTTTTTCGTATCAAACCTTTCCTCGGATATAAAACAGAATAGTAGAAAGTTTGTTATACGAGCCGGCAGGCGAGTATGACGATCCCGCGAGCGCGGAATGACTATTCCATACGTGTTGTAGACTATACTTCCCAGGTAGCAAAATAACATGACATTCATGTGAAAGTCACGTTATTATGTGACATGTGATGTTAAGATTGTAGTCCTATTTAACAAGAATGTAGCATGGTGGGGATGTCCTAAGTCCGCCCCTAATAACATCACACAATGACATCCCGAAAATAACGTGTTTGTGACATCATAAATCCACATTCCTGTTATATCTAATATCTTATGGATGCCGTTACTGGTACTTTAATATTTAAATAATATATATAGGACATTAGCTTTTTCTAAATTAAAACCATTAAAAACGCTATAACCCTATAAAAAAATCGGAATTAAAATCAATCAGTAATTGAAACAATCACAGATTCAAAAAGATAGATTCTAAATACGAAATTGCAGATTAAGCGGAGAATATAATCCGTGTCCGTGGTCTTGAGAAGCCCGGCAGAGCCCCCTATCCATTGGAAATCGTATACAATTTCCTTATAATAATTTACTCTATCAACATCATCTTATATCGATTTTTTTGCTTCAAACGTCGGTGAGAAGCAAAATAACATGACATTCACGTGAAATCCACGTTAATATGTGACATGCGATATATTCACAGCGTTGCTAAATATTTGTTATTAAATAACATGGTTGTCACGTCACACGTGTTACGTTGCAAATGTGATGTTAAATACATGTTATTTTTCAATATTATGTGATGTTATGATTTAGTTTAAAAATACACCCAAAAGTGATGTTAATTTCTTGTAATATAACATCCCTTGCTACCTGGGTTTTTCTTCGACTGCAAATATGAAACACTGTATGGCTTTAAACTGCGGACAAAGTTAAAAACATTGTTTTTTGTGACTCGACATTGTAAATGCAACAAAACACATATTTTTAAATAAAGCAATTAATGTTATTTAATAATTTTATCAAATCAGTACTTAAAAACGATTTTTATTTAATTTTAGCACATATTTACAAATTATAATGCAAAAATTGAAGGTTATGTCAGATTGTTGTGACATATATCAGGTTTAAATATTTAACAGTAGATGGAGCAGTAATTTTTTGAACTAAATTGATAAAAAAGTGGTCAAATATTGAGAAAAACTAATAAACTTTATGTAATTTTAACGCAAAACTTTAAATTGCATTAAATTATTCAATATTTCTGTTTTCACCCCTTGGCCACAGAATTATTGTGCACAACTATGTAAACAGCTTAATCTCAATGTGTTAAATGAAATGTATATGACTCGGCAAGTAAAAAATAGATTTTTGGTAGCTCATTGCCATAACTTTTGGAGCTTCTAGCACCCAAAGGAACCGGGTCCGGAGTCTAGCAATTTGATAATAGCTTAATTTGAATATACTTTAAGACATATATAAAATATATCAGGGAGCATATAATGAAATAAAAATTCTCTCCGACTATTGGGCTAAGCACAAAAAAACAGAATTTGCATCGCAAATGCTCGAATAGTCCTTATTAAAAAATAGTTGTATGTCCGTTGTCTCGGATATGTCTAAGGATTTGTGTTAGGGATGTAGATAGTCAAGATTTAAGGATTTAAGAATAAGGATTGAAGCTTTTTATATCTTTTTTCATTTCTTTTGTATCTCGACTACTTTTGCATGGGCCAAAGTTAACGGAGCTTATTGGATATGATTACAGTAAATTTTAGTAATACACTGATAAAACGGTTTTATCCAATACATACAGATAATAAGACAATTATCAGCTTTATTTTAAATAGATAAACTCAATAATAACCCCCGCGTGGCTTTTACTTTATTGAGTGGATAATTATTTATTTTACCCACTCAACTGTCACTTGTCGAATTATTTTCTTGTAAATGTCAATAAATTTTTTAATAAAAATATGAATTCCTAAGCTATTTATTGGATAAAACCTTGTATGGCACTCATGGGTAAACCGATATTGCCCTCTCGAAAATTAACCTGCTTGGCTGACGCCTCGCAGGTTAATTTTCTCATGGGCAATATCTTACTTTACCCACTAGTACCATAAATAATTATTAATAATATTGAGCCGGTAAAGGGTTTGGAGTTAAGGTTTGAAGGTATTGAATCTATGCCTTGCCTTCTTGGACAGGTTTATCATAATTTAATAAATTTTATTAATTAAAATCATTTGGTGCTATAGCTTACATATTTTGCCCTGTTAAGACAAGTCATGCTATCTGCAAAAATTCACTTTTTGAGATAAGCACACCATTGTATTGCTTTACATGTAGCCCCATGTGCCTACTAAAAAGAAATGTCCTATCTAAAACCCAAATCCTAAAAATTAGCCTAAGATGTTTGTCCTATGTGGAAAATTTTTAATGTTTTCTGAATAAAATTGTCATAACTAGTCTTTAAGTAGTCAGGACTAAGACTAACTTTACAAAGCTTAATAATTTGATTGGACTTTTTAGATCATTTTGTCCTAACTTTCTCAGATAGAACAAATTCATTTAGTATTACAATTTATTTTTCTGACAGTGAAAATATTTTTTTTTCAAAGGATATCATGTAACTTTTAATTAAAATAAAGCAGAACTCAACGCCATATTTATTTTAAACATGTTTTCAAAAAGTGAAAACAAAAACAATAAAACTGGCCATATCTCAAAACATCTAATTTTGAGATAGGACTACTTGTCTTAGCAGGGCAGTATTATCTACATTTTTTACCTAGGCAACCAATAAAATCAGTGAACTCATTTATTTTTATCCTTTGTTAAATATTAGTCAATTTTTTGTGGTAACGCCGGTTAACCAGTATGTTACTCTTTTTCTGTTTAATTGACGAGTTAAAAAGAGAGAGAAATACATATTCCCCTAACTTTGTTAGTAACCGCTGCTCCACAAAAAATCGGCAATTGTTTATTGACGACGGTCAATAATTAACTAAAAATTAAGACAACTACTAACTTTTTCAACTTTTTTGTCAAACTGACAGATATGTCAAAATAATTTTTAAGCTATATTTTCAACTGATATTTCAGTCTCGAACTTGACTTAGTTCGCATACAAGGTATTGCTATTAAGCATTATTTATGTTTCTGTGTGACAACTAACAGCGTTTACCGGCTCAAAACTACTATAATTTTAATTGATATTTCGTGTACTTAAATCATTATAAAATTTGAAGATTATTGTTTTTTCTTGTGAATGTTGGTAAAAAAATTTACCGTAAAAGAGTACATATTTTATTAAAGCTGCCTAAATGTAGTTACTTAACTAGTGTCTCTTTTAGCTAGAAATATTTAACCGTAAGGCAATATACAGAGCGGTCCAAAAGTCACCCCCCGCCCGCTCTTAACTTTTGAACCAGTTGAGATATCGACTTAAAATTTAGAACTTTTAAATAAGACAACTTAAACTATCTTTTAGCATATATTTAATACTTTCAGCTCTTAAAATGTGGGCAGGGGGGCATAGGGGCACATTTTTTTAAATGGAAAGGGGGGTCGTGTAGTACATCATCTCAAAGCTTATAAAATTCTCCATTAACTCCATATTTTTAAATTAAAAAGAATTTTGGGTTTAAAATGGGGTTGAAAATGGGTATTAATGTCATAATTCCTCTAAAAAAAAACAAATAATTTTTTAAAAATGCCTAATTTCATCATAAAAAAATGTTAATTATACTTTTAAACTAATTTTAGTTGACATAAATAAAAATTTATAAAAAAAAAACTTAAAAAATCGAATGTTTTAGCACAAAAAATTGATAAATCAAAACCTTAAAAAACATTTTTAAAAAATTTAAAAATATTAGTTTAAATAGAGAATTTTATAAGCTTTAAAATGATGTATCACACGACCCCCCTTTACATTTAAAAAAATGTCCCCCCATGCCCGCCTGCCCACATTTTAAGAGCTGAAAAAATCAAATATATGCTAAAAGATAGTTTAAGTTGTCTTATTTAAGAGTTCTAAATTTGAAGTTTAAGTTGTCTTATTTAAGAGTTCTAAATTTGAAGTCGATATCTCAACTCGTTTAAAAGTTAAAAGGAAGGGGGGTGACTTTTGGACCGCACTGTATAATTAATTAAAGAACAAAATTATTTTTAATACTTAAGGTCTAATTAACATAAAATTTAAATACCTATAAACCGCTTATGTTTTCCTGTTTGGCTTGTAATTTTTAAGAAACAAATATTTCTGTACTCTTTTAAAACTTTCACTGAGGATGACTCTCTTGAAGGACACGTGTCTTTCGATATATTCAGCCATATTATCTTGTTTTAAGACTAGCATTTCCTTGAACCAAAGCCAATGCGCTTGAATGAAGAGCACGGGTTTTTGAATGAAGTTCCGCGCTCTTTATTCAAGGGCATTAATTTTGGTTCCAAGAAAATCTAGTCTTGAAATAAGAGAATATGGCTTTGAAAATATTAAGACACGTGTCTTTGGTTTAAGGAATTCTTTTTTTCAATGAATTAAATTTATAAAGGACTTTAATTGATTTTTGTGAACCCCCTAGTGAATAGTACGAGAAATTCTCACACTTTCAATTTGCTGCTCTGTAGTCCAAGATATTTAAAATCAGACATAGAACCATGACGTCAGAACTGAAAAGAGATAAGTCAATTGATGGAAAGAAAACACATAGTTATCTCTTTAATTCTGACGTAGTTATCTTATGGATTAAAATTAATTATCTCTTCTCACAGGGCATCAAATTTGAAGTATAAGAAGCCGTTTTTAATAGTATATTAAAGTACTAGTTTCATAACATACGTTTTGCGCTAAAAACGTGTTATGAAACGAGTGCTTTATACAATTTTTCCTATTTTGCTCTAAAATTTAAAAAAACTTACATTTAAATTGATGACTGATTTAGGGATTTTTGTTTTGGGTTGGCATTACAGTTTACACCATGTTTAAAATTCTAAGAACAAATAATATTTTGATATATTTCATAGTCATCTCTTCTCTTTTTTACTGCAATTAACCAAGCCACAATTTTAACATGGTAAAAATAACCTAAACACAAAATTTTGTAGAAAAATCAACTTTAAAGCGACATTGACATTTGCACGGAAAACGTCAAGCGATAGGCCAGGTCTGTTGCCAACCCAAAAGAACATAAGTACAGACCTCTTATGGGCCTATAAGAACACGCAAAATGCGTGTGATTATGAGCTTATAAGAGTCGCAAAATAGAAAAAGAAAATTATTATTTTATGGAAAATAAAATTTACTTTGATCATTTCCCCGCACAAAAAGCGCACTGTTGTCATATCATATAGTTGAGTAGGTAATAATAATAAAAATATAATCAGCAATCACAAAAATGCAGTGTTATAGCTCCTTTAAGTTTGTCCCACTGCTTTTTATCTTAAATTTGCAATAAAGTAGCTACTAAATTGGTCCAGTGTAAAATTCACATTGTTATATATAACTATGTATATGAAAAACTTATTTGTACAGGTAGAATAATTTGTGTGTTAATAAACAAATCGCTTTTGAAATTTTAGAATTTTATTTTTTAGTTTTTAATCGACTTCCAAAAAAGGAGGAGGAGGTTATTAATTTAACTGTGTCTTTTTTAGTGGTTGATCCCGCATATTATAACTTTGGAACAGATAAACGGAATTGGATAAAACATTCTGCAACCTAAAGAGGGTATTCGTGAGGAGGCCCCGTTTTAATTTGACGCTCGGATAATGCCTGGTAAGCCGGATAATTAAGATAAATTTAATAATTTTAAAGCAATTTCACTAAAAACGACATAGTTTGGTTTAATATCATCCAAAATATGGAATATCGGATAACTCGGATAAGCCGAAAAACTTTATTAAGGGTTTACTCAATTATTTCGGCAGAATAAAATCTTTTAAATGCCGCTAAAAGTAATAATTATAAGACTAACTAGATGAAACGTTGCAAGCACCCTGTCAAAACATCGGCACTATTGTACACTAGAGCTATCTAGTTTGCAAATTTCAAACTAGGTGTTTTGTTTTATTTTAAATTCTGTATCTTTAAAACATTATATTCTAGCAAAAAACTGTATATAACATTTTTTATAGGGCTTAAAAAGAGCTTTTTGTAAAATATAATTTTTTGAAATCGGGTTATAAATATGTGAGATATGCTAAAAAAAAACTTTTACTGCTTTAAAAGCCAATATCTCGAAAACGGTGCGTTTTAGGAAAATCAATTTAAAATTATCTTTTATATAAATGCTAAATTAACCAAGTACAATAATAATTGCCTTAATTATAAACAAAAAACGCTAAAAATAGGAGTTTTACCCTATTTTTACCCCCTTACCCCCAATCGTTTACCCCCAAAATCTAATCAGCTCTTCGGAATACGATAAGAAACAATATGCAAAAAACCGCAAGTCGATATCTCATGTAGAAATAGAGTTTGGAGTTAACACCCAGACAGACAGACGGACGCAAAAATTTTTTTTACTGATTTCGACTCAGAATGGTCTAAAACGTCGAGAAAAGTGAAAAAAACGTAGTCAAAATTTTGACTTTTCGGCGAAGATTTCAATACATCGGCACTAAGTGCCGATGTAATTATATTTAAAATTTAGCTTAGATGACGTTAAAAATCTAAAAGTTCTGCCTCTCTAAAAAGCAAAAAATTAAAAATTTCAACAAAAAAAATTAACCGACTTTTATGTATCTAAAAAGTAAAAAACGCATTTCACAAATCTAATAAAAAAATATGAAAAACTGTAATAATAATTGGTAAATTTTATCTTTTACGACAATTAAGCTTATTGTTGATGCTTAATTTGGTGCTTCGACATAATTCAAATGGTTAATTTCCCAACAATTGAATAAAGGCCCATAAAAAAATGTCTTTTTTCAACAAATTCATTTTTTTATATTTTATGCAAACACCGAATCGAACTGAATCTTATAATAAAATTTTTTCACCCCCTGAGGGGTGGGGGTTAGTTTTTGTGAAATTTTCTATATTGGGTTTTAAGGTTGCTGAAAGAGAATCTGATAAAAAATCTAACTCCACGCCCTAAGAGGCGGGGGCAGATTTCGTGAAAACTGGTATATATTTTTAAGGTTGCTACAAGTGAATCTGATAATAAAAAATCCATTTTACGCACGAAGGTTAAGTAGTAGTAGTAGTAAATTTTTGGGTTGGCCAAAGCCGGACAACTAGACCATTTCTGGCCCCTTTTTTTCACCCCAGGCAATCCCAGCCATTTACTAATTTGAGTCCTCCTTGAACCTGCCCGTCCTTTCAATAAAGGTAGGATATTGGCCCAGGGGAGATCTCTTAGTTCCTCTTGGTTGAGTCTTTGAGTTTCAAAGACTTGCAACCTGATCCTGTCGTATCTGAAACACTCGGCTAAGTAAGATGTTCCATCCTCTCTGCACTCTGGGCATAGCGGACTCTCTAGAATCCGCATTGTTGCCAGGTGCTTCCTTAGCTTGCAGTGGCCCGTGAGGACCCCTACAAGTTGTCTGGGTGCAGTTCTTCCTTTTTCCAGCAACCAGTCGGTCTTTGATTTGCTTGGGCCAGCCAGGAAGTCCCTAGCTTGCCGGCAACCGTCAACCGCTCTCCATTGCTCCTTTAGCTTGGTATAAGCCCACTCATGGAGAGCGGTCTTTACCTGCTTCCTTGTAACACCCAATATAGGTTCCGGCCCAGTCCGTCCCTGATCCGAGTCTTGCAAGTTCATGCACGGAGGTTAAAAATAGGAAAGCTCTTTTACTGGGCAGTGTATTGATTTTTTTATGAAGCAGAAATGGTGCCCCTTTAATTTCGTTGTTGCTAGGTATGATTCCATAGAAACCATTTCTATGGTTACACAATCAAAGTTATTTCAAATAGGTTAAGATTATATTTTTTATACTTCAAAAAATGAGCCAAAAAAAAACTATTTACACTTTACCAAAAAAGATTCCTTCAAAAAATGCTTTTCAGCCAAAAATTACACATTTGTACTATCAAGATAAAAATTTAGAACAAATAGTAAGTACATATTGGATGCTTTAAACTTTTATTTGCTGATGATCTAAAAATATATACCTCGATCAAATCCATCCTTGATTGTATTTTCTTGCAACATAACCTTGAAGCTGTGTATTTGTGGTGTGAAAAAAATAATTTAAAGCTGAATATATCTAAATGTAAAATTCTAAGTTTCACTAGAAAGGTTAAAAAAATTATATTTCATTACAACATTAATGGTGTCGTTTTGGAGCGAGTTAATGCAATCAAAGACCTGGGAGTAACTTTTGACTCAATGTTATCTTTTGAGGATCATATTTCAAACACTGTAAAGTCTTCATTAAAAATGCTTGGGTTTATTAACAGAAGTTTAACAAATAGTGATTGTCTTAAAGTTTTGTTTTATTCATTTGTCAGATCTAAACTTGAATATGGGTCCCTCATTTGGTGCCCATATTACAATATTCATATAGATAGAATTGAATCTGTACAGCGTAGGTTCATTAAATTTTTTACTTTTAAAACAGATGGAGTATATCCTTTAAGAGTTGCTGATTTATCAGGTTTAATGTTAAGATTTAATATTAAGTTTTTAAATATACGCAGAAAGATATTTTCAGTAACATTTTTATATAATTTATTACATAATATAATTGATTGTAGTGACTTATTGTCTAGGATTAATTTTTTGGTACCTAGTACAAGACGTCAATCTAAAACTTTTTTATGCCTAGAGCAAACACCAATTTATTGTACAAATCACCAATTTACTTAATGTGTAATAATTTTAATGAAATTTCATTAAATTGTGATATTAACTTTTCTAGTTTAAGATCTATTATTAACTTTATAGAATAATTTAATGTATTATTTGAATGTCCTGTTAGTTTGTACTGTTGGGCAATAAACGTTATTATTATTATTATTATTATTATTATTATTATTATTAAAAAATACACATATTTTTTTATTTTACCAAAATTTTATTTAATAAAATTTTTAGCCTGTTTTAAAATCAATATATTTAGAAGTTTTATATTTGTACAGTAACAATGTTAAAGAAATTCAAAATCTTGAAAATGTGCCAAATTTACATAGTTTATATCTCCAAGAAAATCAGATTGCCAAAATAGAGAACTTAAAAAATTTGAAAAAGTTGAAAAAATTGCACATAGGACATAATTGCATTACAGTTTTGGAAGGATTAGAAGAATGTAAGGATTTGGAAGAAGTCCATGTGGAAAAACAAACTATTCCTTTTGGAGATAATTTTTGTTTTGATCCTAGGACTATTTTAAATCTCTCAGTAAGTTTTTTTATTTAACTTTTATACATACACATTCTTGATTTTTTTCTGGAATGTTCACATGTCCCTAAATCCGCCCATGCATATAGAGCTTTTGTGTGTAAAAATGTTTTATTTTTTTAATATATATTATGAGTGAGAAATAGAGGCTCAAAATAGGGCTATTTCAAAAAAAAATAATATTTTTAAAGTGCTGTAAAAAATGCATAAATAATTATTTTTGTTCAAAACTTTTACAGCATTAGTACTTATATAGTACTTTCTACAAAAAAAAAATGAACCCCTAAGTTGGCCCTATACAAAAATATTTTAACATATTTTAAATTTTTTGTGGAAAAGTGTTTTAGACAACTTTTACAGCATATAGTACTTATATAGCCTTTTCCACAAAAAAAAATTGAACCCCTAAGTCAGACCTATAAAATATTGAAATTTAAGTCGTGATTTTGTTGAATAGAATTCAAAAAAGTCAAACTTTGGATGCCATTTTAACATATTTTAATTTTTTTGGGGAAAAAGTATTTTAGACAAAAAAAAGGTAGGCCAATATATTGGCCTAGCAACTATAGTTGCTTAAAAAACTGGCTTTGTTTCATATTACAAACTCTTTTAACAACCAAGAAATATCAATTTTTCCAACATACAAAAATCAGAAAAATTCAAATTTGGGAGAGTGACCACCCCCAAACGAAGCAATATAAAAATTAAAAAAAAAATGTTTTTATAGTACACACAAAAAATTAATTTATTTGGAAGTGGTCGAGCACCCAAATAATTGAAAATCGGGCGGTTTTCAATGGATTACGTCAAAGATTGTTATCACACAAAATTAAAAAAATTGGATCACCGACGAACTCGACTAGTCAATTCCTATGTATTTTGGACTGAAATGCGACAACTTAGACTATCTTTTGGCATATATTTGATATTTTTGGCTTTTAAATTATGGTCAGGGGGCATATGCCCTATGAGGGAGTTTTTTTTAATAAAAGGTCGTGTGATACATCATTTTAATGAATAAAAATTCTTTATTTAGCCGATCATATATTAGAAATTAAAAAAAAAAAGAATTTTTTAGTCATTTTCTTTAAAGATGTTGATTTTTTATTTTTTTTTACCATTTTTTCGAGATCTCTAGCAATGCTAATAAATGATGATCATATTTTTGTTTGTATTTTTTAGAATTCTTTACAAATACTGGACATTTCTCACAATAAAATAATGTCGTTGTCCTATTTAAGCCCCCTAAGATATCTTCGAGTAATAAATGCGGGCCATAACGAGATAGACGACATTAATGACGTACTTAATGTAATGAGACACTGGATTTACTTGAGTAATGCCACTTTTATTGGTAATCCATTATCCAAAAAACATAGATACAGAGAATCTATTATTTACAATTCCTATCAACTAGGTAAGTTCATGCAAAGACACTGTTAAATATATACATTATATTAATTTTAAAGTAAAAAAATGACGTTTTAACAATATCTCGAAATTTTGACATTATCTCGAGATTATAACCTTATTTTGAAATTATGACATTATCTCGAAATTATGACATTATCTCGAAATTATGACATTATCTCGAAATTATGACATTATCTCGAGATTATGACATTATCTCGAAATTGTGACATTATCTCGATATTATAACATTATCTCGAAATTATGACATTATCTCGAAATTATGACATTATCTCGAAATTATGACATTACCTCGAAATAATGACATTATCTCGAAATTATGATATTATCTCGAAATTATGACATTATCTCGAAATTATGACATCTTGAAATTCTAACTTTATCTCATATATGTCATATAAAAATTTTGCCTCAAAATATCGTCATAATTTCAAAATATTTTCGGATTTACATTATCTTAAAAAAATTCATAATCTCTAAATATTTACATGTATATCTTAAAATTACCAAGCAGAAATACATGGCTTCGACGAAAAATGAAAATTTCAACATGTCAAGATTTTGAGATATACTTTTAATCTTAGTTTAACATTTCGAGATAAAATTTCAGTTTTGTCCAGGCCATTACAAACTTGTGATAATAATTAGGTAGTTATAATTTTAACGTTTTTTGAACGGGATCCTCTCTTTGTTCATTGACATCTACAATAGAAACTTATTTGGAAAATTAAATTTTCAGAAATATTATAAGAGATACACTTACCCTTAATTTCTTGATTTTTTTCAAATTCATCCAATTCAGCTGCAGAACATAAGGGTGTATCTACATAAATGGTATGGTCAAATTTCGCGTAATTTGTTTCATAGCTTTGGTTCTTTTCGTTATAACTGATAATTGATTCAAATCTTTGACCCCAAAGAATCTAAAAAAATTATACAGGTATAAATGCACTTTATTCATAAAAATGGATTTATAGCGGGTGAGTTTCAATCCATGGACACCCCCTAAAATTAGATTGTTTTCAATCCGATCAAAGCAATTTTTTAGGGGGTATCCATGGACTAAAACTCACCCTGTATCTTGAAAAAAAAATAGACTTTATTGTTGAATAAAAGTTTTAGTGATTCTGGGTTTGCTGACCAAACCATAATTATCTAAAAATTTTATCTCTTTATACAGGGTTATTCAGAAATAAGTTCGGTAAATTTAAAAGGTGGTTCTACGTTAAAAAATATAAAAAACGTTCCTGTAAAGGTTGGTCCGGAAATGAGCCCTAAGGGAGCTACTACCCTCCTAAGGGTCCAACCAATATTTTTTAAAGTAGCATCACCTCTTAAATTTCTCGAACTTATTTATGAATAACCCTGTACAGGCTGATTCAGAAATAAATTAAAAACTCTTAAGGGTAAAGTATTTTTTTACCTCACTTGAAAGATAGCTTGTTCGTGCCTGTGTGGTTTGTCCAGTACTCTCTACAGTACCTTCCAGTACCACAAAAATCTCAAACCTCTCTTTCAACATTTCCACTGCAGATAAGTAATAAAATGGCGACTTCTCGTTTATTTCATGGACCACTGTTGCAGGCCAAATAACAAATAAATTACCTACAAAGACAGTTATTTTTAATTTTAATTGAAATTATAAAAATATTAATTATTTTTCTGTTAATAACCCAGCCACATAAAAAGAAAGAAAAGGTGCGGAATTTTTTAGGAGCCTTTTTGTATTTCTATGCATTTTGAGGTGTTGAAACCTCAAAAAATCCTATTTTGGAGTATGAAAATAACGTTTTTTGGGTTTATTTTTAAAACTAATAGGATAAGGTGCAATTTTGACCTAAAATCCGGATTCAGCGCCTTAAAATACATAGAAATACAATGGTGTCTGAAAATTTTCTTAACCTTATTTTTTGTGTGGCGAAAGAAAGTAAAAAAAGGTCAAGAATTTTTTTCGGAGACCCTTGTATTCCTAAATTCCTAAAGAAGTTTTTTTTTTATTTTTTTCATATTATTTAGCTAATTATTGATTGTATTAATTGGTAATAATTATAATTAATTATATTTGATAAATAAAAAGTTATTTAAAGCTATTTTATTGGGTTTAATTAGTAAAAAATTGAATAAAGAACTAAAACATCAAAAGTTTATAAAATTTACTCCTACTAGGAGAGAAAAAAATATTATTGTTATAGGTGAAGAAAATTAATTTCACAGTCTGAATACATGATAAATAATGGTATGTTCTAAAGCTAGTAGTGAAATAGTATATTCTTTAACTAGTATGGAATAGACAATATTCCGCGCGAGCGGAAAGTTTGTCATACAAGCCGGCAGGCGAGTATGACGGTCCCGCGAGTGCGGAATGACTATTCCATACGTGTTGTAGACTATACTTTTTCTTCGACTGCAAATATGAAACACTGTATGGCTTTAAACTGCAGACAAAGTTAAAAACAATGTTTTTTGTGACTCGACATTGTTAATGCAACAAAACACATATTTTTAAATAAAGCAATTAATGTTATTTAATAATTTTATCAAATCAGTAATTAAAAAAGATTTTTATTTAATTTTAGCACATATTTACAAATTATAATGCAAAAATTGAAGGTTATATCAGATTGTTGTGACAGATATCAGGTTTAAATATTTAACAATAGATAGAGCAGTTTTAATTTTTTGAACTAAATTGATAAAAAACTGGTCAAATATTAAGAAAAACTAATAAACTTTATGTAATTTTAACGCAAAACTTTAAATTGCATTAAATTATTCAATATTTTATGGTAAAACATATATATTTTTGCTAATTTTGCTAGAGTTTTTTTTTACTTTTATAAACAAAAGATGACACTACATGTGCTCATTCTAACAGTTGATACGGAATATTCATACCGTATCTAGAGCTAGAATGGATTCATTCTGTGTTTGAAAAGTGTGTGTATTTGCTTACATTCTAAAGCAGTCGTAGAAAAATTATATACTATAATACATTACCATCGCTACCATCAGCAACCAAATTTAACTCAGTGCGAAAATGTCTCAAAAGTTCACCTTCTGGAGTTTTTTTAATATGGACCAACTGGGCGCGAATGCTTGCACCAATCACGTGACGTTTTTGTAAATCACCAACTCGGAACATAAGACATAAGCTCCCTTCACGTTGGGAAACTACAGCGTTTTTGGAAAAGAGTATGGTTTGGGAACGTTGTTTGGGACGGGTCATTTTTGCGTACACTATGCCCACCAATAAGGCATCTATCATCAGCCCTAAAAAAATATACAGGGTGTCTCGAAAACATATCGACAAATTTTCAGGGGGAGTCGGGGACATCAAAACAAACATTTTTTGTCCGCCATTTTGGCAGAAAGACGAAAAAATGGTTTTGGGACTTTTGTTTTTTTATCGATAAATAATTATTATTGATTATTATTAATTAACAAAAAATGTTCAATAAGACATTAAAAAATCACTTTTACATCGGCACTTAGTGCTACTAAGAGTGCCGATGTATTGAAATCTTCGCCGAAAAGTCAAAATCTTTAACCACGTTTTTTCACATTTCTCGCATTTTATACTATTCTAAGTCGAAATCAGTAAAAAAAATTTTTGCGTCCGTCTGTCTGTCTGGGTGTAAGCTCTCTAACTCCATTTCTACATGAGATATCGACTTGCTGTTTTTTGCATATTGTTTCTTATCGTATTCCGAAGAGCTAATTAATTAACGATTGGGGGTAAAAACAGGGTAAAACTTCTATTTTTAGCGTTTTTTGTTTATAATTAAGGCAATTATTATTGTATTTGGTTAATTTAGCACTTATATAAAAGATAATTTTAAATTGGTCAAAAAATGTTATAAACAACGTTTTCCTAAAACGCATTGTTTTCGAGATATTGGCGTTTAAAGCAGTAAAAGTTTTTTTTTAGCATATCTCACATATTTATAACCCAATTTCAAAAAATTATATTTTAAATAAAAGCTCTTTTTAAGCCATATAAAAAATGTTATATACAGTTTTTTGCTATAATATAATGTTTTAAAGATACAGAATTTAAAATCAAACAAAACACCTAGTTTGAAATTTGCAAACTAGATGGCTCTAGTGTACAATAATGCCGATGTTTTGACAGAGTGCTTGCAACGTTTCATCTAGTTTGTTAATATATTAAACATTGTCGCAAATGAACCGTTTGGGCTTTATATCAGTTAAATTCTTTAAATAATATCCAAATGCCTAAATACTTAAATTAATTTTTTAATTATTTGAAGTTTATTTTATTTATAAATAAATGATTGTACAATAATTGTTAAAAATGTTACCCAAAATGGACTTTTGCGGAAATGAGATGAAAAAAGGTAAAATTAAATGAAAAATGAGATAAAAATTTAAATGATCAATTTTATGAAAAATAATATAAAAAAAATTAATTGAAAAAATGAAAGCGTTAAAAAAAATAATTTTATCCAATACATACAGATAATAAGACAATTACCAGCTTTATTTTAAATAGATAAACTCAATTATAACCCCCGCGTGGCTTTTACTTTATTGAGTGGATAATTATTTATTTTACCCACTCAACTATCACTTGTCAAATTATTTTCTTGTAAATGTCATTAAAATTTTTAATAAAAATATGAATTCCTAAGCTATTTATTGGATAAAACCTTGTAAGGCCCTCATGGATAAACCGATATTGCCCTCTCGAAAATTAACCTGCTTGGCTGACGCCTCGCAGGTTAATTTTCTCATGGGCAATATCTTACTTTACCCACTAGTACCATAAATAACTATTACCTGTAATACACTGTGCACAGAAAATAAAAATAGCTTCAGGACATTCCTCATTTATGGTTCTAACTCCATATCCCTGACTAAACTGGGTTTCAACACTGAACAGAAAACTGGCCGTAAAACCATAAAGATTTAAAACACAGGGCTGCCAATTTTTGTCAGAAATATGTAAAGGTTGTAAATCTCCATGGGTGAATGCTATTAGCCAATAAAGAAGGGCAAATACTACAAAATATAAAAAAAATAATTACAATAGTTTTTTTTAATTTTTTTAACCCAAAATCACACTTTGTTCTAAGCTTACTCCTAGAACGTTCTAAGAAGGTGAGAATATTCTTAGAAACTGATTGGAATATTATTAGATTTTTTCTGATTAGTACTTACCAACGAAATAACAACTCTTCTCTCTAGAATACGCATACCGTTAATATAAAATATCGCCAACATCTCGGTTTGGTTGTAAACAAATAGTAGGTATATTCAGGCCTGAATAATAACAGTTACCACTAACTGTTATTGTTGTCTCTGTTAGAACAAAGCTGTGCGAGTAAGACAGACAAATGTATATGTTGGCTACGTTTTTGTCAGTTTTTACAAATGTAATGCCTATTCTGGAGAGAAGAGTTATTAGTTCGTTGATATTTACTCTGACAACTTATCAGGGTAAATACTAAATTTTTAAAACAAAATAATAATCCCAGCGGAGAACTTCAGGTACCTAATTACTTAAGTAAGCTATTGGCTAAAATTTAAGTAGTTATCTCAAACCGTTCTTGAGTTATCATGGTTAAACAGATAGACAGACAGACATTCACTCGGACAGACATAATTTTTACCTAGCCAGTATGCAAAAAATCCTACTGCAAATATCATAAGTGTCCATCTCCATTGCGTGTCCACTAAACTAGTAAAAATATCGATAAAAAATCGGATACTTTTTTTCGACATTTTTGATTGGTAAATGTTGCACTCGCCATTTTTAAAAATCGCTCTACGTTTTAGTTTTCGTAAGCCTATTGGTCTCAATAAAGTGCTGAAAATAATTTTAACTTTATACAGCCTGTTCCAGAACTCGCGTACAGAAATTTGAAGGTATATTAAAAACCCTCTGGAAAATATGAAAAAAAATTCAAAAAAAATCCATCTTCAATACTAATTAAAAAGGAAGCTATTTAATCTGACCAATCCTGTTGCTGATGTTAAATTACCTACAACTTAGTTTCTCCCTATTTATTAGTAACTGTGGTTGCATTTTAATTGTTGACGCGTGTATTGTTTGAGACTTTCAACTTTAGAATCTTTTTAGGTTATTATATTTTGACAAAACCGACAGAGGCTATCAAATATTCTATTTTTATAGGGTCAGTCCATCCGGCGGTGGTTTTTTGACATTAATAAATATTTATGTGACATTAATCACCATGTCAACATACAGAATATGTACCTGCAATAATTAAATTTGATTCCATAGTTACAAATTCAACGTTTAAAGGTAATTTAACATCAGCAACAGTATTGGTCCACTTAAAGCGTTCTTATTTTGGAATTGAACAAAGATGGATTTTTTTTTGACATTGTTTTAATATTTTTCAGAGGGTTTTTAATAAACCCTCAAATTTCTGTACGCGAGTTCTGGAACAGGCTGTATTTTGCTATGAAAAATTTACAATTAATTAATCTGTAAAAAATAAGCAATTTTTATAGGTGAAACTCGAGCCTTCGCTAAAATTGCAAAAAATTATATTACCTACAAAAAAAAAAATGGGAGGGTGCACTATCTATGAAGGGCTATATTTTTATCAAAATTTACTAAAAGAATACAGTGCATATCTTAGCTCCGCCCCTCCCCTTTTAACTTTTTTTTAAACTTTTTTTGAAGGTGTAGAATTTTTATTTTTTTTGCTAAAAAAGCGTTTTTTTTTGGATTTTTTTTTAATTTTATTTATATCATTTAAAGCTAGTTTAAAACTATATTTTTCGTCAATTTATCATACAATGAATCACTAAACAAATAAAATTGTTTTTTTAACAAAATTTTCATTTTCAAGACTTTTTTTAACCCCTTTGCATTAAATAATTAAAAATATATGGACGAACAGAGAGATAATTTTATTAGCTTCAAAATAATGTGTCACATGACCCCCTTTCTATTGAAAAAAAAACCCTTTTACCCCTGCCTCCATTACTCCCCCTAAACATATCAAATATATTCCACCCCCAACCACGCTCGGTTTGGGAAAATTCACTCTCGAAGTGTGAAGTAAGGTTTGGACTTTTGGGAAATTGGTTTATCAGTAATTTTATTAGTTGGGAAAATTAGAGTAGTACAGTTGCTAATTTGCTTAATTTTTTGTTCCGGGGTAAAGCTTTTTTTGCAGTAAATTTATTAGTTGGAAAAATAAAAGTGGTTCAGTTGGGAATTTTGTTAAATTAATTTTTGCATAGCTTTTTTTTGAGTTGGGAAATTTCTCAACTTTTAGTTGGGGAATATTTGATTTACATCCCCCCCCCCCACCCCAAATCAAATCAAGTTAAATCAATTTTATTTACCACAAGGGTACAAATGTACATATCGCATGTCATACAGAATTTATATTACGTAAAGTACTTCTAGAGAGACAAAGGGACTCGTCTTCCGGTGATAAGAAGTTACTTATACACACAAATATATATACAAACCTATAAAGGCATATACAAATACACATTTTTATTTAAAAAAAATACAACAAAACAGCTAGGCTGTAAAAAAAAATTAAAAAAACATAAAATACGTGCAACGGTCCCCCTAAAACTCTACAAGTAAAGAGTAAAAAAAATCTTTGGATCACACCTGCTATGACCCCATGGGCGATTAACCTCGCTCTATATTAAGTGTAATTTTACATACCCACTACGTTCGTAAGTTAGTTCGTTCACTCTATCTGTCATTTCTGTAATATTTTCCAAACCAATTATTATAATTTGAAACACACTGAGACCAAATTCATGTAAAAATTATATTTTTAATTAAAAATTTAGTTCATTATTTATTAGCATTTACAAAATATACATATTTTTGTTTGAAGATTAATAAATAATTTCCTGGTAACATAATAAATTAAACATACATATTTATTATCTAGCATTTTTTTTGCAAAATTTTAAATGGTGACAGCATACACTCCCTGTAAAAACGGTCCTGCCACATCTTATCAAAATCCTATGGGATTTTAATAAGATTAAATGGGCTTTGATAGTTTGCGTAGGATTTGATGGGACCGAGAATGGTACTTCCGTAAGATTTTAAAGGATTCTATTTCAAAGTGACGAAAATGCTAACAAAGTTTATCAAAAACCATGAAAACCTTCTTGATGGCATATTTCCTACAATTTCCTACTTTATTGATTGGATTTTCGTGAGATTTCATAGGACCATTTACGTAAGATATGATGGGACGTTTTTTACAGTGCTGAAAAACATATAAATTAATTTCTCTGAAACTACTTACTGTCAGCAGGGGTAAATTTGGACGTCTACGTTTACCCCTTATTACGGTATGTTTTTTAATTTTAGCTACCTTGGATGGAAAAACAATTACAGAGTCAACAAGAACTTTTATTAAACGTTTCGAAGATGAAAAATTGTTATATGGTGGAAAAAAATCAGTAAATTTAGCGGAAGTTGTTCCAGGTATGCAGCTTCTTTTAGAGACTATCTCACTTATTTATCAAAACAAACATATTTTTATTTTAGGTCTTCCAAAAAACTACCCACATACGCTACAAAAGGCAGTATCTGCATCAATTTTGAAAAATAAGAAGGATTTAGCTGAAGATTTATCAACTTTTGATGAGGCTAATGCTGTTTATATTCCATGGAGAAAAAGTAATTATATTTATGCAGATTTTTTCTTGAAATTTCAACTAAATATTTTTTTTTTGAAAATGGTCAATATTTAGTTTATTTTTTCAGTTTCTTCAAGACCAATGCCCAAGGTTAGAATGCCAAAACTTAATATTAACAAGCCTACCAGGAAACAACAATGCAGTAGTGCAGTATCAGTCAAAAAATTTCCATAAAAAATTGTTTTCCACTTTTAAATTATATTTATATGTTTGCCAAGAACTATTTTTATACTCCATACTTTTTTTTGTTTTAAATAAACTAATTTTACTAAAAATTGTTTTTTTTTTTTTTAATTTAAAATAACGAAATTAACAAAAATTAGATATAGTTAAAAACAAGCATCATATGAATGGGACAGCCCAGAGTCTTGACCCCAGATCTACTTTGGATTTTTCCTTTGTTTGGAAAGTTTTTCCCTCTCAAAATCTCAAAAATCGAATGTATGCAAATTCAAATACTTTAATCACTTGGAGCAAAAAAAATTGTGAAATAATCGCATTTTTGATTAGTCAGGCAACAAAGCAAAGAAATAATTATTATTACGTCTTTGCAACAAAGGGTTAAAGGGAAAAGAAAAAGAATGAGATTGGTTGGTTGGATTGCCTAGGCAGCTAAAACCAAAAAGACTCACGGGTGGGTGTTCTGTGCTCACGAAGAAGAAGCAGAAGAAGAAGAATATTGGTATTGTCAAGTTTTTGAGGTTATGTTTGTAGTTTGTAAATAAATCGTAGTTTTTTAATGAAATTATGGCGAATCGAACTGTAAAAGATGCAAAATCTGTCCACGGAACGAATCCACAGTATTTGGTTGAAAAAATTATACGATCAAGAATATACGACTCAAAATATTGGAAAGAAGAATGTTTTGCACTTACAGCAGAATTACTGGTAGATAAAGCCATGGAATTACGATATATCGGTGGTGTTTTTGGGGGTAATATAAAACCCACACCATTTCTTTGTTTAATTCTAAAAATGCTACAAATTCAACCAGAAAAAGATATTGTTGTCGAGTTCATAAAAAATGAAGAATTCAAATATGTTAGGGCCTTGGGAGCTTATTATATGCGACTCACAGGATCATCACTTGACTGTTACAAATATCTAGAACCTTTATACAATGACAACAGGAAGTTAAGGCGCCAAAATCGACAATCCAATTTTGAACTTGTTCATATGGATGAGTTTATCGATGAATTACTAAGAGAGGAACGAGTATGTGACGTCATTCTGCCTCGCATTCAATCTAGACACATTCTTGAAGAAACAAATGAAATAGAAGCAAAAGTATCTGCACTCGAAGACGATTTTGATGAAGACCTCGAAGAGTTAGAAGAAGTACAAACCTACATATTAGACGAACCTAAAGAAAAGGAAAAGAAAGATCGTGATAGAAAAAGAGATAGGAGCAAATCAAAGGAAAGAGAGCGTAAAAGAAGCAGAAGTAGGGAAAGATATGAGAAAAAGAAAGACAAGGAAAGCAGACGCGAAAGAAGGGAAAGAGACAGAGATGATTATAAAGATGATCGTAACAGAGACAAAGACAGAGAACGTAAAGAAAAACGTGAAAGGAGAGAAGAAGAAAGAAGACGGCATTGATAATCTTAAATTTATGCTTTATTTTAGATTACATACAACATATTTAAGTAATACTAATAAAATTAGTTCTAAACATTATAAGACATAATAAAGAATTTAAATTAAATAAACTTTTTTATTAAAATTATAGTAACAAAAAAAAACAATAATAATTTTGTGATTATCACAGTATCTTATGCTTATCTATATACAAATTAATTATTACTAAATATAACACAGAACCAACAAGAATTACTAATAACTCTAGCACATTAATAGACCATGTCCTAACCAATCAACCAAATATTGAAGTTTGTGTTCATGATACACCAAAAATATCTGATCACAGTATTATTTCTTTAAATTTTTGTAATCAATATGAAGTATCTAATAAATTAATAAAAAAAAACAGAAACTTTTGTGAACACAAACTCCAAGAAATAAATAACAAATTATTGGATATTAGGTGGTCAACTACTGAAAGTAATGTTGATGTGTTATACGAGTCTTTTTTTAATACTTGCTTGGACATAGTAAATGAAGTTTCTCCACTAAAAACTATGCATTTGAAGCCAGGTATCATTCCATGGTATGATAACGAGATAAAAAATAAAGCAAAACAAAGAGATGATGCTTACAAGAGTTTTAGGAATACGAATTCTGAAAATGATTGGCGTAATTATAAAATTTTAAGAAATGAGATTGTTAATCTTCTGAAAGCTAAAAAACAAAGATATTTTCAAAATAAAATTGATAGAAACCGTAATGATTCCAAAGCATTATGGAAAACTCTTAAAGCTCTTGTACCATCAAAAAATGCAACTAAAACATCATCCTATGTCAAATTTAAAATAAATGACTGTACTATTGTTTCTAAGAATTCTATTGATATAGCAAATAATTTTAATAAATATTTTGTTGAAAGTGTTTGTGAAATAGCAAATTCTATTGAAGTTGCACAAAATTGGTCACATCATGATCTTCCAGTTATAGATTCTAATATAAGTAAATTTAAATTATTAAACATGGATGAGCTTAAAAGTATGGTTAGGGCTCTGGACAACAAATGTAGTACACATGATGTTCTTGGTGGAAAACTTCTAAAAAATATATTTGATACAATAGGTGGACCCCTATTAACCTTTATCAATATGTCATTAAAAAAAGGTGTTGTCCCCAAAGTGCTTAAACGTAGCTGTATAACACCAATTCCAAAAATTGTTAATACAAACGAAGCTATTAATTTTAGACCCATAAATACCCTTCCCACTGTGGAAAAATTATTAGAGAGAGTTGTTTATAAACAATTAGTTGAGTATTTTGAAAAAAATAAATTATTTTTCGAAAATCAGTCTGGATTCAGGGCCAGACACTCTTGTGAGACCTCCCTACAACTGACTATCACTGAGTTTTTTAAAATGTTAGATAAACATAAATTTATTATAGCTGTCTTCATTGACCTAAAGAGAGCATTTGAAACAATAGATCGTAAAATTTTAATAAAGAAATTAAAATATTATGGCGTTACTGGTGATGTAATAGAGTGGATTATAAATTACCTTAGTGATAGACAGCAGTTTACAAGGGTGGATGGAGCTGAATCCTCTGATATTGACATCGAACTAGGTGTACCACAGGGGAGCATATTGGGACCACTGTTGTTCATCATATACATTAATGATATTAATTCCAAACTATTATACGACTTTTTGAACCTGTATGCCGATGACACACTGATCGCAATATGCTCTTCCAACCTGATTGATGCAATAAACAGAATGAATGAATTATTAAAAGCACTAGAGGGCTATTTTAAAATAAATAAGTTAAAACTTAACCCTAATAAAACAAAGGCCATGGTAATTGCTGGTCCGCGTGTGGTCAAAAATATCAACACTGAAAATATCAATCTGTATGTTGAAAATGAAAAAATTGAAATTGTTTCAGAAATAAAGTACTTAGGCGTGGTAGTAGATAATTCTTTAGCATTTAAAAAACATTTTGAATACATCAAGAAAAAAATTTCAAAAAAATTATTTTGTTTCTCAAGGATTTCCGCAAATTTAGATTTAAAAACTAGGATTAACGTTTACAATGCAATAATATTACCGCATTTTGATTTCTGTGCTACGATTTTGTACCTTTTGGATATTAGCAGTAGGGCTGAATTGCAGAGGCTTCAGAATCGCGGCATGCGAATCATTCTCAGATGTAGTATGTTAACGCCAATCAGTGTAATGCTTAATACTCTACAGTGGTTTAATATAAATGTAAAAACATACTACTGTTCAATGGTATTCATATATAAAGTATTAAATGGCTTGACGCCTACGTATTTTAATAAATTTATAACTTTTAATAATGAAATTCATGATCATTATACCAGATCAAATGCAAATATTCACATTGTTAGAACAAATAATAATAGAACTATGAATAACCTATTTTTCAAAGCACTCAATGAATATAACAAGTTACCACTAGAAATTAAAAGCTCTGTATCTCTGAATTCATTCAAACATAAACTGAAAAATACATTGGTTACTTAATTTTAATTTGTGATATGTATATTGAATTTTAAATTGTGATATGTATATTTAAAATAGTATATTATATTGTGATATATTAGCAAGAATGTATTAGGTTACCTATTTTTGAAATAAATATTATTATTATATAAATATAACTTGGAATAATAAACCCATAAAAAGTTTTCATACTAAAATTTTTAAGTTGTAAAAATTTGGTACAGAATAAAGAATGGCTTTATGCATTTTTTATAATTTTTAATACAATGCAATAAATTCATTATTAATAATTGTTTATATATATTTTTTTATTTCTTGAATTATTCAAGATACTGAAAGATATGCAAAACAATAAAAAAAAACATGAACAAATTGCTTTTTAAACAACAAAGGGACTGTCCCTATATTACGTAACGCGCCTAGGGGGGGGAGTCAGAGAAATTGTTATGTTATGTTATGTGACAGAAGGGAGGGGGGGTCTAGGTAAACGTTACGTAACGGAATTTAATAAATTTAATGTTTATTTCCTAAGCTTGGCAGATGTATTTTTATTTCAACATAAATTACTATTTAGTGGCTCATAATTCCCTTTTTCAAACAAAAATTGACAAAACTATGCATATTTAAATAATATTGTAATCAGTAAAAAAAACTGTTGACATTGATATTAAAAAAAAAAATCTTACGGCCCTGTTCTTGCGTGATCTTGCCGATGAATCATCGGCGATGATACATTTTCGCGCGGATTGTGTACTCACAGAACACCAATGTGTGTATAGTATTTTGTGTACCTGTGCATAAACAATATACGTGTTATATGTAACACTCAGTGTAAAAAGAGGTACCTAGTATTTTTCCCTGTGTGATATTGATTATGAATATTTTTTGAAGTTTGACTGATTTTTTCGTGTAATTTTTTTTAAGGGTATTATATACTATATTTTAGGTTCATGTCTGTTTTGTCGAGAAAAACGAATCAATAGTGAGAATACAGTTAAATTTATTGCGAAACAAAAATTTTATATTGTTACGTGTTACACAGGGGGGGGTGTTGGTAAATGTCACAGTTTGTTACACAAGGGGGGGAGGGGTCAATTTTTTTGAAAAATTGCGTTACGTAATATATGGACAGCCCCAAACATTCTATAATATAAAATATGTATACATTTACAAAATTAAAATGTAGGCGCATTTAAATGAAATAATCTATCTTCTCGTTTTTTAATCCAAGCCAAAAGTTTCTCCACTAGTCTTATAGCATTTGCAGTATCGATTAAAGGCTCGAAAACTGCATACAGCTCAAAACCTTTCGTGTCCCAAGCAAGCACAGTTTCCTGAGAAGTTTTCTCACAAACTAACTTCAGTGGTCTTGTACTACAATGGAGTCTGCTATGTGCTCTTTTGTATATCTCTATCAAATGCTCAGAATTTTTTGTATACGGTGGGCCCAACGTTGGCTGGTGAAATTGAGCAGTAGATTTACATTTATACAAGTAATGCCTTAATTCTGGAAACCCTGCGGCCATACATGTGTCTTCTTTTGTATTTAAAGATTCGTTAATGGCTTCCATACAGTTTACCCTCCTTAGTTTTTCCACAATCTTTTGCTTAGCTTCGCTAAGGACATGAAATACATCTCTCTCTACGGTTAGGAGCAATAAACAAGCTTGGCAATCTTCTGATAAGTATGATATGTGTCCATATAAGAAGCCGCTAGAATCAAACCGAGGTAAGCACAAAGGAGTCCAACTTTCAGAGTTTTTAAGACTTTCTGAAGATTGTACCAGGTTAAAAATTAAATGTAAGTCTGCTGGATGCAAACAATATTTTTTCATTCTGACCAAAGTTATAAGTCTGTTATCTGCCAGTAAAATAGCAAATACAAGATTTTTTATTTTACTACATGCTCCTGTGATGGCAGATGTCACTTGATCTCTAACGGAAGATGGTAAAGGTAGGCACTGCACAGCGCCCAGAGTAAATGAAGGTTCTGTTTCAGAAAAATTTAATAAATGGTCTATAAGTCTTTCAACTCCAGAAAGTAATCTTCGTAAATCATAATTCTGTCTTTGTTCATAGATTTTATTTAGTCTTGTTAGGGTTAGTGTACTTGTTATTTGATTGAAAACATAACTGAAACAAAATAAAAGAAAATTAAAAAAAATACAATAAATAAACTGAAAATGTTTTTAGAATTCGTTTGTTATTTTTATAATTAGTTTGCATTTATTTTGGGTGATTATGAAAAAGTAAACCCCAAATGTAATATTTAATGCGCATTCGCCAAAACTGACAAAAATATTTACGACCATATGTAAATTTTTCGGGGGAAAGCACTAATGAAATGTTATGTTTGTAAGGTCCTATTAACATACAAAATTAGAGCAAAATCGCTACAAGAAAATTGATTTTTTTGATTTTTGTTCATCAGTATTTGCGACAGTAGAGGATAAACTAAGAAAACTCCCCTAAGCAATTTCTAAAAACCTTAAGTTGATTTCTTCTCTCCAAGGTTGCTCAAAAATAAAAATTACAAAAAAACTACTATTTATACTTATTTCAAGATTTAAAACTAGATGAAACGTTGCAAGCACCCTGTCAAAACATCGGCACTATTGTACACTAGAGCCATCTAGTTTGCAAATTTCAAACTAGGTGTTTTGTTTGAGTTTAAATTCTGTATCTTTAAAACATTATATTCTAGCAAAAAACTGTATATAGGGCTTAAAAAGAGCTTTTATTTAAAATATAATTTTTTGAAATCGGGTTATAAATATGTGAGATATGCTAAAAAAACCTTTTACTGCTTTAAACGCCAATATCTCGAAAACAATGCGTTTTAGGAAAACGTTGTTTATAACATTTTTTGACCAGTTTAAAATTATCTTTTATATAAGTGCTAAATTAACCAAATACAATAATAATTGCTTTAATTATAAAGAAAAAACGCTAAAAATAGGAGTTTTACCCTATTTTTACCCCCTTACCCCCAATCGTTTACCCCCAAAATCTAATCAGCTCTTCGTAATACGATAAGAAACAATATGCAAAAAACCGCAAGTCGATATCTCATGTAGAAATGGAGTTTACACCCAGACAGACAGACGGACGGACGCAAAAATTTTTTTTACTGATTCTGACTCAGAATGGTCTAAAACGTCGAGAAATGTGAAAAAAAACGTGGTCAAAGATTTTGAATTTTCAGTGAAGATTTCAATACATCGGCACTCTTAGTAGCACTAAGTGCCGATGTAAAAAATACTTACTGTAACTGTGTTATTAGCTGAGGTATAGTTTCTTTTGTTTTGGATACAGCTACCATGATTAAAGGTTTCTTAACTAGGAATAAAAAATGAGTATCTCCAGCATGCATACTTTTTATACAGTCATCATTATTTGACTGTACAAAACTGACTAGCGTTTGCATTACTCCAAATAACCAGGCCAATTTATCTTCATTGCCATATCTAAAAAAGCACAAGAGTTTCTGGGTTATTCTATTTCTAAGATTTCATGGCTTAATTTGAACACATGGTTTTATCCAATACATACAGATAATAAGACAATTACCAGCTTTATTTTAAATAGATAAACTCAATAATGACCCCCGCGTGGCTTTTACTTTATTGAGTGGATAATTATTTATTTTACCCACTCAACTGTCACTTGTCAAATTATTTTCTTTTAAATGTCATTAAAATTTTTAATAAAAATATAAATTCCTAAGCTATACATTGGATAAAACCTTGTATGGCACTCATGGGTAAACCGATATTGCCCTCTCGAAAATTAACCTTACTTTACCCACTAGTACCATAAATAACTATTATCTTTATTTTACAGAGCAGTAGAAAACAAAACCTTAAAATTTGTTTTTAAATACATTGCATTATTTTTAAACTTATTATACCTTGAGTAAATAGGCTTTCCTGCCATACTCAACACAAAAACATGTTTTTTCTTGGAAGTCCAATCTCTGTTCTGCGAATAATCATCATCATCACTATCACTTTCCCTTGAATTGTTACCTTCTTCTAAGTTTTCACTATTTACAGTATCTATAGCAGTTTCGTCTGATATGCTCAATTCATTTAAATGTTTAATTTCTTCTAAGCTAGAGCTCATTTGCTCTAAATTATCACAAGAGTCAGTTGCCACCAGAACACTCTCACTGGCAGCTCCGGGTTCAACTTCCATTTTACTATGATTATTTTAACTCTACTTGCTAAATAATATGAACATACACTCTTTTACTTATTAATTAACGTTAATTTACATGATAGCTCTCTTCTTCTTCTTCTTTCCATTTATTTGGCCTTGTATCCCATATCGGCCAGTGGTCTGCGTTTTATTTACCGGGGTGAGATTTTTTTTTTTTTTTTTAACTTTTTTTTTTTTTTTTTTTTTTTCTGTGGTCTTGTCTTCTTCTTCTTTCTTTCTCTTCTTCTTTCTTTTTTTTTTAACTTTTTTTTTTTTTTGTTTTTTTTTTTTTTTTTTTTGTTTTTTTTTTTTTTTTTTTTTGTTTTTTTTTTTTTTTTTCTGTGGTCTTGTCTTCTTCTTCTTTCTTTCTCTTCTTCTTCGTTTTTCTGTGGGAAAGGGATAGGGGAATTATTAAGGGGTGAAAGGAGGTGCTAAAGCTTAATGTTTATAGACTCTAAAAAGCTGACTACAGTTTCTACTACTACTTGCGAGGTATTACTAAGGATTTGTGCTACACTGATTGGGCTTTTTATCATACTACTTAGCTTACGGTATAGTTCATTTATTTGGGCTGCATGCAGGGGGCATTCTAAAAGTATGTGGTGAATGTCGTGTGTACTTCCGCAGGGGCACTCTGGGTTGTCTTCCAGGTGTATACGGTGTAAATGTGATTTTGTAAGGCAATGCCCACTTCTCAAGCGAAGGAAGGTAGTCGTGTGCCTCCGGTCCAATTTTGTTGATTTTATCCAAGGTTTTGTTAAATTTCTGGTATGTGTAGCGAAGAATCTGCCAGAGTAAGCTAACGTTTGAGTAAATTCATTTTCCCATTCTTTCATTTTCATTTGTTTTATTTCTTTTATGAATTCTTGCCAGTGGGTTTTTATTTCAGATGGTCTTTCTAGCGTGGTGCCTATTGTAGCCAGTCTGTCTGCTTCTTCGTTACCCGGTATATTGGTATGGCTTGGAATCCAACAAAATTGTACTGTAGCTCCTGAGTTTTCTAAGTCTAGTATGAGGGTTTTGGAAGTGTATGTAAGGTAGTCTTTTTTGTTTGAATTCTTTGTATAACAGATTTTGTATAATGCGGACCGAGAGTCTGAGAAGATTATATATTTATTTTGTTGTGATGCGCGGAACATATCGGCGGCCAAAAGTATTGCTTTTTGTAGGGCGTAATTTTCTGCGGTAGCAATGGAGAAATGTTTAGGTAGTTTTTCAGCGAATCTGTAATTTGTTGATGGTATGTATATTCCTATTCCGACATTGCCCTCTGAGCTTACTGACCCATCAGTGTACAGAGCTACAAAGTTTTCCCAGTTCTCATTCACATAGGTTAAAAACATGCCTCTATTATCAGTATCTTTTTTAAGGGGAGGGATGTGGATTTTTTTTTTTAGGATGATAGATTGAAATTCCGTGTTAAAAATGGGGATGTTGATAGATTTTTTGATTAATGGAGATTTGTTGAGGTAGAAATCTAGGGCATATATTAGGGGAGGGCGAGTACGGTTAGACCAATACCGACCTCCGTCGTAAAATTCCGCGTATATGGTTATTAACTTTGCTAAGATTGTGCTGTGTTCCATTGAGAAAAGTTTACCTACGTAACGGCATGCCAGCCATTCCCTTCTGGCTGATAGGGGTTGTTCACCCGTCTCAGCCAAGAGGATGTTGGTGGGGGTGGACTTCATGAAACCTCCTATGATCCTGAGGCATTGATATTGGGTTCTTGACAATTTTTGAAGGGATTTTTTGGGAACTCTAAACATGATAGCAAGACAAAATTAGGAAGTTTTGGTGTTTTCTAACCTCACTTTTTTTTATTTGACATTTCGATACCAATGTAAGAAAACTAAAAATTCTTGTTTTGTGTAGGCAACCAATTATACGCTAGATTGTATAAAGGATAAGATAAGTCACAGACCAGATGTACTGATTCAGAATCCCGGGGGACAGCATTGTTTATTATACAGTGCGTGCATTAAGTCTGGAATCACCCGATTAACTTTTTAGTTACAAGTAAAACACAAAAACCCTCGGATTTTTACTTTTAATTTTGCAAATTATGGTGTAATAAAAGTTATTAAAATTTGCACCCCCTTGCACCCTCACCCCCCAACTTTTTTTTTTCAAATAGCAACCTACCCCTTGTGACACTTCGTTGGAAAGGTAATTAAATAAGCTTTCCAACGGTGTATAATAAAGCCTAATTTGGTAAAGGTCCTTCAGCTCTTTGACAGTGGACAGTAAAAAACGGGATTAAAATCGATTAAATAGTAAACATAAAATTGGCCAATAAAAAGAAAAAAAATTGCAT
The DNA here is from genome assembly GCA_958510825.1 of Brachypterus glaber. Taxonomy (NCBI): domain Eukaryota; kingdom Metazoa; phylum Arthropoda; class Insecta; order Coleoptera; family Kateretidae; genus Brachypterus; species Brachypterus glaber. The sequence goes on along the minus strand of OY294049.1, from coordinate 44,784,173 downwards.
TTTTCAACAGGGTATAAAATATTACAATAAGTTTAAAACAACCTTATTTAGATTCTCAGGAAGGTACCAAGTAGGAAATAGGGCAACAATTACCATATTATGCGTAATATTTCACACAAACAATGTTTAAATAAAACATGCGTTTTTTCATAGACCCTTTAACTAATTAGGCTTTATCATACACTGTTGGAAAGCTTATTAAATTACCTTTCCAATGATGTATCACAAGGGGTAGGTTGCTATTTGAAAAAAAAAGTTGGGGGGTGAGGGTGCAAGGGGGTGCCAATTTTGATAACTTTTTTTAGACCAAAATTTGCAGAATTAAAAATATAAATCGACCTGTCTGAGGATTTTTGTATTTTACTTGTAACTAAAAAGTTATTCGGGTGATTCCAGACTTAATGCACGCACTGTATATAGTCGAGTTTTACGTAAAATTTACGTCGTGAATGTAAATCGAGGTGTAAATAGTACAGCATAAGAAGAAAATTAAAACGGACTTTGTGCAAAATAAAACGGGGGAATACAACCCAGGTAGCAAAATAACATGACATTCACGTGAAAGTCACGTTAATATGTGACATGTGATGTTAAGATTGTAGTCTCATTTAACAAGAATGTAGCATGGTGGGGATGTCCTAAGTCCGCCCCTAATAACATCACACAATGACATCCCCCAAATAACGTGTTTGTGACATCATAAATCCACATTCCTGTTATATCTAATATCTTATGGATGCCGTTACTGGTACTTTAATATTTAAATAATATCCTAGGATATTAGCTTTTTCTAAATAAAACCATTAAAAACGCTATAACCCTATAAAAAATCGGGTTTAAAATCAATCATTAATTGAAACAATCACAGATTGAAACAGATAGATTCTAAATACGAAATTGCAGATTAAGCGGAGAATAAATTCCTTTAATCCATGTCCGTGGTCTTGAGAAGCCCGGCAGAGCCCCCTATCCATTGGAAATCGTATAATGTGTATACAATTTCCTTATAATAATTTACTCTATCAACATCATCTTATATCGATTTTTTTGCTTCGAACGTCGGTAAGAAGCAAAATAACATGACATTCACGTGAAAGCCACGTTAATATGTGACATGCGATGTTAAGATTGTAGTCTCATTTAACAAGAATGTAGCATGGTGGGGATGTCCTAAGTCCGCCCCTAATAACATAACACAATGACATCCCGAAAATAACGTGTTTGTGACATCATAATGTTATACATTCCTGTTATATCTAATATCTTATGGATGCCGTTACTGGTACTTTAATATTTAAATAATATTCTAGGATATTAGCTTTTTCTAAATTAAAACCATTAAAAACGCTATAACCCTATAAAAAATCGGGTTTAAAATCAATCATTAATTGAAACAATCACAGATTGAAACAGATAGATTCTAAATACGAAATTGCAGATTAAGCGGAGAATAAATTCCTTTAATCCATGTCCGTGGTCTTGAGAAGCCCGGCAGAGCCCCCTATCCATTGGAAATCGTATAATGTGTATACAATTTCCTTATAATAATTTACTCTATCAACATCATCTTATATCGATTTTTTTGCTTCGAACGTCGGTAAGAAGCAAAATAACATGACATTCACGTGAAAGCCACGTTAATATGTGACATGCGATATATTCACAGCGTTGCTAAATATTTGTTATTAAATAACATGGTTGTCACGTCACACGTGTTACGTTGCAAATGTGATGTTAAAAACATGTTATTTTTCAATATTATGTGATGTTATGATTTAGTTTAAAAATACACCCAAAAGTGATGTTAATTTCTTGTAATATAACATCCCTTGCTACCTGGGTAGGTGGGGCCACATGTTATTTCCTACCACTAACTAAACTTTTTAAACTAATAAAGTCGCCTTCTAGGAATACTAATATTAAAAGGCAGCTGTCTTTATAAGGATATACTACTGTGTGAGTGTGTGAGAGGGTATATATACCCTCACACCCCTTCACGACAAAAGCTCGAATCGTCCCTAAATATAAAATTGTTAAAATGGTCCATCTTTTTATGTACGGACATTTTAATCGAATAATAATAACATTTTAATTTGTTTAAATTATTATTGCGTTAAAACAATATACAGTTTGCAATATCTCATCTAAGTGAAGTGCTTTAAAGCAATTAAATCATATCAAATATATTTTCAATGTTTTAGTTTTCTACTCGTTCATTTATAATAAAAAAATGTTCAGGTAAATTTAATTTATACTAACAAAAAATGCATGTATTATTAGGGTGGACCTTATTTTTTTATTGTTTTAAAATTTTCATTTTGGTGTTGCATTGATTCAAAAGAAGCTTGAGCAAAACGTAAATATTAGTGCTGATATACATATATTTAAAGAAATCCTTTTAAAATACATACAGAAAGAAGTTAAAACAAAACAAAAAGTAAAAAGACATGTTTCTCAATTGTTATTAATTATTTTTTATTGGGGTTTATGAAACCCCAGAGTTGCATTTGTGTATACACGAAATAAGTGTCAGGATCGAGGGCTAAAATCGTGAAATTACGCAAAAATCGTTGAAAATGAGAGGTAAAGCTTTTTTTTTCAGAGGCGAGGGGGCCCGGGAATAAAGTTTCCCCGGGGCCCGGGCTGGCTCTCTCCAGCCCTGGTTCCAGATAGACCAAAATGAAAATTTTAAATAATAAAAAATAATAAGGTCCACACTAATGTATTTCACTATGTATTATACAATAATAGAGGGGTCTAATTTAGGCCTGCGCCAATTGGTTAAAACGTTAACTTTTAAATGGGATTATCTCGGCTAAATCGACTGCTGCGTTCTGATTGGTCAACCGTCAATTTAATCCAGGTTTAAAGTTAAACCATCGTTGACATCGGTTTTACATCGAATCTGTTGATAATTTTATTTTTTTTTTTAGAAAATTTAAATACACTCATCCAAAATCAAAGTTGTCCTACGAACAAAAAATATTTTATGAGAAAAACGGATTTCTTTTAGTCAAAAATAATGTTAGCAATGAAATACTGGATGAGACAAGGTATGTAAAAAAATAGAGTCACTCTATCTACTAGCCTCCGTCTCTAGATGGAGTAATTCTATTAAATATTAATAAAAAATTTAAAATAATAAATAGTTATTTATAGTACTAGTGGGTAAAGTAAACCTAGCGAGGCGTCAGCCAAGCAGGTTAATTTTCGAGAGGGCAATATCGGTTTACCCATGAGTGCCATACAAGGTTTTATCCAATAAATAGCTTAGGAATTCATATTTTTATTAAAAATTTTAATGACATTTACAAGAAAATAATTTGACAACTGACATTTGAGTGGGTAAAATAAATAATTATCCACTCAATAAAGTAAAAGCCACGCGGGGGTTATTATTAAGTTTATCTATTTAAAATAAAGCTGGTAATTGTCTTATTATCTGTATGTATTGGATAAAAAAATTATTTTATTAATTGATAAAAAATGTTCTATTACTATGTTGATTTAAGTCATTATTAGGTATATTTTTTTAGCCAAAGATTTTTGGATATTTGCAATAAAAAAGTCGATCCTGGCCTAATGACGGTAATGAAGGATCAGTCCTTAAAAAATAAAGGCGTTCAAGGCGAATACTTAATAAACAAGGTAATAATCTCGGTAATAATATTATTATATTTAAAATATCATTTACTAACTGGCATATCCCGATTTTTTTAACAGGTTTAGCCAAAAAAAAAATATAGTAAGATTTTTTTAGATGCAGTTGCGACCTCTCGACTCAACGGCTAAAACGTGGTAAGGCAGGATGCGTGCAAGTAAGAGTCTCCTCTAGAGACTCTAAATAAACAAATTATAACAGAGATTTTTTTCTGGCTTAAGGTGTTTAAAAAAGCAGGGTGCGCATATTTATAACATTTTAGTATATATTTTGTAGATCCAAGATTTTTTATACGATGATGTGTTGTGGAAATATTGTTCAAATAAAGCCGTAATCGATATAGTGGAAGGAATAATAGGTTCGAATATAACAGCAGCACACTCGATGTTTATTAATAAACCTCCAGATGCTGACCCCAACGCGTCATTACATCCACTTCACCAGGTAAAGAAGATTGAGGTTATTACATGGTGCATCGAGCCGGATTAAACATGGACTTTCGAGCCGAAATATACATGATGTTTATTAATAAACCTCCAGATGCTGACCCCAACGCGTCATTACATCCACTTCACCAGGTAAAGAAGATTGAGGTTATTACATGGTGCATCGAGCCGGATTAAACATGGACTTTCGAGCCGAAATATACATGATAATTTCTATGTATTTATAATTATAGGAAAGACGCCTAATTTCGGATTGTTTCCTAATTTCGGATAGTAGTGCATCTAAGATACTATCTGCAGAGGTAAACAGAATACTATATTCTATAACTAGTATGGAATAGGCAATATTCCGCGCGAGCGGAAAGTTTGTCATACGAGCCGGCAGGCGAGTACCCAGGTAGCAAGGGATGTTATATTACAAGAAATTAACATCACTTTTGGGTGTATTTTTAAACTAAATCATAACATCACATAATATTGAAAAATAACATGTATTTAACATCACATTTGCAACGTAACACGTGTGACGTGACAAACATGTTATTTAATAACAAATATTTAACAACGCTGTGAATATATCTCATGTCACATATTAACGTGGCTTTCACGTGAATGTTATTTTGCTTCTCACCGACGTTCGAAGCAAAAAAATCGATATAAGATGATGTTGATAGAGTAAATTATTATAAGGAAATTGTATACACATTATACGATTTCCAATGGATAGGGGGCTCTGCCGGGCTTCCAAAGACCACGGACACGGATTAAAGGAATATATTCTTCGCTTAATCTGCAATTTCGTATTTAGAATCTATCTGTTTCAATCTGTGATTGTTTCAATTAATGATTGATTTTAAACCCGATTTTTTATAGGGTTATAGCGTTTTTAATGGTTTTAATTTAGAAAAAGCTAATATCCTAGGATATTATTTAAATATTAAAGTAACAGTAACGGCATCCATAAGATATTAGATATGACAGGAATGTGGATTTATGATGTCACAAACACGTGATTTTCAGGATGTCATTGTGTGATGTTATTAGGGGCGGACTTAGGACATCCCCACCATGCTACATTCTTGTTAAATGAGACTACAATCTTAACATCACATGTCACATATTAACGTGGCTTTCACGTGAATGTCATGTTATTTTGCTACCTGGGTATGACAGTAGTGCGAGCGCGGAATGACTATTCCATACGTTTTGTAGACTATACTTTTTCTTCGACTGCAAATATGAAACACTGTATGGCTTTAAACTGCGGATAAGGTTAAAAACAATGTTGTTTTCTGACTCGACATTGTAAATGCAACAAAACACGTATTTTTAAATAAAGCAATTAATGTTATTTAATAATTTTATCAAATCAGTACTTAAAAAAGATTTTTATTTAATTTTAGCACATATTTACAAATTATAATGCAAAAATTGAAGGTTATGTCAGATTGTTGTGACAGATATCAGGTTTAAATATTTAACAATAGATGGAGCAGTTTTAATTTTTTGAACTAAATTGATAAAAAACTGGTCAAATATTAAGAAAAACTAATAAACTTTATGTAATTTTAACGCAAAACTTTAAATTGCATTAAATTATTCTATGGTAAAATATATATATTTTTGCTAATTTTGCTACAGTTTTCTACTTTTATAAACAAGAGATGGCACTACATGTGCTCATTCTTGATACGGAATATTCATACCGTATCTAGAGCTAGAATTGATTCATTCTGTGTTTGAAAAGTGTGTGTATTTGCTTACATTCTAAAGCAGTCGTAGAAAAAAGTAATACCGCCTATTAAATATTGGATAAATTGGAAATGGTAGGTATCCGAAATCAGGCGACTTTCCTATACTATACAGTGCGGTCCAAAAGTCACCCTCACCCCTTGCTGATATCTCAGATCGGTGAAAAGTTAGGAGCAAGAGTTGACTCTTGGACCACTCTGTATGGACTGTCTTTTTCTCTTTTTAGGACTTGCTTTACTTTCCATTTAGACCAGCTAATAAAATAGTAGCGTCGTGGACAGCAGTGGAAAAGGTGGATGAAAATAATGGATGTTTGTATGTTATTCCTGGTTCACATAGAGGAAAACTATACAAACATTCATACCCAAAGGTAAATTATATTTGTGTCAATGGCGATTTCTCCCGTTAGATTAGACAGGGACAAAAGTTCTACCCAAAAAGGATAGAATACATACATACACTCCCACTTCCACCCAACCAAACAAATTCTGTATTTGTTCTTTGTTGAACAAATATAATATTTACTTGGCCGGGCGAAAAGTGTAACTATATTATTTTTATTAAAGAAATTACTGGCGCCATCTAAATTTTAGTAGAATTATCTTATTCTACAGATTCACATTAGCTATGCTCGTTCGTGCCGCTCACTGCTACACTTTCCGGCCAACCAAATAAATACTGTATTTGTTGTATGAAAAACAAATACAGTATTTATTTGGTTGGCTGGAAAGTGTAGCACAAATGAGATAGAAATAGGGTAGACGTCTTTTGTTTCATAATTCTAGTTGTAGAGAGCTCCATTGAAATTTATATTATCACTATAAATTTAACGTTAGAAAAGCGTTATTTCCAACGTTAGGTACCTGACGTTATAACAATGTTTATCTGATGTTTGGTAAAACCCTAATGTTAGATAAATGTTATTCCGACGTTAGACTCTAACGTTAGGCTACTAACCTTCAAATCACATTATTCTAACAAATTTTTTTATGTTCTAAGTGGATCACTATGGAAAAACAGTGTCGACATGAAAGTCCGGTTGGTAATATAGTTTAACGTGTATATTTACATTAAACTATAGTTTTTTTATTCTAATTTTTGCTTGTCCCCGGTAAAAAATGAATTCTTGGATCCGACCAGTGGTAATAAATAATAATAATAAATAATATTTATTTTTAGAAATATAAAAATGCCTTATATCATGGAGTTCACGGACTCGATCACTTGGTCAAGGTAAACGTAGTTATGGATAAAGGAGATACAGTATTTTTTCATCCACTTTTATTACATGGGTCTGGACCAAACAGGACAGATGTAATTAAAAAAATAGCTAAATAATAATAAATTATTATTAATAATTATAAAGAACTTTTACTTTCGGGTTTAGACCGTGTTAATGGATTTTCACTTTCCGACGTTTCGTCTCTTACTACTAGAGACATCTTCAGGGATTAATCTGAAACTAAGTTTCGAATCAACTTGTGTCACTATTTATGACGAGAGGCTTAATATTTGACTTCTTCAAAAGTTTACCTATTTTATCCGTGATACCGCTTACATAGGGAAGTATAACTTGTGTCTGTCTGTCATTGTCACTATTGTCCTGTTGTTTGGGTCTGGGATTTCTGTATTTGTATATGGTCTTATTAATGTCTTTTTTGGTATAACCGTTCATGGTCAAGGTTTTGGTTAGTTTAAGGAGTTCTGTGTCTAGGGAATTCTTGTCTGAAATCATGAAAGCCCTATGAACAAGTGAATTAACTACCGAGCGTTTTTAGGAGGGATGGTGATGTGAAAACGCATTTTCACATCACCATCCCTCCACCAAACTTTTGAAGAAGTCAAATATTAAGCCTATATTTCGGTCCAACCAAAAATTAGGTCAATGTTTGACTTCAACAAAAGACAAAATACCCCTGAGTTCAGAAGGCGTATATAAAATACCCTGCTCCTGTGGTACGGTTTACATAGGTGAAACTAAGAGAAAAATTTCTACAAGACTTCAAGAGCATGAGCGCAATATAAGAAAGAAACAAATTTCCTTATCGGCACTAGCCGAACATGTACATGAAACAGGTCATAAAATCAATTTGTCTGAAACAAAACAAATATTAACAGAAAACAGAAAAATGCCAAGGAAGATACGGGAATCGATAGAAATCATCAAGCATCCTAACAATATCAATCGGGACACTGGTTACCACTTACCTGCAATATGGAAGTCTTTGATAGGAAAAACCTCGTCACGGGTGAATAACCACAACTCGTCATAAATAGTGACACAAGTTGATTCGAAACTTAGTTTCAGATTAATCCCTGAAGATGTCTCTAGTAGTAAGAGACGAAACGTCGGAAAGTGAAAATCCATTAACACGGTCTAAACCCGAAAGTGAAAGTTCTTTATATCTTAATGGCCGTGAAAGCTTAAAATCTAAAATTAATAATTATAATTACCACTTTTGTGTTTTTTGTCCTAGAATTAAGCTATATACTCACAAAATTTGAATATAACGATACGGAACACCCTATATATAATAGAACAAGTCATAAAGATATGTAATGCATTCCATTATACAGGGTGTTCCGTATCGTTATATTCAAATTTTGTGAGTATATAGCTTAATTCTAGGACAAAAAACACAAAAGTGGTAGGTCGATTTTAATACCTAAGGGAGCAGCCAAGCAGGTTAATTTTCGAGAGGGCAATATCGGTTTACCCATGAGTGCCATACAAGGTTTTATCCAATATATAGCTTAGGAATTCATATTTTTATTAAAATTTTTAATGACATTTACAAGAAAATAATTTGACAAGTGACAGTTAAGTGGGTAAAATAAATAATTATCCACTCAATAAAGTAAAAGCCACGCGGGGGGTTATTATTGAGTTTATCTATTTAAAATAAAGCTGGTAATTGTCTCATTATCTGTATGTATTGGATAAATTACTTTTATTATCAAGGATCAATTCTACCAATTTAAAAGTAATCCACCAAAAACAAAAAAGTTATATGGGGTTAAACTTAAAAAAAATCGAAGAAAGCTGGAAGAAAATTCTGATTAACGTAACTTCTTCAGGAAAAAATACTTTTATTATATTATAATCCTTATTGATGCTTAAAGGATTAATTTTACCAATTTTGTTGTTGTTGATCCCTCCAACAACAACAAAATTATGGGGGGGTTTTAAAAAATGAAAAAAGAATTGTAAAAAAATCAATTTTTTTTCCTTTTTTGCAAAAAGAATTTCTTTTTTAAAAAAAAGATCTTATAAATGGGGAGATTAGCTCAGCGGTCTAAGGCATCGATATAGCATTGACACTGATCTAATGATCGTGAGTTCAAACCTCACTGGCGCCGATTGCCTTTTTCAGTTAAATAATAAATTGAAATTTGGCGAAGGCGTACTAGATATATTGGTTCGAAAGTCAATTAAAGCCGGTGGTTCCCTCTACTACTAGCCCACACAAGTCCTGGACTTAGGGGATGCTTAATTAAGTAGAATAGTACGAGGTTAAAAATAAACATAAAAATAAACATAAATAAACATAAAAAAAATATATTTTTTTTTAATTTTTCTTTTGAAATTTTTCTTTTGAAGTTTTTTATTTCGCAAAAAGGAAATAAAAAAAAGTTAAACAATTTTAGTTTTTTTTTTACTTTTGTTTTGAAAAGTATTCGGGAAAATACAATATACCATTTACTGTGAATAGTATATAATGGAATGCGTAGCATTACATATCTTCACGGCTTGTTTTTTTTTATTTTAGGGCTTTAGAAAGGCAATTTCCTGTCATTATGCACATTCCAATTGCCATTTTATTGACGTAAATGGTACCAAACAGGAGAAACTTGCCCGTGAAGTGGAAGCCATGTCGTTGAAAAAAGGATTTGCTTTGTCGTTCGAGGTTTGTACAATATTTTTTGCACTTTGGGAACGCGCAAGTATTACGTAACGCAAAATTAGTCCATTTTTGACGCGGCGTTACATTTTCAAGACCCCCACCCCCATTTGTTACTTAACATTTTTTTTTTCAGAAAGTAAAGAAGAAATTAAAAGGAAATTTTGCTTTAAGGTTTAAACCGGTTTTTAACCGGTTAATGCTTCCTTGTTTTAACCAAAAACCGGTCTGAGGTAATTTCTGCAACCGGTTAACTAAAAACCGGTTATAGCCTATGGTTTTTCATGTCTATTTATTTTTGTTTAGAAGATTTAGTGAACGCCGTGTGCAATAAAATTTGCAATAAATCGGTATCTTAGGTCTAGATGATTGTTAAAAACGTGATCCAATAAACAATTTATAAGTTTATAATTTTTTAAGTGTTACGTAACATTTTTACACAAAATTTTGTAGAAAATTAAACTTTAAAGCGAAGTTGACATTTGCACGGAAAACGTCAAGCGATAGGCTTTTGTCTGTTGCCAAACCAAAAAAAAAAAAAGTAGATACCTCTTATAAGAACAAGCAAAATGCGTGTGATTATGAGCTTATAAGAGTCGCAAAATAGAAAAAAAGCATTAAAATTTTTCTATAAAACATGTTTAATGTTTTTTGGCGTAGTCGTTACCGTTTTTATTTCATTATTTTCTCCCGACTGTATTTTATATTTGT